>CM042146.1:21913671-21938671 GCA_023376005.1 Doryteuthis pealeii
ACACACACACACACACACACACATCTATATATATATATATGGAGAAAAGTAGACAAACACGGGATGTTATGGAAACTGGATGTTTATTGTTGAAGTTGCAACGTTTCGGCCATTTTGACCATCATCAGGACAAAAACCCAGTTCTTGCTAGACAAATAGATGGACAGAAAGATTTAAAAAACAAAACTCACACATACAGAACTAATGACAAATCCAGCTCCCAAACACACATACACATACTCATCCATTTTGACCCATCCTTATCATCCATCACTCTGACCAAGCACCTGCATCTCCACATAAACACTCCCCATTTAGAGGGAAGAGAATCCACTACCCCAGCCACCCCTGCCCCTACTGACAACCTACTGTTTTTCACCAATCTGAAAATGTCCTTCATTGTAGCAAGAACTGGGCTTTTGTCCTGATGATGGTCAAAATGGCCGAAACGTTGCAACGTCGACAATAAACATCCAGTTTCCATAAAATCCCGTGTTTGTCTACTTTTCTCCACATATTGTCGGATTAACCTCCTCACATTTCTCATATATATATATATATATATATATATATTCGTAAGACATGTGTTATTGAATAACACGGAGTATTCTTTTTTCATTTTTTGTATGGATATTTGTTCCAGTTTTCTGGCCATCCTTTTTGAATCTGGATCGAGTTGATTCATGATATTTTTCATACTAATTTCCCGAGCGCTTTCGACTGTTGCTCCAGTCGTATTCATGGGGTTATGTAATTTGGTTTTTAGTTAATTTTTAGTTTTGTTATCTATGCTTTTATCAAATTCAGGGAGTCTATTATTTTTAAGAGGGGGGTTAGGTAAGTGTTAGTTATTGAATATATTTAATACGTTGTCTCCGACTTTAAAGGCTATTTTATTAATGTTAGTTTTTTTATTTTTAATGCATATGGCTTCTAGGATCTGTAGGCGTTTCTCATTATTATTTTTGTAGATAATTTTAGTATTTTCGTTTAAGATGTTTCTAATTTCGGGGGAGGTGGATTTTTCTGGGTGTTTTTTAATAAAGTGTTTTTTTATGGAGCTTGTGTCGAGAGATGGTATGTGAGACGGCGGGATAGTGTTGTTGTTGTATGGCCAATGTAGCTATTAGTGTAAGTTTATTTTCTGAGAGACACTCTCGGAATGGGCAAATGTATCTAATAACTTACGTTTGTTTGCTTAGGGGATTTTTAGGAGAGTTTATGTTATTTTTTAATGAGGAGTTTTGAGGTTTTGAATTTGGTGTAGTAAAATAATTAGTTTTATTTTTTGTTGTTGATCGACGGGTTTGATGTGTCTATGTATGATGTTGGTTAAAAATGTATATATATATATATATATATATATATATATATATATATTGATTGATTGATTGATTGGTTTCTTTTTACGCAAATCAATCTTAGCTAGACCTTTATAGGCACAATGTTAATAAATAAAAGGCTACGTAAAATTAAATGATGATAATACAATATTTGATAATCATTGAGAATATAACATAAATAGCCAAGGGAATTGTGACGTTGGTGTTAACGTAGTTTCAGTTTCAGGCACACACATAATCTCCATTATAATAAGCTTAGTTGGTAGAGCACCCGACTACGAATCGGAAGGTTCCTGGTTCGATACCATTCCCCGCCAACTCAGCGTATGAGTAGCACAGATTGGGTTATCTGATCTGTGCGGTAAAGTATGGAGCTGATAGGTTCCACGATAACGAAAACAATATACCTGGTCTAGCACTGGCAACTCCGCAAACTTTACTTATATATATATATATATATATATGTGTGTGTGTGTGTGTGTGTGTGTGTGTGTGTGTGTGTGTGTGTGTGTGTATATATATGAGAAGAAAATATTTTGAAAATATAATAAACACAGGATTTTATGATTAGGGGAACAATTTTATGTGTCAATACTTAACCATTATATCATCTTCAGGACACTGTTAAGTAATGTTTATGTGAGGTACAAAATGAAAGATGTTAAAGATGGTACAATATACCGAAATGCTTAAGTATTGACACATAAAATTGTTTCCTGATAATAACATCCTGTGTTTGTAATATTTTTAACATATGTTCTTCTCATATTGTCGGATTAATTTCCTCACCGTATTTCTATATATATATATTATATATATATATATATATATATATATATATAATATATATATATTATATATATATATATATTATATATTATATATATATATATAAATGTTCAATTGCCGCTTTAACTTATCCATTGCAGTGGAATTAGTAATTTATCAAAATGTACTCAATATAGCATAAATATATGGCAATAATTCTAATATTTCTCTCTATATATATATAAACCAAGATGTTTCAAATATTAAACAAGATTAAAAATTATCACTACGTCGAGTTCCACGTAATCGTGTCTCAGTAATCAATACAGGAATGTGATACAGAAACGAATACGATACAGATAATTAGACTGCCAATTGTCGCTACATTGGTAGTTTCTTCGAGAATACTTTCTTTTTTTTTTTAAATCTTTCTAAAGACGATGACTGCACGCGACAAGAGATGAGCTTGTGGCTATCTTTTCTTGTAGGGAAGTAGAATAGAAATCCTGATTCAAATTCACCGTTAATGAAAAAATAAACATCTCTAATATTCCCAAAACAAGACTGCTAGAGGGAAAATGTTGTTGTTTGTTTTGTTTTTTCAAGAGAATACTATTATTAAGAAAAAGCCATTTGTTACGATTTTCCCAAAGCAACCAAACAGTTTTAATAAATTAATTGAATTAGATATGTTATTAAAAAATACTTAAAGCAGATAATTACGATGATGTCGCTTAGAAAGTTTTAAAGTCATAAAAATGCAATTTAATCTCCCAATAAGAAGATTGCGAAGAGATACTAACTCATAATGTCAAAGAATGCAAAATTATTAAAAGGCAATGAAGCTACATTTCCGAAAAATAAATCGCCTAGAAAAATATCCATTTTAAGAGTCAAAACAAAAGGATCAGCTTTAATGATAACATTCTTTCTCAAAAGCCGTTTAACAAAAACATTTAATTGTATACAATTAACTGGGATAACCTTATAGCCACAAAGCTAGGAATCACATTATTTGATTATGCATTAGACACTATTTTCACTTGATTTTTCTTTTTCTTTTAAAGATTTCACCAAATCTTGTTTCCATGGAAACATTTTCTAAAGGTCAAGAGTAGATCTTAATAGATTGTAGGGTTTTTATTTATGATCTGGGGAAACAACTAAAGTCGGCTAATTCCTACCTTGTAACCTATCCTGTGTAATTCGTCTCTAAGAAATTATTGAAATGTATTTACAGTTAGCTTGAAAGGATGGAGGAAGAAAAAAGAAAAACACTGGGATGCATGGATACGATTTTACTGCATCCTTTTAAATTTTTATGCATCAGGGATGCAGGATGTGTGCCTATCAGCATCTCTGCTACTGTAAGGCTGCACTACTTGGAATCTAATGAAATGCTTAAAGAAAAAGCTAATGGGAGAAAGGTTTTAACCACAGATTTTTTGAAAGGCAACAAAAAAGATATCTTTCATTGGATAGCATTTGTTCAAAAGATGTGTTTTTGCCAACTTGTGTTATCATTTCTAAAATTTAGCATAAAAGGTGATTTATTTTTGTCTGAATTTCTAAAATGAAGTATCATTATCATTATACACTGATGTATTAGGTTGTTATTTATTAACGATAGCTTAGTTTGGCACAAGGCCAGAAGTATGAAGCACCAGGTGCAAATTGAACTCACTAACCTAGCATTAGCCTTATTTTGAGAGTCAAAATGAAATGATCAGCTTTAATGATATCATTCTTTCTCAGAAACCGTCTAACAAAAACATTTAATTGTATACAATTAACTGAAGATTTTGGGGTCGATTTTGGTTATCGTCGTAGGAAATAGACAAGGCGAGCCAAATTCAAATAGAGTGTGACCCACAATAAAACAGAAAGTGGGTTCTGTTTTTTGTTTTTATTTTTTTTTTGTGCTGGTGTCTACATCAGTAATAGTAAATATACAGGGTGCCCCCCCCCCCACCAGAAAAAAACAGAATTTGGGTTCTGCTTTTTTGTGGGGTGTCAGACAACTTTAGACAACTACATAAAAAATAAAAATAAAAATAAAAATAAAGAACGTCTCCTCAAGCAGCCGGAGAACTTGAATTCCTGTCATCTAATGGGAGTGGGGCGGGAAAGCAAAAACGAAAAATCAAGGGGACTAAAAAATAAAATAAAAAGAGGACAATGAGCTTACATTCTCTAGCAAAGTTAATCAAAATTGAACAAAACAGGTCAAAAATCTAGTTTACCTTAACTAGGAAGGGTTAACAATGTACTTCCGTCAAATCCATAAAGCAAAGAATCCAGCCTGTCAGCAGAGTGTCATACAACCGATCTGTTATGCTGTTAAGGCGTGTTCTCTGTTGGGAGGATTTTTACAAAGACCACAAGTGAAATTGAAGTCTATTTTGACAGGTGTGATGGATCTTGTTACAGAATATTTTCAACATATTCACTTCCAATGGTGATGGGGTGTCAGACAACCTTAGACAACTACATTTTGTGTTTGTTATTAAGAACTGACAACAGACACGAGTACATCTTAAGAAGATGTGCAACAAGCCTGACATGATGATGATAATATGAAAAAGTACATTTTTTTAAAATTCTGACCCCACCCACCCCTGAACTGGGGAGAAGGGATGGGAAAGTTTTCTTTGATGAAACTATTAAAGCTGTCTAACACCTACCTTGTACTTGATCCCATGCAATTCGTTTCTTATAAAATATTGAAATGCATTTAGAGTTAGCTTGAATTGGTGGGGGAAGAAAAAGAAATCAACTGGGATGCATGGATACTATATTACTGCGTCCTTTTAGATATCTATGTGTTAGGGATGCAGGCCATGTACCTATCGGTATCTCTGCCTATCTTTTATATAATATGTTTATAATAACTTGAATTTAGATGGCTACCATTATCTAATGTTAAAAGTTACTATTCGTGTGGTATGTACTATTCGTGTGTGAAAGTAGTTTTAGAGTGGAGATCCCCTTGGGAACAAAGCTTGATTCTTTCCTGGCGTAGAAAGATATAGTATCAGTTTTAATCCTTGTCATTTGATCCGTGTTCAGGAGTTGTATAATCCTCATCAGTTGGTCCGAGTTAAAGAGCGGTATCACCTTCGTCAGATGGTCAGATCGTCTGTAAATCCAGTGATCAATTGTGCGACAATGTATCAACACCCGTGAATAGTAAGTTAAATTATTTTAGGCGTTTTGATTGGTCGATTCAGCCAACGTTTTTTAGAAGAGTTTATAAATACAAGGTGTAATCTTAAGCATAATTATACCCGCAAAATACGCCAACGACCAGGTAATTCCAGACTCAAAGAACGGGGAAATGCCAGTTCAACAACAGACCCAACTACCGATCCAAAATAGCAGATATGAAGAATAAGTTACAACCTATTCAAATTAGTATAGAAATTACATACTCCCTCAATTAGACGCCACGTCACATATCGAAATGTAATTACTTTACATATGTTATATATTGTACAAACGGAAATATGAATTTCCGGTTTTATTAAACATAGAAATATAACAACTTCCCGTTATCAGATCAAGAGATAAAAATGTGTAGGAGTAGCTAAGAATATAAAAGAACCGAGGGCTCGAGACAGGTCAGTCGTCGGTCAGCCCAGGAGGCAGTCAGCCGGAGAGAGAGTGAGGTGATCGGGGTCAGTAGTCGGGAGAGTCGATGCGAATTAGTTGACTGAGCGGGATCTCGTATAGTTGGTGTTAGAAAAGCTAGCCTTAATATTTACCAACTGAAAAAGCTTGTCACCCAGAAATTTAATCGAAGGACCGAAAGTCTAAAGACTGAATATATTAATTAAACTGACCCTCTCTCTCGAAGTTAAGAAGCTTGAATGTATTTCAATAAACTTCTGGAGGATAACTTTGGTGTTATTGTCATCTCTTACAACGAAGATAAAACTATTGTAATTTAGTACCGTGACGACGCGCTATGCAACACATACACACACACTACAAATAGATTTCGCCACATCACATATTCAATATTGATCATTAATGACTATTACAACGGGTTAGCTCAGTCGGTAGAGCGTTTGGCTAGAGAGCACAATGTTCCTCCTAGTTCGATACCGGCCCTCGCCAAATCAGCGTACGAGTAGCACATGGATCTGTGCGGTGAAGTAAGGAGCTGATGGAAGACGCAAAAACAATCTCCTTGGTCTAGCACTAGTGAAAAGGAGATAGACTCCCTCGCTGTGTGGCTCAAACCGACATTAGGCCGCCCCGATAACTTTTACTTACAATGTAGTTCTTATAACTAATACCGCCACGTAACTTTCCCGCTCAGATCCCTTTGTTGGCGAGGATCGATATTGCACCCGGAAACTTGTGGTTCCCAACTGGATGCTCTACCAACTGAACTAAACCGGGACTTTACTCATACGGACTGATTTTATTTCAGTTTTTACCTCTATTAGAGATTCTTAAATTATCGCATAATCTTATTATAATGGAGATTGTGTGTTTGTCTGTAACCGAAAATATATTACTACTCAAGCCACAATTTCCTTATTTATGTTACTTAAGAGTATTTACGGGATTCGAAGGAGCTCTTATTTCTCTGTAGGCAAATTGTCGGACAAAGAAGACAAACACACAATGGAAATTGAATACATGTATTGACAAATAATACAAGAAATTATTGCAAATTATATTGGTATTTGCTACGAGACTTATCTGAGTTAAGTAATGTTCTTGGAGTAGTGGTGATAACAGGGGTAATCTGTTGCTGGTAGGAAAGTTGATAGGACGCTTCTTCGGACGTTTCTCGTTCTTTCTCGGTAACCGGTTCGGTGATAAATAATGGGGAACGCTATTTTAGAAGCTTCTCGCCCGGGTAACAGTTCCTTTAAATGACGGTGAAAGGGCCCTTTTCAAGTAGACTATTTGGTCTACAGCCTTCTATAGTGTGCTATTGTGACGGCCTTGTAGTATGCAGACACAAGGCCTTCGAAAGTGTGCTGTGAAAAAATGTCAACGGTCAGTAGATAAGCGGGCCCTGTTTCTGGGCTATGTGATGAGAGCGTTTACTTTTACGTCTCTCCATGGTAACGGCTCCCTGTAAGTAAAGGTTTTGGTTTTGGCGCCAATATACGATGTTGGCGATTCGCCCTCTAGCGGCAGGGGGAGATAATTAACTATGGAATGTCCAATATACTTTCTCCATGATTTTATTTTTATTTAAACCTTAATTATTTATAAAATTGCTTTATATCATTAATACTGTTGACCGTATCTACATACTAATATCATGCAATTGCATTTATATATACAACAGAATAGCGGTTTACAGAGTGAACTAAATAGTAAATTTAGGAAAATTTAGCAATGAAAGACGGAAGTGATGGAAGAGTAAGTTTCAATTCTTCCAATTTTCGAGTATACCCATCTGTTTCAAATCTTTTTTATCTGCATTCTTAATTAGTTTCATTAAACTTTTCTAATAACCTTTTAATATGATATATATGATACATTAAAACTTAAATACTTGCACTCGGAGGGTGCATATGTTTGCTAGTATAAGTAATAGAGTTGAATATGATATTCGTACAAGTTACGGGTAACCCTTATTCTTGAAATAATTGGAATGACGGAAAATCTATAATATACATGGGTGATGAAATGCAACCTTTTTCGTTATTATGTTCCAGTTTTCTCTATGAAGATTTGGGATAAATTATCGAGCATTTTTAGACTCTGTTTAGTATGCTAGAGGTTTCGTTGCACGTCGTGTTATTTGAACACAATGCACAATACAAATACAATAATCGATGTGTTGACTTTAAACTAGGGACTGGCAAACTGAGCCTAAAATGCGTTTTTGACAAAATGATTTTAGCCCCCCTACAGAAAATAATTTACCAAAAATCAGGAAATTATCAGATTTTAATGAAATTTTCAGTGTTTATGTATCAATGAATGATCCTTATAATACATTATTTATTTTATTTCAAAACTTTCTCATTTTTTTTTCAGGTCGCTTAATTTTGACCCCCCTTATGTTGGGGGCGTAAAATGTTTTGCAAGTTGGTCATATATTGTACTAATTACAGTATAAATAAAGAGATAAAAGACCGAACTTATGAATAGAAACAAAAACAAAAAAATTACGGTTGCGCTTCTATGAGAAAATAAGTACCGAAAATCGAAAAATAAAATGTAAAAAAATAATAAATAATTAACTTTTTGGAGATTTCTTTTTTACTCATTTCGATAATTGTTTAATTGGCAATTATTTTATAAAGGAAAAAATCATACATCGATGTTTTTTCTGCTTAAAAAGGGGAGGGGGTACATTTTCAATCGAGTTTTTCTTCAAAACGTTTTGGCACCTAAAATAAGGTTTGCTTTAAGTAGATATTTATATTTAGAATCTAAAAATATAATATATTAAACTTAACATCAGGATTTTCATATTTTAAATGAATTTTATATATTAATTTTTCATAGCAAAAATACTAAATTAAAGTTTTGAAATAAAATTACTGATGCATTATGAAAGTCATTAATTGTTAAATCAATACTGAAAATTTCATTAAAATAAAACCTGATTTTTGGTAAATTTTTTCCATCCCAAATGTTAAGTTAAAATTGTAAACAAGCGTCTAAAATCATTGAAAAACAGCCAAAATGGCGGATATCGTCGAAATTGTCCCAAACAAATAGTTTTAAATCTTTTAAAAATAAACTGCATATGTAATGATATTTTTTCTTTTTTTTAATGATGGTTATTATGTTACTACTTATCGATTTAGACAAAATTTAACTTTAAATAATAGATTTAATTATTCTTAATTCGCTTTTAAAACTCGTAGTATCCGATTTTTTGTCTATCATTCATTGCCCCAGGCAGTTCTTCTGCGCAGCAACTAGCATCCTTAAATAGCTGGTCAATGTAGGTCCTTGCGACCCACATTAGCATACCCATATGTTGGTTTTCACAGGAGAACGTCGCTTATGAGATCGTCCTTACTTCTCGAGCAGTGTCCTGCATGCCTAGTCCGTCTTACTCGGATGGTTTGTGAGATGGGGACAGGTGGTCTTACAGCTGCTTCCTTGTGGGGTGCTGTTTCTACGATTTGTTCAAGACTGCTCGCTGCATTCTTATGCATCTCCCATCTAGCTTATTCTCAAGGCGCTTCGTTAGGGTCCAGGTTTTGCAGCCATGCAGTAGTAGTATCTCGTCTCTGTTGGTTGTCGAAGTTTCATTAGAATCAGAAGAAAAACAAAACTGAATCCCTTCACGTTATTCCAAGCTGTACCAACATCCACATCGAATATTGCCAGGGAATATTTCGATCGTCACTGCCTACACAAGAACGGCCTGTGCAGAAAGATTGCGACTGCCTCAAGGACTTGAAGATAGTGGTTTGATCTATAACCAAACGAGGCGAAATATTAATCAAATTTAATTGTTTGTGTTTTGTCATTCACTTTCCCTAACGTTTTACACACGCACACACACACACACACATACACACACACACACATATATATATACATATTAAAGAAATCGATACAATAGAAACCTACTCGAGTTTCACCATGAGAATCATCAGGGTTAAATCCACTGAATTAATCGAGGTACCGATTAATTGCAGCCGATTACACGTGTGTTCATTGAATAAGATGTTCATTGAATAAGATTTTTCATTGAATAAGATTTACACGTGTAATCGGCTGCAATTAATCGGTACCTCGATTAATTCAGTTGATTTAACCCTGAAGATCCTTATGATGAAACTCGAGTAGGTTTCTATTGTATCCATTTCTTTAATAAATTTGCTCTACTTAGTATTGAGCACTTTGTATTTGTTTTATCGCTGACTTAACCCCAGGGTTTTTGTGCACCTCAAACGATCGTGCCCATATTCACCGGTAAGTCAACTTTTATCTTTATAAATACATCTATCTATCTATCTATCTATCTATATATATATATATATATATATATATATATATATATAGATGAGAGGTATCCAAAACTTGACAGTGAGGGATGATTCTATATGTGATTTCTAAGATACACTGTATTATTATTGTATGATCCAGTATGTATAAATACAGTGCATCTTTAAATCAATAAAGAGATCTCAATGTATAATAAACTTTTTAGATTATATACAGAGCAATATTTATCATAGAAAGGAAGGAAAAACTCAACACCGCAATTCCATAATAAATTTATTTCGACCAAAAATGCGGCCTATATAAATCTATGTTGATTTAATATAGCTCCCCAAAATCCAGTCTCATCAGATGGGAGAATCAAGTTATTTGAATTGCATAACTGAAAAATGTTTACTTCTCAAAAAATAAAATAAAAATGAAATATAAAAGTAAAAAAATAAATTTAAAAAAATATGTTTACATTGTTAGACTGTCACCATGGTGACAGGAAGTTAAATGAGAAAAAGGGATACACTTTGATTTTTGCCTTCTTGGGTGGACGGTAGTCAGACAAAATTAAACTATGAATTAAACTGTTGAATGAATCTGAACAAGTATCAAGAAGAAAACAAAAAATGATATAAAAATAAAATATAAATAGAGAAATATATTAAAAAAATATATTTAAACTATAGAATATATCAGATAATATAATGTTGTATAAATATACTATTGATAAAAATGAAAATAAAGATAAAAATAAAAAAATAAAAAGATAGATAGATAGATAGATAGATTATTCGGAGACAGATTTTTTTTTAGATATAATAAGCCTAATTTTTATTCATAGATAACGTGATAATAAAGCCAATTTATTATCGATTTCAAATAGAATAATCAGCAATTTTATGTTTGAATTCAAATTGGTGGAAAATTATGCGTAACACTTTCGATTATTTCCACCTGAATTATTCGATGCTTCTGATATCATTGTCTAAACAAAACATGACCTCTTTTCAACCATTTGTTTCATGTTATCAGTAATTCTATAAATACTCAAAAGATAATAATAACGTAGACATATCTCTTTGCTTGGGTGTAAAGTGATTGTTTAACAGTTATATAAGTTTTTAGGATCCTTAACGTAAGTAACCATGGAAAATAATCAAATCATTATCACAAACATATCTTTGAAAATGGGTTCTATTGTATTAGAAAAGTTTTAAAAGTGCTGGCTGTATTTATTACGATAAAAGCAGTATAGTAAAAAAAGTTTGCCGGTAGAGTTAATTATAACGAAGTCAGTATACAAGAAAAGTTTTAGATGTGCTGGCTGTATTTATTACGATAAAAGCATTATAGTAAAAAAGGTTTGCTGGTAGAATTAATTATGACGAAACCAGTATACAAGAAAAGTTTTAAATGCGCTGATTGTATTTATTACGACAAAAGCAGTATAGTAGAAAAAGTTTGCTGGTAGAATTAATTATGAGGAAGTCAGTATACAAGAAAAGTTTAAATGAGCTGACTGTATTTATTACGACAAAAGAAGTATAGTAGGAAAAGTTTGCTGGTAGAATTAATTATGACGAAACCAGTATACAAGAAAAGTTTTAAATGAACTGACTGTATTTATTACAACAAAAACAGAAAAAAAATGCTTAAAATCTGCTAGATGTAATTATTACGTGATATACAGTATTTAAACTTTAGCTTCAGATGTAAATTAGAAAATAAAGGAATAAACAAAGATATCAGATGAACTTCACAAATCCAGCAAGTGGACTACTGAAATTTCTGGAAGCAATCACATTCATTATAAAATATATAGATATATATTTTGTGTAGGTAACTGCACATTTGTTGTGTATCAAAATGTATACATCTAGCAATACATCTTACTATAATGGAGATTGCGTGTTTTTCTGTCTGTAACCGAAACTATATTACTACTCAAGTCACAATTCTCTTTGTTATTGACATCACAATCTCAATGATTTATTTTTATTTAAATCTCAATTATTGATAAAATTGTTTCACATTATTAATGCTGTTGACCATATATACATACTAATAACATGAAATTGTATTTATATATACAACAAAATAACGGTTTACAGTGTGAACGGGAAGGCTAATTTGCATATTGATATTTAAAATGTGATTTTAATAAATATGTGTTTAGTACTATTGATTTCTAATTGTTTGGTTTTATTTTAATGAATATAAGTAAAATCTCTTCAATAAATCTTAAAAGAAATCCATTAACAAGAAGAAATAACTCTAATTTTATTCTTTACTTCCTCTTTTAACTAAATACTTAAATTAGAAAAAATAACAATGAAAGACGAGAGTGATGGAAGTGTAAGTTTCAGTTGTTCTATTTTCGATTATATCCCCCCCCCGTTTCAAATCTTTTTATCAGCATTTTTATTTAGTTTCATTAGCCTTTCTAATTTAAAACAATATTTTATTACATTAAAACTGAAATACTTGCACCCGGAGAGTGCATATATTTGCTAGTAGTGATAATAAACACCAACTCTTTTAATCCAATTATTCTCCCTCCAGCGGTAAATATTAGGGCCGACTGGACCTTGATATGGCAACCAGTTTTGCAGAAAGAAAACTCGGAATTCAAACCTATTAAGATTCGCATAAAAACTGACCTTTTGTCCCATCCTGCTCATGTGGAGTAGTTAGTAAATACATGTATATATATATTCAAGACTTCCAAGTTTAGGGTAAAAATTAACAGGAAGGTTCCGGAATAGTGGATCTCTTAAAATAAGGAAATAATTGTGTTATACAACTGTTGCACTATGCTCACCTTTTGGAATAGAGAGATGACGTGTCAACGTTTGTTACGTTCTGACACTCATTTCCGAATGGAGTGATGATGTGTTGATGGTAGAAATATTCGTATACTTATCTCCGGACCGGTACTACATCAAAGAGGCTCGTATCTTCATTGCTGAATCGATGCTGTGGTTGGCTGACAATTCCCGGATGTTTGGAGTCTGAAAACCAACATAGGGTTCTGGAGGGACATCTTTCATTGTGACATCATTTCTATACTTATCCCTGGACCGGTTCTACATCAAAGAGGCTCGTATCTTCATTGCTGAGTCAATGCTGTGGTTGGCTGACAATTCCTGGATGTTTGGAGTCTAAAAACCAACATAGGGTTCTGGAGGGACATCTTGCATTGTGACATCTAGAGTTTTCAGTAATAACTCAAGGCCACTTCTTTTTCTCATTAGAGTTTTATTTTCCCCAAGTCAATATCCGAACATGAACGTTCGTTTGTACCCCTCCTGTTTTTAGCGGTTTACTTATTCCGTCTCTCCATCATAAATATTTCGCTTTATTAAAAGGTCGAAACAGATTCTGTCAGCGAACTAATAACATCATTTGTTTTTTCCTCAAAATGTTTAATTCATACTGTGGGATTCACTTCCATTTACTTCATATATATATATATATATATATATAATATATATATATATATATATATATATATATATACCAAACTTATTGGTAAGAAAAAAACAGCAAAATAGTTTGATTGTAAAAATATACTACCAAACACAACCGGGGAGAAAAAAAAGAGACCAACATAATTGTCCCAACAAAAATAATCTATTGGTACAATATTTTGGCCAAAATGAAAAACAATTTATATGCATATATATATATATATATTATATATATATAATATATATATATATAAGATATGTATATTCATACAAAACCGCCAGGAAACTAAAGCTAATGGGTAAAAAGTGCTCAATACCTAAGTAGAGCAAATAATAAAGATAAATCTAATGAGTCAGACAAAACTACTAAAAGTTTCGCTTAATGCTCTTCAGGGCTAAGATCTGACTCTGAGTCAGATCTTAGCCTGAAGAGCATTAAGCGAAACTATTAGTAGGTTCGTCTAACTCATTAGATTTATCTTTATATATATATATATATATATATATATATATATATATATATATATATCCTTTCTTCTCTATCTTTTTCTCACTATCTATCATTTAGTATATTTGCAATCATGTTATTTTAACCATAAATTATGTCTTGATAACGTTTCCAACTTCATTAGTGACATCGACGTAATTGTCTCCTTAAAATATTTTCTAATAACATAACTAATTGAATTAATTTATTAAAATATTTTGGTTACATTGGGGAAATAGAACGAAACGGCATTTTATTAATGGTAGAATTTCTTGAATAAAATTCTACCCTGTAGCAGTCTTGTGAAGAGAATTTGGAATTTGGTGTTCTTCATTAACGACGCATATGAACTGTGATTTCTATTTTACATCCAAACAGTTTTCGAGAAAAGATTATCTTCAAAATTATTAGTACAAACATAGTGCCAACATAACCATATAAAAAATATACAACAGATTAATACTTTTTGGATTTAATAACCATTCATGAATATCTAACAATCAATACCAAACTCCTAACTGAAATGAATCAAAATGCACTGACAGTTACACACACACACACGCACACACACACACACACATGAATATATATATATATATATATATATATATATAATATATATAATATATATAAAAGTGTGTGAGTGTGTCTTAAAAAGAAGGTCTACAAAATGAATTATGATTTTTAAAAGATTTTCCTTTAAATATCTATCTATCTATCTATCTATCTATCTATCTATCTATATATATATATATATATATATATATATATATATATTAGTATTCATATATATTTATGTTAATATATATATATTTATGTATATATGTATATGTATATATTTATATATATATATATATGTATATGTGTGTGCGCGCGCAACGTATGTGTGTGTGTGTGTGTGTGTGTGTGTGTGGTGTATATTTCGGCAAGCTGCTTATGTTCAATACTGGTGTAATTTTTCTTAAACCTGGGTCCAAATGTTAGAAAGCTGTTCCATATTTTACCCAAGCGCTTTCAACCACTTTCTTGATTGTCTTCAACAGTTTTTATTTGTAATAGTAGTTGTTTATTTCTGGGTTTTTTTTTTTTTTTGGGGGGGTGCGTGTTTTATACGGTTGGGTGGGCTCGTTGTATGTTTTTGTGGTTGCAGGTTTATTCAGTTAAGCAATATCAGGTTAATGGCTGTTTTCTTCTGATCAAAAGATCACATAGGCGATAAACAGTCAATAACCATGTGTTGAACCAATATCCACTTTACCTTACCTCGAATATATATATATATTATATATATATATATATATATATATATATATATATATATATCTAACAACCCCTCCACACGAGCAGGATGTGAGACAAGTTCAATTTCTTAAGCAGAGAATATATATATATATATATATATATATATATACATATATATATATATATATATATATATATGTATATATATATATGTATATATATATAATATATATATATATATATATATATGTATATATATATATATATATATATATATATATAAGTAAAAGTAAGTAAAGTCGTCGGGGCGGCCTAAAGTCAGTATCAGCCAGTCAGCGAGGGAGTCTATCCCCTTTTCAATAGCGCTAGACCAAGGAGATTGTTTTAGCATCTGAGGTGGAGCGCCACACCTACCATGAGCTCCTTACTTTACCGCACAGATCCCTGTGCTACTCATACGCTGAGTTGGCGGGGACCGGTATCGAACTAGGAACCTTGTGGTTTCTAATATATATATATATATATATATTATAAGTAAAGTAAGTAAAGTCGTCGGGGCGGCCTAAAGTCGGTATCAGCCAGTCAATGAGGGAGTCTATCCCCTTTTCAATAGCACTAGACCAAGGATATTGTTTTAGCATCTGAGGTGGAGCGCCACACCTTACTTTACTGCACAGATCCCTGTGCTACTCATACGCTTTGCGAGGACCAGTATCGAACTAGGAACCTTGTGGTTTCTAGCCGAACGCTCTACCGACTGTATATATATATATATATACGTGTGAGTGTGTGTGTGTGTGTGTGTGTGTGTGTGTGTGTGTGTGTGTGTGTGTGTGTGTGTGTGTTTGTCTGTGAGTTTGTGTATGTATATAAGTTTTGTATCAGTGTGTATGTGTGTGTTTAATAGTAAAAAAAAAACGAGCTGCTATATCAATTTAAAGGACATTTAAGAAATCTAAATAGTTTTGAAGAGAACATCAACATTCTAGAATATTGCTGCCATTATTTTCTCAAACTAATTGTCATGTGATAAAGTTATGTACTTGGTAATTGTTTTCAAAATTACTTCATCGCTCTGGGATTATTGTAGAATTGGGTGTGTAGGAATCGCGATGAATGTAATGGAAGACGATTCCGCGATTTCCATTACTGCAGTTCTGTTTTTAGAATACCTTAGAGTCTCATTGTTGATGTTTCAATGAATAGAAAAGTATTTAGAATTCGAAAGTACAATTAGCAATTCATTAGCGTATATATATATCTTATTATAATGGAGATTGTGTGTTTTTCTGTCTGTAACCGAAACTATATTACTACTCAAGTCACAATTTCCTTAGTTATTTACGGCACATTCTCCATGATTCTATTTCTATTCAAACCTCAATTAATAATAAAACTGTTTGACATTATTAATACTGTTGACCTTACCTAAATACTAATAACATGCAATTGTATTTATATATACAACAAAATACCAGTTTTCAGAGTAAACGTAAAGCTAATTTGCATATTGATATTTAAAAGACTGATTTGAATAAAAATGTGCTTGGTATTATTGAAATATTAGATTAAATCAGAAAGGCTAATGAAACTAATTAAGAAGTCAAATAAAAAGATTCGAAACAGAGGGGGTATAATCGGAAAATAGAACAACTGAAACTTACTCTTTCATCACTTCCGTTTTTCAATGCTAAATTTTCCTAATTTAACTATTTAGTTAAAATAGGAAGTAAAGAATAAAATTACTGTTATTTCTTCTTGTTAATGAATTTCTTTTAGGATTTATTGAAGAGATTTTTACTCATATTCATTAAGATAAAACCAAACAATTAGAAATCAATAATACCAAGCACATTTTTATTAAAATCAGTTTTTTAAATATCAATATGCAAATTAGCTTTGCGTTTACTCTGAAAACTGGTATTTTGTTGTATATATAAATACAATTGCATGTTATTAGTATTTAGGTAAGGCCAACAGTATTAATAATGTCAAACAGTTTTATTATTAATTGCGGTTTAAATAGAAATAGAATCATGGAGAATGTGCCGTAAATAACTAAGGAAATTGTGACTTGAGTAGTAATATAGTTTCGGTTACAGACAGAAAAACACACAATCTCCATTATAATAAGATATATATATATACATATATATATATCGAAAATGTAGAATGTTAGGTATAAACTTATCTATATATAAATATGTGTGTGTATAATAGTTAATATTGTGTCATTGCACCGTGTGGAAACTAGAAAATGTGTTTTGAGAAAAGGCGTAATAGTAAGTACTCAAGTATGCTGTTATCTGACAAGTTACAGCCTAGATTTCTTTCGACCAATTCTATTAATGTAGACTTTTGAGAACCATCATAAAATATAACGAATCATAGGATAATAGAAAAAATCTGGAAATTAAGGCTCAGTAATTGGTGTCGAATGCGCCATCATCAAGAACGTCTGCCTAGTTTCGAGTAAAATCAAATTGCACGTCATGTTTTTATTTAACTAGTTATTTTGTGTCATAGTTTAATAACCTATAAAAACAAAAGTAAATTCCACGGGGTGGCCTAATGTCGTTATCAGCCAGACAGCGAGTGAGTCCATCCCCTTTTCTCTAGCGCTAGACTAAGAACATTGTTTTTCGTCTGAGATGAGGCGCCACACCTACCATCGGCTACTCACTTTACCGCACAGATCCCTGTGCTACTCTTACGCTGAGTGGTCGAGGACCGGAAGCGAACCCGGAATCTTCCAATTCTTAGTCAAGTGCTCTACCGACTGAGCTAAACCGGCAAATGATCCCTAACACAAGGATTTCATCAGATCCAAAAATAGAAAAATACCCACGTGTGTCTTAATTTCCAAACATATTTTTCCCTACATTATTGCTCAGAATGTAGTGGATCTTCGCACCAATTTTAGATAATTGGTCTGTAGCAGTCCATAAGTCAAAGAAGACAGACCAACGTCCATCCAAGTACACACAAGAATGCAATATAAAAGAATACTAAAAATTCGTTATTCGGACCACTGTCCCCATCTTCCTCGTTATCTGTACAACGTTTCAGCTGATATGCCCTCCGGCCTTCTTCAGGTATTTCTTGTCGGACTCAGGGAACCTTATCGGATTCAGGAACCTTCTTTTCAAACTCGGGAGCTTTCTTGTCGTAATCGGGAGCCATCACAGAACTTTGAACCTAGCCCTTTATTTAATCCAAAGAAGGTTCCCGAGTCCGAGAAGGTTCTCGAGTCCGACAAGAAATACCTGAAGAAGGCCGGAGTGCATATCGGCCGAAACGTTGTACAGATAACGATGAAGATGGGGACAGTGGTCCGAATAACGCAGATAATACTAATCTTTAAGCCTCATCTCAAACATTCAGAGAAATACTAAAAATGTTTACGTACATTGTACGCATAAACTTTTATTTTCACACTAAAACATATTTTGTAAATCACGCCTATATTGCCAAATATTAGTACACAAGTAGACAAAGTATGTTTCAACTTAACCACCTATTATTCTTGTTGTTACTTTTTCATTTTGCTTGTTTTAATATTTAATTCATTTTAGCATTAGCCTTTTATAAGAATACCCGTATAACACATGTGCTTCAATATTAAGCTACCTTTTGATACGAACGCTTTAATTAAAATTTGCTTAAATTCATGTCGCGCTGTCAGCACGGATATCCATGACAATCTCGCTCCATCCGTCCCTATCGCTCATCATTCTCGGGAGGTCCTCTATACAGCATCATGTATCCGCACAGAGCTGATCAATGTACGTCTTTGCTGGTCGGCCCACACTGGCTTGTCCATGTGCTGACTTCCACAGGAGGACGTCGCTTATGAGTTCGTCCTTGCTTCTCCAGCAGTGTCCCGCGTGTCTTGTCCATCTTACTCGGATGGTTTGGGTGATATGTGGCAGATGACCGTACAGCTGTTTTCTCGTAGGGTGTTGTTTCCACGTCTTGTCCAGGATCACCTGCAGCATTCTTGTGCAGCTCCCATCTAGTTTATTCTCTAGTCGCCTAATTAGGATCCAGAAATATATTAGATTAGAAATGCCAACGAAACTAAATAAGAACTCATATAAAAAGATTTCACTTATCTTAATTATATTCTAATTAGTTTCTATATAAAATCCTTGATAGGATTGATTGTAATATGTTGGAGAATAAAACAATATTCTTAGAGACCAATATCACCAAGTAATTATTTAATAAAGTAGGTTGTGTTAAAACCAGTATGAAAACTAACCACACCATATATTATGTAAACATGTATTTCTAAGTGATATATAATACACATTGCAATGGTTTAAACGTAATAATAACATGGGCTGTTTCGATGCAAATCTAACTAAGATTTTCATTAATAACTCGGTAATAAATAAGATTTAATTTTTGACCATGAATTAAATACTCATTGATGAATTTTCGCAATTTCTGAGGATATTTTAACGTAAACAGTGATACAGTTTTAATTAGAGACGGAGTGACAGACACTGAATCTTCATTACAATAAGATGTATTTTTCTTCGACGCAAAACACAGCTTACCGCCCCTAACCCAGCTATGGTTAACGGAATGAGAACAGGATACCCCCGTGGATTGAATAAAGGGTTAGGTTCAAAGTTTCGTGATGGCTCCCGATTACAAGAAGGTTCCCGAGACCTGAAGAAGGCCGGAGGGCATATCGGCCGAAACGTTGTACAGCTTACAATGAAGATGAGGACAATAGTCCAAATAACGCAAATAGCACTCTGTTTTCTTTCTCTTTTTCTTATTCTTTCAATTTATGGCGTCATTTTTTCAGGAATTACATTTACTGTTCAACTGCAAAATTCTCAAATAACAAAAAAACTTCCCAATAATGGGAGAGCTTTTATCTAACGCCTGCGCGCTCGTATATGCACACTGTCTATAGAGCTTTTCTTTTCTCAAACTTACAACTGGCTTCCTCTTTATCTTTACAAACAACCGATCCCATTTGTCCAAATAGAAAACATATTAATGACGATAACACCTTCCGCCATTTTGCAGGCATTCATGTGAACAACAACAGATTTAGCAAAATTGGCGCGAATGACAGGAAAGCTTTCTTACGTAAAATATTCCCTCAGCAAAAAAAGAAATAAAATACAAAAAAATGGGTACATCAACTAATGTGATAGGAAAATTCACTGTTACTGTTATTGGATAAATGTTTTACCTTTCTTCCTATTATCATTATTGTGAGTAGTAATTGTAAGGCTTCTGATTTCAAAAGTTTTTCTATTCACACCAACTCGTCATTTATCATTACCTAAATTGGAAGAATTTATTTTTAATACTTGTCGATTCTAATTCCATTATCAAATGCTATTTGATAAATTTTGAACTATCTTTAGAAGGATCCATTTTAATAGGGCATCAGTTTCTTCGACTGACTCTAATTTAGCAGTTGGGGTGTGTCTTCAAGTTCGCTCATATCACACACTCACCTCTGAAGTGATTTTTAATTATTGGGTCATTGACAGGAAAGCTTTCTTACGTAAAATATTCCCTCAGCAAAAAAAGAAATAACATTTTTAAAATGGGTGCATCAACTAATTTCTTATTTTCAATATATGAAGAATAAGACATCCCCCGAGAATAAGCCCTAGTTTTGCATTTCAGAGTGAAAATTAATATACGCCCTGTCTTATTTTCAATATATGAAGAATAAGATATCCCCCAAGAATAAGCCCTAGTGTTACATTTCAGAGTGAAATTAATATATACCCTGTCTTATTTTCAATATATAAAGAATAAGACATCCCCCAAGAATAAGCCCTAGTGTTACATTTCAGAGTGAAATTAATATATACCCTGTCTTATTTTCATAATATGAAGAATAAGACATCCCCAAGAATAAGCCCTAGTGTTACATTTCAGAGTGAAATTATATATACCCTGTCTTATTTTCAATATATGAAGAATAAGACATCCCCCAAGAATAAGCCCTAGTGTTACATTTCAGAGTGAAATTAATATATACCCTGTCTTATTTTCATATATGAAGAATAAGACATCCCCAAGAATAAGCCCTAGTGTTACATTTCAGAGTGAAATTAATATATACCCTGTCTTATTTTCAATATATGAAGAATAAGACATCCCCGAATAAGCCCTAGTGTTACATTTCAGAGTGAAATTAATATATACCCTGTCTTATTTTCAATATATGAAGAATAAGACATCCCCGAGAATAAGCCCTAGTGTTACATTTCAGAGTGAAATTAATATATACCCTGTCTTATTTTCAATATATGAAGAATAAGAGATCCCCGAGAATAAGCCCTAGTGTTACATTTCAGAGTGAAATTAATATATACCCTGTCTTATTTTCAATATATGAAGAATAAGAGATCCCCCGAGAATAAGCCTAGTGTTACATTTCAGAGTGAAATTAATATATACCCTGTCTTATTTTCAATATATGAAGAATAAGACATCCCCCGAGAATAAGCCCTAGTGTTACATTTCAGAGTGAAATTAATATATACCCTGTCTTATTTTCAATATATGAAGAATAAGAGATCCCCCAAGAATAAGCCCTAGTGTTACATTTCAGAGTGAAATTAATATATACCCTGTCTTATTTTCAATATATGAAGAATAAGACATCCCCAAGAATAAGCCCTAGTGTTACATTTCAGAGTGAAATTAATATATACCCTGTCTTATTTTCAATATATGAAGAATAAGAGATCCCCCGAGAATAAGCCCTAGTGTTAAATTTCAGAGTGAAATTAATATATACCCTGTCTTATTTTCAATATATGAAGAATAAGACATCCCCCGAGAATAAGCCCTAGTGTTACATTTCAGAGTGAAATTAATATATACCCTGTCTTATTTTCAATATATGAAGAATAAGACATCCCCGAGAATAAGCCCTAGTGTTACATTTCAGAGTGAAATTAATATATACCCTGTCTTATTTTCAATATATGAAGAATAAGACATCCCCGAACATAAGCCTAGTGTTACATTTCAGAGTGAAATTAATATAAGCCTGTCTTATTTTCAATATATGAAGAATAAGACATCCCCGAACATAAGCCCTAGTGTTACATTTCAGAGTGAAAATTAATATAAGCCCTGTCTTATTTTCAATATATGAAGAATAAGACATCCCCCGAATAAGCCCTAGTGTTACATTTCAGAGTGAAAATTAATATAAGCCCTGTCTTATTTTCAATATATGAAGAATAAGACATCCCCGAACATAAGCCCTAGTGTTACATTTCAGAGTGAAAATTAATATAAGCCCTGTCTTATTTTCAATATATGAAGAATAAGACATCCCCGAACATGAGCCCTAGTGTTACATTTCAGAGTGAAAATTAATATAAGCCCTGTCTTATTTTCAATATATGAAGAATAAGACATCCCCGAACATAAGCCCTAGTGTTACATTTCAGAATGAAAATTAATATAAGCCCTGTCTTATTTTCAATATATGAAGAATAAGACATCCCCGAACATAAGCCCTAGTGTTACATTTCAGAGTGGAATTAATATAAGCCCTGTCTTATTTTCAAATATGAAGAATAAGACATCCCCCGAACATAAGCCCTAGTGTTACATTTCAGAGTGGAATTAATATAAGCCCTGTCTTATTTTCAATATATAAAGAATAAGACATCCCCCGATAATAAGCCCTCGTATTACATTTCGGAGTAAAATTAATATAAACCCTGTCTTATTTTCAATATATAAAGAATAAGACATCCCCCGAGAATACCCCGAAATGCAACACTTTGGCTTATCTTCATATATTGAAAATAAGACAGGGCTTATATTAATTTCACTCTGAAATGTAACACTAGGGCTTATTATCGGGGGATGTCTTATTCTTCATATATTGAAAATAAGACAGGGCTTATATTAATTTCACTCTGAAATGTAACACTAGGGCTTATTATCGGGGGATGTCTTATTGTTCATATATTGAAAATAAGACAGGGCTTATATTAATTCCACTCTGAAATGTAACACTAGGGCTTATTCTCGGGAATGTCTTATTCTTCGTATATTGAAAATAAGACAGGGCTTATATTAACTTTCACTCTGAAATGTAACACTTGTCATTTGAGTTAAAAGTTAACACTTGGTCATTTGAGTTCAAACTTAATGATGGCATTACGTTAATCAACATTTTTATCATGACACAAGTAGCAGTATCCGGAAGGGATGATTTCCTATAGGGCTATACTAATAATAATAGGGCCGGTTTAGCTCAGTCGGTCGAGCGCCCGACGAGGAACCACAAGGTTCTTGGTTCGATAGCGGACCTCGACAACTTAGCGTATGAGTAGCACAGGGATCTCTGCGGTAAAGGAAGAAGCTGATGGTAGGTTTGGCGCTTCATCTCAGATGCAGAAATGATTTCCTTGGTCTAGCGCTAGTCAAAAGGGGATAGAGGCCCTCGCTGTCTGGCTGATACCGACAATAAGCCATCGCGATGACTATACTAAAGATACAAAACCATATTATCATGTAAAATTTGATACAATTTTAAGGTTGAGAGAATTGAAAAATAAATACAAGAAAATAGTAAAAAGTAACGATAATAAGACAAAGTAAAATAATAAAATGTTAATTTAGAAAAAAAACAGAAAAAAAACTTATTATAATGGAGATTGGGTGTGTGGCTGTCTGTTACCGAAACTCCATCACTGCTTACGTCACAATACCCCCAAGAATTTTGTAATTTTTATATGCAGTCACATTTTTTTCTGAATTTTTTAATGAATGTTCCTTAATATATGGCAATTAAATATGTTGTGTTTGTTATTGGTGCTCTTCCACATGGTTAATCATGGTGCTATTGTTGTTCAGTGGAAGCGTGCTGGGTCCATAACATATTAAGTTTCTGACCGCCATCCTTGGCCAGTTGAAAAGGACTTAAAGTAAGTAAGTCCTAAGCTATAGAATCCTTTGGTAAGTGAATAAGTCCTGAGTTATGGGATCCTACGTAGTATCAAAGGTCCAGTGATATAATCCTATGTTCCGTCGTCTACGAAGGTTCAAAGTAGTTATGAATAGGTATGACCAGAACAGCCAGTATAAATAACAATATCAGCAGCAGAGTACTGTCAGTGATTGGCCAATAGGTTGGTCACATGGTTATCGGCGAGTCTATAAGTAGAAGTGGGTATCAAGCACACACCTTATATTACAAATATCTCCAACAGAATCACCATTTCCCGGGGAGATGGATGGGTAGACGTGGTCCGTATAAGTGGCTGGTTAAAAGTCCTTATATAACGCACTGCGACTTTTTATGGAGCTAAATCTGCTCTATGAAACTAACGATTTTGGAAGAACTTGAAGGACGATTATGATGATTTATTACTGCCGTTCCACAAGAGTTCCAGGGAATATCAGTTGATGCAATTCCCGAGCGGCTTGACAGGCTGGAGGCCTCTTATATTCATGAGTATCATGGAGGCGCGTGGTCTAATGGTTAGAGTCGTAGGAAATGAACTCGTCAACGCGAGTTCAATTCCTGGACGAAGCTGTTGGAATTTCACATGGCGCTAATACCATTGGGAAAGGTATGAATCCAATTCTCCCTCCAGCTATGGCTAAATAGCAGGGCAGACTGGACTCTTTAACTATGGCTAGCATAGTTAAAGAGTCCAGTCTGCCTGCTATTTAGCTGGAGGGAGAATTGGATTGTAACCAGTGTAGGAGAAAACTGAATTCAAACCTGTTAA
>CM042146.1:21943671-21946171 GCA_023376005.1 Doryteuthis pealeii
TGGAGCAGTGTTTCAGCTTGTGCAGGTGTATTAGCAAAAAGGTCAGTTCTGCGCAGTCCTCATCCGTAATAGTCTCTGCGGGGTATTGCCTGCTTCCTGCATTTTTTGGGAGAAGCTTTTTTCCTTATTTTTGTAATCTAATGACATTCGGAGTACGCATATATATATATATATATATATATATAATATATAGAAAAAAAATTCAAATATACAGCTTTCCTCAACTTCTTAAAACAACAGATGATTACAATATCGCCGTGGGATAAGTACTATAAAAAATACCAGGTACTTTCAATAACTCTGAAGATGGAAATTTATTTCCGAAAATATTTAGAATTAAAAAAAAAAAGTTAAATAAATATAATTTTCAACACATATTGCATTGTAAATTGCCTTCAAAAATCTTTATATTACACATACGCACAATGCTTCAAACATACTATAAAGAAAACTTTATTTCACTATGCCGGAGCGAGGCTAAATTTTATAGTAAAAATTAAAAGAATTTCGAACAATCTCCACGAGCGCAGGAGCGGCCGAACGGAATTAACATCACGGAAATAGCCGATTTAACATCACGGAAGTAACCGAAAAAGAAAAAAAATATTTCAAATATACGGCGTTCCTCAACTTCTTAAAACAACAGATGATTACAATATCGCCGTGGGATAAGTACTATAAAAAACACCTAGTACTTTCAATAACTCTGAAGATGGAAATTTATTTTCCGAAAATATTTAGAATTAAAAAAAAAAAGTTAAATAAATAATTTTCTACACATATTGCATTGTAAATTGCCTTCAAAAATCTTTATATATATATATATATATATATATATATATATATATATAATATATATATGTGTGTGTGTGTGTGTGTGTGTGTGTGTGTGTGTGTGTGTGTTTGTATTTTTGCAGTAACCTATTGTTTAAGCAGTTTTATTCTTGATAGTCTTTAAGTGTAGACATTCAAGTTTTCTTGTTGTTTTTCGTATATCAGTTTCCAGAAAATTCTAATGACTATTCTGGTTTATCTGAGAATCGATCACGAGAACTCGGCATAGTTATATTTTTTAATCATGTCTAATACTTTATATATGATAATAGTAATAGTGAAAAAAGAGGTGTTATTATTATAGATGTTTCTGATAAATTACTAATGCTACTACAATGGAAAAATTAAAGCGGCAATTGAACACTATACGCACACACACATTAGGGCGCGTGGTGTAATGGTTAAAGTCATGGGAAATGGACTCGTCGCTCCGAGTTCAAATCCTGGACGTGGTAATTGCATTTCACTTAGCGCTAATACCCTTGGGAAAGGTATGAATCCTACTCTCCCTCCAGCTATGGGCAAATAGTAGGGCAGACTGGGCTCTTTAACCTTGGTTAGGCAGCCGGTCTAGGAGAAGGAAAACTCTGAATTCAAACCTGTTGAACTCCGCTTAAGAAATAGACCTTGTGTCACATCCTGCTCGTGCGGAGGGGTTGCTATATATATATACGCACACACACACACATACATATATTTTCAGGTTATACAGCCCCTTCTTAGGTGAATCCCTTTATTTTGTAAAATCCGTCTGATGAGGCTGGTCTCGTAATGATTTTTTCAAAAAGATTTTTTTTTCTTTTAACTTTTTGAAAGCCTTTTGAGTTTTGGTTGAAATAAATTATTACTGGATGACAAGTTTATCTTCTTTGAAAGTTTTATATATATATATATATATATATATATATATATATATATATATATATATATATATATATAATTAAATCATATTACTATGACCAGACAACTCGGCAAACACCATTTGCGACATCCGGAGCACTGGACAGCTGTTTCGACTTCCTTTTGGTCTCATCAGCAGTGCATACCACAATCTCCGCCACTAGAGATTGAACCAGTGGACCACAGAGTGAAGAGGCGGAGACTCTACACACTGGGCTACCAGCCCATACCACAAACGGAAAGGCCAAATCATCTAGTCAATGGTAATATTAATTTAAACTGCGTAGCCACTTAACCTATATTTGCCGGTATCCCATCGCAGGATTACAGAGAGCAAGGTCACCTCCAGGTCAACGACTTCCCAATTCGGGGCCCGAATCCACAGAACACAACCTAATTGGCAAAGGGTATATATTAAATTTCAAAGAGGAAGTATATATATAATTGATAATTGAATCATATTACCATGACCAGACAACTCGGCAAACACCATTTCCGACATCCGGAGCACTGGACAGTGAAAATTGGACAACACAGTGAAAATTGTAAATATGAGTAGCACGGCTTAGATCTATGCGGTAAAGTGGAAAGCTGACAGTAGGTGTAGCGTCTCTATTCACACCCCAAAACAATCCCCCTGATTTAGCGCTATTGTAGGGGGATTGACTCTCTCGTTATCCGGCAGATACTGGTAATAGGTCAGTCCGCCTTCTTTACTATATATATATATATATATATATATATATATATATTTGCAGAACGGAAG
>CM042146.1:21956171-21971171 GCA_023376005.1 Doryteuthis pealeii
TAAATTGTTTTTTTTCTTTTGGTCAAATACTGTACCAATAGATTATTGTTTGTTGGTACGACTATCTTGGTCTTTTCTTTTTTTCAAAATTTTTTTTCTCCCTGGTTGATGTTTGGTAGTATATTTTTACAATCAAACTAATTGCTGGGGTTTTTCTCACCGCGAGGATTTACCAACATGCTTGGTATATTAAATTATATATATATATATATATATATATATATATATATATGGCAGACTCGGTTCTTTAACCTGGGTTAGGGAACCAGTCTAGGAGAAGGAAAACTCTGAATTCAAACCTGTTAAACTCCGCTTAAGAAATTGACCTTGTGTCACATTCTGCTCGTGTGGAGGGGTTGGTAATATATATATATATATATATATATATATATATATATAATCCAAAAGTCCAGAGAGGAAATCTTCCTTACGACACAAGAGTTTTTTTTAAGACCTGTCGCAGATTGAGAGCTCAATGTGTGCTCTTAATATTAGAGTCACAGAACAAATCTATAAGTAAAGAAATAACAAAAGACTTAGAGATTTAGCGTTATAGTCTATTTCAGGGAGCTTAGACAAAGTATATAATATTGCTCTACTTAGCACATTAAGCACTTTCTACATATATAACCTCGTGTTTTTTATTTTTTATTTTTCTGTTGGCCGCTGCATTACGATACGGATTATGATGATCTTATTTCAATTTCATTCCAGATTTTTCCGGATTCTCAACCATTATTTTAATTTGCATATCTTTAATAAGCTCAATTCATGTTAATCTTCAATGTTAGTAATAGATATTTGATTTTCAATTCATGAATCTTGACTTAAAGGGGCAGGGCTAGGTTTATTGCCCAGTGCCTGAGGCACGCCTTGAGGGGGAATGCCGAAGGGATCGACGCAATGTTTGTTCTTTCCCGCCCAAAAGCTTTGGTTTGTGGGTGGGCCCACCTTAAAACGAGGCCTTGTGCCCAGCCCATACAAGTGGGGTATGAGGCAAATACCCTCTCCTTATGTCTATTTCAATATTAAATAAAGTAAATTTTCGTTAAAGTGATTTACATATATGATTCTGTTTCTATCATGAAGTCATGGCACATTAAACAAAAAGGCACGTGAATCAGAGGAAAGTATCCTCAACAGCAAAGAGAGTCAGAAGGAAGGAGAGACAACAGCAGGCCCAGCAAGCATCATTGCTTGTGTGTAGTTAGTGCAGCAGAGACTACCATTCAAAAATTGGTCTGCTATTCGCTCAGATGCAGATAATTTTTTGTGGGGGGTGTAAGATTCAAAGTTGATAATTGAATAACATACAATTCCGACACGTTGTGAGACAAAACATTTAATATATATAACAGCATATGGAAACGATAAGATTCATAAAGTACAGGAAAAGAACATGTAACTACATATACAACATTTAGGTATAAACAAGATACTCAAATGTACGTAAGATATAAATGTCACAGACATGGAACTAAAGGATAAAGAACTTACAGTAATGTAAGGGGGGAGGCAAAAGCCCCACCGAGAAGGGGGTAGATAGACTCTAGCCCATAGCAGTTGGTTGAGAAGATCCAGCTAAAAGAGGAAGCAGCGTTTGAATGAACGCGCTTAAATACCAGAGGTCCCCCTAGTGGGAACAAACAGCAACGCAGCGAGAAGATAACTCTTCCGGCAAAAGGAAGATAATTCCCTACAGGGGAACTACGCTATGGTCTTTAGTTGATGGAAGGATACCAACAACAAATCTAATAAGTGTTGGAGTATAAGATGTGCGAAAGTCCACCACTTGAACTTATAGACTGTGCGTGGGCGCGTGGGTTAAAGCCCGCCAATCACCAGTTCGAATATGTTGGTAATTAACTATTTAATCGCCAATTTTGAAAGCCGTTCATTTGCACGTATTAGACACGGCCGAACGGATCTGCAACCAAGTACTCTGCTCAACCAAAGGATTCTACCCAACATTAAGGGACACGGGGGAACAACCAAAGGATTCTACCCAACACTAAGGAACACCGTGGAACAACCAAAAGATCCTACCCAACACTAAGGGACACCGGGGAATAACCAAAGGATTCTACCCAACACTAAGGGACACCGTGGAACAACCAAAGGATTCTTCATTAAGGATCAGCCTCTGCTTAACACATGGGGTCTCCTCTGCAAAGTGTTCTCTCTTGAAGCCTAAAAATGGCCACACAATTGTAACAATAATCTTAAGATTTTTATGTCCAGATTAAGATTTCAACAAATAATCTAATCTTTTCCCTCATTTCTATTTCAATATCAAGTTAAATTTCGTTAAAGCGGTTTATATATATATCCCTCTCTATCTATCTATCTATCTCTCTATCTATCTATCTATAAATATATATATATATATATATAATATATATATATATATATATATATATATATCCCTCTCTCTATCTATCTATCTATCTATTATATATATATCCTTCTATCTATCTATCTATCTATCTATCTATCTATCTATCTATAAATATATATATATATATATATATATATATATATATATATATATATATATCCCTCTCTATCTATCTATCTATCTATAATATATATATATCCTCTCTATCTATATCTATCTATCTATAAATATATATATATATATATATATATATATATATCCCTCTCTATCTATCTATCTATCTATCTATCTATAAAATATATATATATATCCCTCTCTATCTATCTATCTATAAATATATCCTTCCCTAAATATGTATTATATATATATATATATGTGTGTGTGTGTGTGTGTGTGTGAGTGTAATGGTTATTGTCATAGGAAATAGATATGTGACCTGAGTTTAAATCCTGGACGAGGCTGTTTGCATTTCACATGGAAAATGTATTAATCTAATAATTCTCCCTTTATCTATGAGTAAAGAGTAGGACAGACTATATATATAGGATTCTGGTTCTATCTATATTTTTTGTAATGATATTAAAATCTTCCATATACCTGAATTCGTTGATTTTCTTTTTTCTTTTGTTTGGACAAATCTAAGAGCGCCATTACAATTCCCATGGAATAGACCGAGGCTTATTATCGTTATAATGAATACACCCGAAATATTCCCGCCATTTATAACGGTCTTAGCATGTTCTACTGCAATAATCAATTCTAACTTCTAGTTTGACATTGTGTTTCGATAGCGAGTGTACGACATTTCGTTCGAAATTAATATATTAATATTCTAGAATTCAATTTTGGAAAGAGCAGATATTATGCGTCGTATAATAAACCGATGCAATTGATGTGATTTATTTTCTTTTTTACCACATTTAAAATCCTTGCATTGAAAACAGTATAGCCTCCATAAGTGGAATTTTGCATGTGGCGCATGAAGTGGACGTAGTTGTCATAACGCCTCCTATAAGCCTCCATAAGTTACATTTCGGGATTTATTTGGAACTAGAAGCAGCTACCTGGCGTCGCCTGGATAGAGGTAGGATTAAAAAAAGGTTAGTCTCGCTGATCCATTATTACTAATCATGAATTAGATCCACACTGGATGTCCCATAAAAAAACTTGTAAAAAACATCTGGTCTGACTTCAGGAATTTTTTCCTGGATATGAATAAAATCTTCATTATTTTTACACTAAAAGCGAGTCCGACAAGAAATACCTGAAGAAGGCTGGAGAGCACATTGGCTGAAACGTTGTAGAGATAACAATAAAAATGAGGTAAATAGTCCGAATAATACAAATAGTACTAATTATCAGAGAGACTCATTTGGTCTCCTTCTCTTTGAATTGGATCTACCTTACAGTGATCAACATTATTAATATTACTAGCAAAATAAAAACACACTCCGGGCGATGTAAAAGTAGATTTTTGAAACATATTGCCTGAGGGGTGGGAGTTAAAAATTCAATGTCAGTAAGTTTGTACCCTAAGTAAGTAAAATTATCAAATTTATTAAAGGATTAAAAAATAAAACAATTTGAAATGTAAACTTTAAATATGTATTAAAATAAAACAAACTATATATAGATATATAATACCAGTCATCTATTTATTAAAACTTGTTTTAAAAACAATGAGGACTGTCTAATGTTGCATGTTCAATTTTTCAGTGTATTTATTCTATGTTATAACGATTTTGGGTAATGTGACGTAAGCAGTGACGTAGTTTTTGTTACAGACAATTATGTTCTTAATAGATGTTAGTCTCTTCTATAGAATAACCTAATTGTGTTACTTGTTTTAAGTCACATCACCAAACTTTGACCTAAAACTAAACCATGTCAAACAAGAAGTTAGAATAGCTGGGAAATTTTAGGCGAAATTGTTGGTGAATTTATTGTGATTATTTAAAAAAGAATTTAAGGTGTAATCTATTCTTAAAATCCTCTATAGAATAAAGGAATGTACTAATGATATCCGCCCTTAAAAGGGTCAACAAATGCATCTTTAAGACCAACCGCGATCGGACAGTCGTACAACATCTCAAAATGAGGAAACTCTAAAAAAGGTTCTCCTCCCAATCAATGAAGATCGTTGACGAACCATTGGTGTGATATCCAAGATAAATGGTTTGTTTTTGGAGTTAATACTAGTGAATTTAAAAAGATGACTTGAATCTGAATAATTTTCGCCGAAATTTTGCGTCTATTTTGCTCACAAGGGATAGAAAATAACTTGTCATTTGGACGTTTGCCACAATGTGAAGGAAAAAGATGGAACTGACCGACAGTCTTTTTCGAAACATGTGACCGAACATTAATAAATAATTTATCAAGTTATGTGTTAGTGCTAGTGTATGGCTGCACCACTTGGACTCTAATGAAATGCATAGAGAAAAAGCTTGATGGGAACTACACATGGACGCTGCTTACTGCCTTTAACAAAACATGGAAGCAGCACTACCAAAAAAAACAACTGTATGGCCACTTAACCCCTATCACACAAACCATCCAAGTAAGATGAACAAGACATGCTGGAAAAGCAAGGACAAACTCATAAGTGACCTTCTATGGGTACCTACACATGGATACACCAGTGTGGGCTGACCAGCAAAAACCTACATCAATCAGCTCTGTGCAGATTCTGGATGCTGAGCAGATGACCTGCCAGGTGCGATGAGTGATAGGGACTGGTGATGAGAGAGTGTCATGGAAATCTGTGCTGCTGACATAACCTGATGATGAATTTCTATTTGAAATATCGGCATCAGTGGTTAACTTGAATTTTCATCTGAGATTCTTTTCGATTTCTGTCGGAGGGAGATCGTTAGTATACATCGCTGATGAGACTTAATAAAGTCGAAACAGCTGCTGTACGATGTTCTACACGCCGAGTAATTCTTTGCGAGATCCACTTGTCAATGTTATTTAGCTTCTATAATTATCGAATTTTATGTGATATGCGCATTGTAATTGCCTTCAAGCATATATATATATATATATATATATATATATATAGAAAACAATCTCCTTGGTCTAGCGCTATTGAAAAGGGGATAGACTCCCTCGCTGACTGGCTGATACCAACTTTAGGCCGCCCTGACTTTTTTATAGGATCCTAACAAGTAGTAACCCTCTGGGTCAGAGTGGACCTGAGATTAATGACGATAAAGGGGTACTCAGTTTAGTCCATTTGTATTACTTAGATACTAATACTTTTGCAACAGGCACGAATCTAACACTCCCTTCTAGCATGGCTGATTGGACGATGGTTAGAGACTGTGCTAAAAAAAGAACAATTATTATTTTAATCGTCCAAGATTCCAATCCAAAACCATTCTATTGCGTTTCTCAGTTACAGTTACGATAATTCGCAGTCTGCTAATAAAGGAAGCTTTTAACAGAAAAAGAGAACTTGCCAGCTGGTAGACTTTACAGTTTCAGTAGATAACAGGGTGAAGAGGAAAGAAAACGAAAAGATTGATAAATACCTAGACCTTGCTTGAGAATTGAAAAAATGTGGAATATGGGAGTAAATGAGATGCTAATTTTAGTTGGTGGACTTGGAAGGGTCCATAAAAGCTTAGAAAACAGATCAGAGGAACTGGAAATCAAAGGAAGAATTGAGACCATCCAGAATACTGCATTTCTGCAATCGGATTGAATACTCCGAAGAGTCCTGGAGATTTGAGAAGACTTATTGTCCCTCAAACGCTAGTAAAATACCATCAGCTGACGCTGATGTGAACAACTCAAAAAGAGGGAAAATAATAATAATAATAATAATAATAATAATTATAATTATAATTATAATAAAATAATGTAGTGAGAGAGGAGACCTACCTCGTGCAACACGGTGCGACGGAGAGGGTGGCGAGCGTGAAGACTTGCCGTATTCTCGAAGGAAGAGGGCTAGGCTTTGCCTGGCGTATAGGATTGACACTGGATTGAGTCGAACCCGCTTCCTTCAGAATGTGAGAGCTGTGGACGATCGGTGAAGTAGGAAATAGCATAGTCGCCCGGATGTGGGTGGTCGCGCCGTGTTGGCGAGTGTCGCACGTGCTTCACGGACAATTATGAGCGAGGAGTCCGGATGTAGTGAAATTGGGGTGTATTTAAAGGACTTATTCTCACAAACCAGGGAGAACGACTGCAGTAGTATTTTGTTGTCGAGACGAGCGGAACAAAGAAATAGTTTTGGATATTGGATTTTGGAGCGAGATACAGTTGGGAGTTGTTGGACTGTCGATTGGAGCCTTCAGTCAGACTTGACTGTGACCCCCCCCCCCACTGATTAGAAATAATAATAAAGAAGATGCTGCAGAACAAGTGTAATATATGTGGAGACAAAGATAAAACGGTTAATTATTTAATGAAGGGTGACGTCACGTGACTTCCAATTCCATTACTGTTTCTCTCATTATTATTTTTATCATTATTAGATTGTTGATTAGTTGAATTCGTTCTCCTCTGTCTGCCTTTTTGATTAACATTATAAACAGAGCATTTATTGCTTCCAATCTGTATTCCATATTTGATGTAATTATTGTTACCATCCATAAACCATTGTCAACAATATCATCATCTCGATATTCCTATTATTCCACAAACTTCAATCTGAATTGATAACAGGTTTGCAAATTAAAAGAAGAAACTTCTTTTTTCTTTATAAGTTAATCAGTAAAAAAGTAGCGACAATGAAATAAGATTAAGATTCTTGTTTCTCTCTGAGTTTAAATAACAATTGATTTTCTTTTCTTTCTCTGTAATTCTTTCTTCGAGATGCTTCGGGCGTAAACGTTGTTTATTTTTTAATCTCAAAGAAACAATTATTAAACTTGCCAAAACGAATTACGCAAATAGCATTAAATAAAAGTCTACTGGTAAACTATAATAAATAATAATAATAATAATAATAATAATAATAAAGTAGCAAATTGGAAAAAACCAGGCCATGATGGAATACATGGATTCTGGTTCAAAAAAAAATTACGTCTATCCACAAAAGAATGGCCCAGCAACTGAACAGATGCCTACAAGAAACGGAAGTACCCGAATGGATGACGAAAGGGATAACTACACTAATCCAGAAAGACCCACAAAAAGGAAACATCCCTAGCAATTATAGACCAATAACTTGTCTACCCATGATGTGGAAAATTCTAACTGCTATTATAAAAGAAGAAAGATACTTTTCACTCAATTGGCGGAAACTTCTCCCATAAGAACAGAAAGGATGCTGCAAGGGAAAAAGAGGAAACCATGATTTACTTTATATAGACCAATACATTCTTAAAGAAGTAAAGAATAGACGGAAAAATATTGCTATGGCCTGGATCGATTACAGAAAAGCCTATGACATGGTCCCACATACCTGGATTTTAGAATGTTTAAAAATGTACAAAATTTCCGACAACATCATAAATTTCATTGAAAAAAGCCATGGAAAACTGGAGAGTTCAATTAAAAGCCGGAAAACAATCCCTGGCAGAAGTAAAAATCCAAAGAGGTATCTCCCAAGGAGACTCATTATCACCACTACTGTTCATTATAGCAATGATGCCTCTCAGTCATATACTTAAAAATGTACAGGGGGATACAAATTCACTAGCACACAAGACAAGATAAACCACCTCATGTACATCGATGACATAAAAATTTTTGCAAAAAATGAAAAAAATTAGAAACCCTGATACAAACTATTAGAATATATAGCCAAGATATAGGAATGGAATTTGGAATTGAAAAATGTGCTATGCTAGTAATGAAAAAGGGCGAAAGAAAATTAATGAATGGAATACAACTACCAAATCAGGACACCATAAAATCACTTGATGAAAATGAAAGTTACAAATACTTAGGAATTTTAGAAGCGGACAATATCATGCAAACAGAAATGAAAGGAAAAGTTAAAAAAGAATATCTCAGGAGAACTAGAAAACTTCTAGAAACCAAACTTAACAGCAGAAATCTGATCAAAGGAATTAATATCTGGGCTGTCCCCATTATAAGATACTCAGGACCATTCTTAAAATGGACAAAAGAAGAACTCCGACAGATTGACCAATGGACGAGAAAATTAATGACAATGCACAAGGCTCTCCACCCTAGAGATGATAGAGATAGATTATATGTGTCAAGAAAGGAAGGGGGAAGAAGTCTCGCCAACATAGAGGAATGTGTAGAAACCACAATCCAAGAACTTGAAGATTACACAAGAAAGAGCAAAGACAAACTACTTATGGCGGCCAACAATAGTTGAGGCGACAGATGGACAATCAGAAAAACAACAAAGACTAGAAAACAAAAATGGGAAGAAAAACAATTATATGGACACTTCAAACGACAAATCGAAGAGGTTGCACATGGAAAGACTTGGACACGGTTAAGAAAAGGAAACCTCAAAAGAGAAATAAAATCATTAATAATTGCTGCACAAAATAAAGCCATAAGGACAAACTATATCAAAGCGAAAATTGATAAGACCCAACAAATAGTAAATGTAGACTTTGTAGTAATAGAGATGAGACTGTAAACCATATACTCTGCGAATGTAGCAAACTAGCACAACGAGAATAGAAAACTAGACACGACTGGGTTGGGAAGGTGATCCACTGGGAATTATGCAAAAAATTAAATTTTGACTACACAAAAAAATGGTATATGCATAAACCAGAATCTGTTCTTGAGAACGAAACGCATAAAATTCTCTGGGACTTTGAAATAAAAACGGATCACCTTATCCCAGCAAGAAGACCAGACCTACTGTTGATAAACAAAAAAGAAAGAACTTGTCAACTGGTGGATTTTGCAGTGCCAGCAGATCATAGGGTGAAGCTAAAGGAAAATGAAAAAAATGGACAAATATCTGGACCTTGCCAGAGAACTGAAAAAGTTATGGAACATGAAAGTGAAAGTGATACCAATTGTGGTTGGTGCACTTGGAACAGTCCCAAAAGGATTAGAAAAGGGTTTGGAAAGTTTGGATATCAAAGGAAGGATTGAAAACATTCAGAACACTGCACTGCTGCAATCTTCCAGAATACTCAGAAGAGTCTTGGAGACCTGAGGAGACTTGCTGTCAGTCAGACTCCAGTGAAATACCATCAGCTAACACTGGTGTGAAAACTCAAAAGGAGTGAATAATAATAATAATTATATTAGTAAGTAAAAGTAAGTAAAGTCGATGGGGCGGCCTAAAGTCGGTATCAGCCAGTCAGTAAGGGAGTCTATCCCCTTTTCAATAGCGCTAGACCAAGGAGATTGTTTCGGCGTCTGAGGTGGAGCACCACACCTACCATAAGCTCCTTACTTTACCGCACAGATCCCTGTGCTACTCATACGCTGAATTGGCGGGGACCGGTATCTAACTAGGAACCTTGTGGTTTCTAGCCGAACGCTCTACCGACTGAGCTAACCCGGCCCCTTATAGTAGTAGTTGTTGTAGTAGTAGTAGTAGTAGTAGTAGTAGTAGTAGTAGTACAGCAAATGTAGGGTGAGTGGTGAAAGAGATGAGAAAATAAACCATGTATTAAGCGAATGCAGCAAACAATCACAGCGAGAATACAAGGCTAAGTTTGGCTGGGCTGGAAAGCTGATCTACTGGGAACTGTGCAAAAAATCTCAATTTTGACCATACAACCAAATGTTATATGCATAAACCAAAATCTGTTCTTGAAAAAGACAGAAAGTTGTCTGGGTCATTGAAATAAAGAATCACCATTTTATTCCAGCCAGAAGACCCGATTAACAAGAAAAAGAGAACTTGCCAGCTGGTAGATTTTGCAGTTTCAGTAGATAAGACGGTGAAAATGAAAGAAAACGAAAAGATTGATAAATACCTAGACCTTGCTAGAGAATTGAAAAACTGTGTAACATGGGAGTGAATGAGATGCCAATTTTAGTTGGTGCACTTGGAAGGGTCCCTAAAAGCTTAGAAAACAGATCAGAGGAACTGGAAATCAAAGGAAGAATTGAGACCATCCAAAATACTGCATTTCTGCAATCGGCTTGAATACTCCGAAGAGTCCTGGAGATTTGAGGTGACTTGTTGTCCCTCAAACGCCAGTGAAATACCATCAGCTTACGCTGATGAGAAAAATAATAATAATAATAATAATAATAATAATAATAATAATAATAATAATAATAATAATAATAAGGATTTTGCAGTGCCAGCTGATCACAGGGTGAAGCTAAAGGAAAATGAAAAAATGGACAAATATCTGGACCTTGCCAGAGAACTGAAAAAGTTATGAAACATGAAAGTGAAAGTGATACCAATTGTTGTTGGTGCACTTGGAACAGTCCCAAAAGGATTAGAAAAGGGTTTGGAAAGTTTGGATATCAAAGGAAGGATTGAAACCATTCAGAACACTGCACTGCTGCAATCTGCTAGAATACTCAGAAGAGTCCTGGAGACCTGAGGAGACTTGCTGTCACTCAGACTCCAGTGAAAGACCTCAAAAACAACTCAAAAAGAGGGAAAATAATAATAATAATAATAATAATAATAATAATAATAATAAAAGATGCTGCAGAACAAGTGTAATATATGTGGAGACAAAGATAAAATGGTTAATTATCTAATGAACGAATGCAGCAAAATAGGCTAAGGAGAGTACAAGACTCGGAACGACTGTGTGGAAAAGGTGATCCACTGGGAGTTGTTCAAGAAATTAGAATTTATCCATCCTACCAAATTGTGAGCCAAGCTCAAATCCTGAATGATGCTATTTGTGTTTCAAATAGCGCTTTTCGCCCCGGCTATTTTGTTGAATGCTTGAGATGGACCATCGGCACCTTTTGACAGTGTCATCAACACTGGTGTCTTTATACGATACCATGCCCTTGACAGGGTCCTCAATCTTGATCGACTTATTGCTCAAAACCTTCCTGACCCTCGCCTGTGAGCTTCTCTAGGCTGACGATGCGGACTTCGTCACCCATACTGAGGAGGACATGCGGGAGAATGGATCTCTTCTTTGAAACATGTATTACCTTTGGACGAATCTCAGTGGCAATCCCTAACATCAGACGCCGATGTCCCGCTACACACCAATGTGTCCGGCATAGAAATGCGGTTCTGAGCTGGACATCTTGCTGGAATGGAAGACGGCAGACTCCCAAAGCACATATTCTATGAAGAACTGCTATGTGGGAAACGTCCGAAGCGCAACCCCCCCCCCAAAAAAAAAAATTTTTTTTAGAGATGTCATCAAAAACAACCTTAAAGGTCTTGATATAAATTTTCAGGAGTGGGATTTGGAGAAGACTTATATATGTTGACTGTGAGTGGTTTGGTGTAAGGCAGCTCGAGCACTTCATCCTGAAGCGGGCTCTACATAAACAGCACATAACGGACATCCTGGACATGTTTCCTACATTTAATCCTGACCATATATGAGAATGTATGTGGCAGGGCGTGCCTGTCGAAGGCTGGGCCCCTCACGCACGTACGATCCCATGCGACAGGAAGCCCGAGGGTGCTAACGTGTCATATATACGACAGGGAGTGTGAAAGCAAAGTTGGACCCCTGAGACATCTAGCTGCTAACGACCGAACTGCTTGCTCGTAGAAATGGCTTTCTTCTGTTAAGAAGTGACAATCACATATATACATTATACCTTTTTTACCCCATATATATGTTACATATCTTTATATTATCTACATTATTATCATAGCAACTGATATTTACTACAGTGGTTCTATGACTAAAAAATAATTTCTGACGGAGAACGAGAAAGGAAAAAGAGCAAGACATTGTCTTGCCTGCCAGGATCGAACTCGCGTCCTCCCGCATGCGAAAACAGATGTAGGAACTGGACGGACGCGAGGTCTGACTGACGTGCCCGGATGTTTGGCTAATATGCCCATAAAATAAGAAGTGAGTCGAGCGCTGGGCAATTGGCGGTCAGCAGCAGCAGAAGAAGTCGACGACGAAGCGCTTTTCAGTAAAGAAATGGATTTTAGTCGCACAGAAATAAAACTAAATAGGAAATGTGATTTTGAACTGCTAAAGATTATTTCGACTACGACGACGGATTTTTCCAGCTGCTAGACGAAGAATGTGTTGACCAACAGAGAGTCTGGCTTGTGAGAAGACGGAGAACTCGCTTGTTTTTGGTTCCCCCTCGGCGGGAGCTTGTTGATTCGAAGGACTATTTCGCCCCATATATTTTCACCCCTTCTATACCTATCTACGGACAACACTCGGCTTTTTAGTCCCTGATGTGAATGGATAAAAGTAAAAAAACGAAAGTCGTCGGGGTGGCCTAAAGCCGGTATCAGCTAATCAACGAAGGAGTATATCCACTTTTCACTAGCGCTAGACCAAAGTGATTGTTCTGCCTATGAGATGGAGCGCCACACCTACTTTCAGCTCATTACTTTAGCGCACTGATCGATGTGCTACTCATACGCTGAGTTGGTGAGGGCCTGTATCGAACTAGGAACCTTGTGATTTCTAGCCGAACGCTCTACCGACTGAGCTAACCCCCGAGTTGAAATTGTCAAATATAGTCTTTCTTAGTATAATAAAATAATAAGATATCTCAAAGTAAAACCGTATTTTTATTTCTGTACTTGTGATATCAACAACACCTGAGAAATATGAATAGTATTCAATATCCACACACCTGAATACGATGATTTGGCTTTCGGAATAGATAACTTCTCTCTAAATGTATAATAAGTATGTGTATGTGTGGCCTCATCTATGTGTGTGTGTGTGTGTGTGTGTGTGTGTGTGTGTGTAAATATTCCTATTAATGGTTATTTTGGCGGTATATTAATTAATTAGTTCTTCTTGGATCGGCCTCATTAATATTAACTATTTTGCGAACGGATGAAAAAAAAGAAGAAAAGTGGAGCCAATTCATCTTTATATGTGTGAAAGTATTTAGCACTTAATTTCGTTTGCGTTAATTGATGAGAGGTTTATTCGTTTGGCTAATTTATGAAACTCTAGATTACTCGGCTCTTCTATGCAATGCGAATATTTATATTTTTTGGTTATATCAATCATAATTGCAGTGGCACTTCGCTTTGCCCCGAGCTAAGCACTCTCTCTCTCTCTCTCTCTCTCTCTCTCTCTCTCTCTCTCTCTCTCTGACTCACTCACACACGCACAGAAATATATATATATATATATACAGGGTGACCAAAAAAACACGGCCACTCATACTTTTGGGGGGGAAGTCAGGCCTGCTGTTTTTTGGGGGTCACCCTATATATGTAACCCACACTTTGTTTACAAAGTTCGAGGACTCGTGAATTCATTTCTGCTTAGAAATGTCTCAATTAATATTTGACAACCGCTAATGGCCGCATGGGTAAGAAACTTGGCGCACGAAAATTCATTCAGGTCTCAAAACCAGACCAGGGGTAGCTGTTAAAGTATAACCATACTGATGAGAGGTAAAACCTCGAAACACGTGCCTGTGGATTACTTATTTATTAATATATATATATATATATATATATATATATATATTGGGTAACCCCCACAAAAAAACAGGGCTGACTTTCAAAAGAAAGTCTGTGGGGTTTGATTTTTTGTGTTTTTTTGTTGTTGTTTTTGGTCACCCTGTATATGTAAGTTACACGTAAGTTAAATAGCGTAGATACAAAGTCAACGCCGCTTACGACCGGACAGTTTCTCATGTGATTTTCAAACCAACTTGTTTTGAAAATGGTACAGCCAGTGACCAATCACCGTTGTCTCCATGTCTTCCATACCCTGAGGTATATATGCTCCATCAATGGTATTGAGTACCCTTATCAATAAAGCGGGGTTAGCTCAGTCGGTAGAGCGTTCGGCTAGAAACCACAAGGTTCCTAGTTCGATACCGGTCCTCGCCAACTCAGCGTATGAGTAGCATAGTGATCTTTGCGGTAAAGTAAGGAGCTGATGGTAGGTGTGGCGCTCCACCTCAGATGCTAAAAACAATCTCCTTGGTCTAGCGTTATTGAAAAGGGGATAGACTCCCTCGCTGTATGGCTGATACCAACTTTAGGCCGCCCCGACGACTTTACTTACTTATATATATATATATATATATATATATATATATATCATCACCATCATCATGTCGCGCTTGCAGCATGGATATCCATGAGAATCTCTCACCAACCCTCCCTATCATTCATTGCACCAGGGAGGTCCTCTGCTGAGCAAATAGCATCATCGCATAGCTAGTCAATGTAGGTCCTTGCCGGGCGCCCCACACCTGCATGTCCATGTGTTGGATTCCACACTAGAACGTCGCTTATGAGCTCGTCCCTGCTTCTCTAGCAGTGTCCTGCATGCCTTGTCCGTCTCACTCGAATAGTTTGTGAGATGGGAGGCAAGTGACCGTACAGCTGTCTCTTCGTGGGGTGCTGTTTACACTACTTGTTCAAGACTGCAAGCAGTATTCTTGTGCTGCATCCATCTAGCTTATTCTCAAGACGCTTCGTTAGGGCCCAAGTCGTGCAGCCATATAGCAGTACTGACAAAACCACAGCCTGGAAGAACTATCGCTTCAGCTTGTCAGGGAGATCAGACCTCCATATG
>CM042146.1:21976171-22003671 GCA_023376005.1 Doryteuthis pealeii
AACGGCATTTCAATCCATCTGGGTTATTTTATGCTTAGACGTTAAGGAATTGCACATGTCGTACATTTGTATTTACGTTTTTTGGGTAGTTGCTCATGTTTGTTACACCCGGTTATATGATATCAATTATTCCAAATATTATTATAACTAGCGAATATATGTACCCTCTAGGTGCAATAATATATGTACCCTCAATTTTAATCATATTTTAATTGGTTTCTATATAAAAAAAAAACATTTATCGGATTGATTTTAATACGTTCAAGAATAAAACAATGATATTAATGATGAATAAAACAAATTTGTATTATTTGTATTATTCGGACTATTGAACTCATCTTGATTGTTATCTAAACAACGTTTCGGCCGATGAACCCAATGTCCATCTGTTACACACTGGACCCGCAAAAACACAAACACTTGTATTTTAGGAAAATATAAGAGACGTTTATTTTCCCCGGTTGTGTACAGCTGAGAGTCGTGGGCAGGGTTACGCAACGTGGAGCCCTCGGGAGTTATCTTGAACCTGATCGCCGTCTGCCTGATCGATCTCAACGGGCTTCTTTTATTTGTAAACTGACCCCCGGTGTCACGCCTCCTTGTTCGTGACACCTACGCAGTTTTTTCTGTAGATACGCCTCTTCGCCCACGCAGGTTATTTTCATTGGCTAAGGGCTACGCCTACAGATTTCTGCACTGAAATCATGACAAACATCCACCTGCATTTTCAGGTGCAAAAGGTCAGGTCGGGGCCACATCCTGTTTTCGTTTCCAGGCTGCACCTGGCCCCCATGCACTTCCTATTCAGCCCGGTCCTTGGGTGCACCGATCAGACAATATATTACACATCTTCAGGTATTTCTTATTGTACTCGGGAACCTTATCGGCCTCGGTAACCTTCTTGTTCAAGCTTTAATGTCGTAATCGGGTGCCTCCAGGGAACTTTGAACCGAACTCTTTATTCAATCAACATGGAGAGACTGTTCTAATTCGGTTAACCATGACCAGGTAGAAGTGTTAAGGTGTGTTAATTAATCTATCGCACTTGGCCAGGATTAAACCTGCAGCCCGATTGCAGATGATTGACACTTAGAACAGTATTAACTCAATCGCTATATCCGTTGCGCCAGGAGTCCAATGGGATCATTCAGAGAAACAATAACACCAACTAATTATTTATTAAACCCAGTTTTGTTAAAACCAATATGCAGATTAACCAGCCGATATATGAAAACCTTTATTTCTTACTGGTGTATAAGACCCATTGCAAGATTCTAAATGTAGTAATAATAGTGTCTGTTTTGAGGCTGATCAAACTCAGATTTTCATAGATACCACGTTTATATTGAGTGTCTCTCAACCCGTGTTGGATTTGTATGTTCAATTATAACCTTGAATCTTACAACCCCAATCCTTTTTATCATATATGTGCTAGAAGGCGATGGCTGGGAGTCTTGTTGTTCTGGATTTGACGTTTAACTACAGAAGATCCAATTCTGGAGCTCTGGGGAATGCGGAGTAACAGTTGTATCGGGACAATCATATGGGTGCTTTGGATTGAAATGATCAGCCAATTAATAGGAAGGGGTCACTGTGTCCACCCGTCTAACTAAAATAAGAATCAGTAGATTTGTTGTATAGCGGCTTCTTCGCTTCTCTGAATCGTATACGTTGCTTGTATACTGCGGGTGTCGTCTCTAACCCTAGACGATATATGTAGTGGTCGCTTAATGAAATCACAACACATGAGTATAGTAGGAGGTTTGACTTTCTTTCTTCTTCTCGGCTGTACGTGGTGGGCGGCGAGCATTGACAATGAAATGACCGAGGGTTAACAATGACTACTACCACTGCTGGGATCTGAAGCGAAGAGGGGTGGACGAACCTCACTGCCCGCTGGCTGCGATGGTGCGCGACTGCACCGGTCACGCACGTTCTCGTCGGCTGTCTCTCCCCCGACTCTAACTGACCCTCTAACTGGTCTGCCCTCTGGCTTTTGTATTGACGATACGCCTACGCATCTCTACCCTCCGATCTGATAACTATTGCCGAACTCATTGTTACCCATCCTTCTTTTGTTCGCTTTACCGGTAAAAAATCCTCTGTCATTTTTGTCGTCTTTTCTTTGCTTTGTTTAATCTAACCGGAAATTCCTATTTCCATTTGTACAATATCCAACAGATTGTTCCATGTTAAGCCACCTGGATTTCGTCATTAACCATCAAGAGTAGCTATCCACGACTAACACGCGACCCCAATCTAGAGGAGCAGTTCGTTAATTCTACATCCCCAGGGTTTCTTTTTAGTAAGGTTTAAACAGATAATTATTTAGGTAAGAAAATGTAAGTAATTAAATATTCGTAGTTACGGTTTCTTTGTTTAAGAAATTTGTCAATAAAACGTGTAAAACGTGGAGGACTTTGTGTTACAATGGTATCGATAATTTTGCAGCATTGGAGGTCACCAAGCTGCGTCAAGCTAGAGAAAGGACTAGAGCATTGGCTAGTGTCCCAGCAATACATTCTAATAATCCACACTCTTGCTCCATCTGTGGACTTCTTTGCAAATCAGGACTGAAGTGTCACCTGCGATTAACACACAAGGTTAAATGAAAGAGGTTGTCGGAACCTCATACGTCGAAATCGACGGAAGAGTCCATCATCATATAAATCAGTCATCCACAGACACGTGTTTCGAAGTTTACTTCTCATCAGTGTGGCTCGACGTTTTAACAGCTACCTCTAGCCAGGATCGAAATCCGACTGAATATACGTCTACCAAGTTCCCTACGCTTGCGGCCATCAGCGGCTGTTAATCGATACATACCTACGGGATATGTTTTTACTAACACCAGAGAACTCAAGTCTGTAAACAGCAACGGATTACACTAAACGGTAAAATTGTGCTCTACCATGGGAATTGGGAGACAAAATTTAATGGCAAATCAACATATGTTGGTTATTTAATGTGAAGGTCATCCTTGTATAGGAACAATATTGGTGCTATTTAATCAATATCTGGGGAGGGAAGGGTTAATGGTTTCATACTTTTATCAAGGGTTTTAGCACGACTGGTGTTCGAACTCGTTTACTATGATGTACCAGACCAGCACGTTAGACATTTCAACACGGAGACTCCCACCACCCATTTAAAAAAAGAATTCCATTCGAAATTTGGATCGTTAGATTCTGCATGATTAGTTACAGCAAGCTGGTTTCTCAATCAGTTTAATTTATTGATATCGACCCACGCATTTAATTGAAAATCCTGAACAAAATAGCTTCCGTTTAAATTGAAATTTCTAAAATATTTGTACAAATATAGAGGGTGGGCTCAAAAAAACACTCCTCGATTTCAAGTATTCATAATTGTTACGATTCTGGTTACCATTTTTAGGCGTTTAGTGATAATGGAACTCACTAACATGTTGGTAAATCCAATAGCAGGAAAGAATGTATCATAATCATGGGGGAGGGTAAGAAAAGCCTCTGAGGTCCATATTTGATTTGTCAGCCAATTCAATGTATGGCCTTGTGTTTCACATCTCCGTGAGAGGACAAAAACCTCCACCGCTCTTTTATTTGATTGGTTAGTCAATCAATAATACTCTAATATTCTATCATGGACCGGATTAGCTTAGTCGCTAGAGCGTTTGACTAGGAACCACAAAGTTCGAGGTTCGGCACGGGCCCTCGCCAACTCAGCGTATCGAGTAGCACAAGGCTCTGTGCGGTAAAGTAAGGAGCTGCTGGTAGGTGTGGTGCCTCACCTTAGACGCCAAAAACATGTTGCTAGCGAAAGGAGGATAGAGTCTCTCGCTGTTTGGCTGATACCGACTTTAGGCCAGCCCGATGATTTTCCTTTTGTTTTTGTATGATGGTTTTGTATCAAACTTTCAGCTAAAATGCCGTCAAATTCCAATCATTCTAATATTGACTTAACCCTGACCTTTTAAACGAATTATTTTCGTGCAACCCAAAATCAAAATTAAAACAATGTCCTTTTCAAAATTATTTGATGGAACAAGTGTGTTGGTCTTGTAGCAGAGAGATTGTTCTATTCCTTGAAACCCTAGGTAGAAAAAGAGTGTAAACTCAGTAGATTTTCCTTGCTGTAGTGTATCTTCTGCCAGAAAATCTCGTTAGCAACTGATTCGAGGCCAGTTGAAAAAGAAACTTAAATTCTCAAATACTTTTCTTGGATCGTTTCTGATTGGCCCATTTTGGCCGGAAATGCCAGCTGCTGATGCTGGGAAAGTTCATAAATATGAGTATGAATTTTGCGTACATATTATACACAGATTAGTCTGGGCACCTCATGTGGTGTAATGGTTAGCAAGTTAGATTCGCAGACCATTGTTAGTGAGTTCGATTCTCATTGGGTTTCCCATACTTATGACCTTGTGCCATATCTAAGCTAAGCTTTGTAAATAACTATACACAGATTAGCCTGGGCACCTTATATGATGTAATGGTTAGCAAGCCAGATTTGCAGATCATTGTTAGTGAGTTCGATTCTCATTGGGCTTCCTATACTTATGACCGTGCGCCATATTTAGGCTAAGCTTAGTAAATAAATATACAGAGATTAGTCTATTGATTAACTTAGCTAGAGTATGTAATCTCACCCCTCGGTAACGTTTCTTTTTGCACTTAAAAGAGTAAATTTAGCATGAAATGACCTATCAAACCAATCAACTAATCTATCTTTTAATCGGGTTCTGTTTATCAAAATGTGGATGGGGATCAGGAGAGTTCCAGTGATGATTGGTTTCAGTTTCTTTGTTTAATGGCATATCAACCTTTGTGGGTTATTTAATGTCAAAGCCATTCTCATAGAAGAACACAAGTGGTAGTATTTAACCCATAGAGTGAAATAGTTAATTATTATAAACAGTTTAGATTGATCACTTATTAATTTGTGATCAATAATTCATTAATTTTTGAAAAAGTTTTTTAAAAATTTTCTTCTAAGCATTTTATTCATATAACAAATTTATTTTTTAATATCTTTTAATTAATTTACTTAAATAAATTTTAGCACCACATTTATTTTAAACATGTTTTGAAACAAAAAAAGAATTTATATAACTACAAAGCTTGAAATCTTTTGAAGAAACGAGTAGTCAGCAAACTTTTTTGAATGATATGCCATTTATTTTTGGGGTGGCAACGATTGTTAGGGTTTTTTTTCAACTGTCACTATTTTTTCCTAGTGTTATTCGAAGTTGTTTCCCAGAAGTCTCTAGCACATTATAATTCATAGGCATGCTAAAGAAATGTAAAAATAATATAGAATACAGAAAAAAGGGGTAAAATGAAAGCCCGTTGGAGAGAATAAGTTTCTTGCTACAAAACTATTTTATACATACTAGCAAATATATGCACCCTCCGGGTGCAAGTATTTAAGTTTTAATGCAATAAAATATTCTATTAAATTAGAAAGGCTAATGAAACTAAATAAGAATGCAGATAAAAAGTTTTGAAACAGAGGGAGTATAATCGAAAAATAGAACAACTGAAACTTACTCTTCCATCACTCTCGTCTTTCATTGTTATTTTTTCTAATTTAAGTATTTAGTTAAAGAGGAAGTAAAAAATAAAATGACAGTTATTTGTTTGTGTTAATGGATTTCATTTAAGATTCATTGAAGAGATGTTTGCTTATATTCATTAAAATAAAACCAAACAATTAGAAATCAATAATACTAAGCATATATTTATTAAAATCAAATTTTAAATATCAATATGCAAATTAGCCTTTCCGTTCAAACTGTAAACCGCTATTTTGTTGTATATATAAATATAATTGCATGTTGTTAGTATGTAGATATGGTCAACAGTATTAATAATGTAAAACAATTTTATTAATAATTGAGGTTTAAATAAAAATAAAATCATGAAGAACGTAGCGTAAATAACTATGGGAATTGTGACTTGAGTAGTAATAGAGTTTCGGCTACAGACAGAAAAACACACAATCTCCATTATGATAAGATCGTCACCATTGCCGTAATATTTTAGCCGGCAAAGAAAAAATGAATATGCGTGGTGTGTTCATAAACATAGCTCCTCCGATTTTATAGCCTCGTTATCATTATTTTAACTGTTAAGAGATTAGTATTATAGTCGTTGGGTTGATATGTGTTGACTAAAGTTGGCATCTAATGATGAAGTTTCATTTTTGGGACTCTGAGGTGTGTGTAGTACCATCTTCATCATCGTTTCTCCAAGGTCAACCCTGTCCCTGAGTAATTGCACCTGTTAGTGTCCCATCTATGGGTTAAAGAGAAAAAAATGAGTTAAATTGTGTTCAAAAAACTGAGTTTAAATATAATTTGCATACCGTTCCGGAATGAATAAAACAAACAGGTCTTCGGAATAAAATAAGCCAACAAAGGTTGACATGCCTCAAAAACTAACCAACCAATCAACCAATCCACCAACTGAAGTTGGCGGAGACAGAGATGAGATGATTTCACATCAGGAAAAAGCCGGACACGTGGTTACATAAAATACCTCTCATTTCATCACTGTCTTTCGCCCGCTTTCACACCAGTGAGATGTAAGGGAATATTTTTAAACCGATGGAGCAATTACTAACTCATAGCTCACACTCAATGTAGGAGTGGTTTTGTCAGTCCCGACATTTAGGTCGTTACTTGTCCTCTACCGGTTGCAAACTGACTGAGTGGGTGTCCCCTTGTGCTGTAATCGTCACTGTAAGCGTTATTTTCGTATTCGCCTGGGGAGTTGTCTGCCCGTTTAGTTTCACTGGTTCCCGCTAGGGGCTTCTGATATTTAAGCGGCTGGTTTGAACGTCTCTTGCTCTTTTCCTGTTGCTCAACCCACGAGACACCACTATGGGTTAGACTCTGATCTACCCCCCTCGTGTTGGGGCTTTGGCCCCCCCCTTACATTACTGAAAGTGATTCACACAGCATGGACTATTCCTAGTCTCATGTCTGTTGCTTTTATGTTTATCCTTTGTATTACTTATGTATTTTTATGTACACCTCTATGTATTATGTACCCTGTTTATCCATGTGCTGTATACCTATTAAATGTTTTGTCCTTCAACCTTTGTCGGAGTTTTATCTGCAAGTATTATCACTTTGAATCTTACATCACCAAGCTAGTCTCGCAGATTTATTACAAATGAATTGTGAGTCTGTCCCTCACTGGATTCCCCATATTTTCGACTTTGTGTCTTCTACTGGTTTCTGACTGACGTGGTGTAATGGTTATCAAGTTACTCTCGCAGATATATTACAAATTAGTTGGGAGTTTGTTCTTCGTTGGATGCTCCAATTTTGAGACCTTATGTCACGTCTTATCCTTAACGAACGTGTTGGGTAATTATCTACTGAGTCTTTTCAGAAATCCCCTACTCTCATGGTACCGATAATGTTGCCCTTATGGCTAACCCGATAACATTTCTATCAGACATGTACTATATATATAAATATATATATATATATATATATATATATATATATACCAACACCTTCGCATGAGCAGGATGCGACACACGGTCAATTTCTTAAGTGGAGTTTAACAGGTTTGAATTCAGAGTTTTCCTTCTCCTAGACCGGTTACCTAACCACTGTTAAAGAGTCCAGTCTGCCCTGCTATTACCCATAGTTGGAGGGAGAATTGGATTCATACCTTTTCCAAGGGGATTAGCGCCATGTGAAATGCCAACGGCTTCTTCCAAGAATTGAACTCGCGTTGACGAGTTCATTTCCTACGACTCTAACCACTAGACCACGCGCCTTATATATGTACTATAAGGAGGTGGTTGAGGATCTTTTTGTCTTGGTATCACGTTAAACTCCATCTAGTTGTAAAGTTCTAATTCTAGATCTCAGGGGAATGTTAAGAACTCCTTCATGGCCATTACTCCCAGGTCGACTCTGACCCCGAGTCGTAGGATCTGTCAGGGATCCATCTATGGGTTAAATAAATTAAATTAAATCAGCTAAGACGTGTTTAGCAAATTGAATGACTAACAAGGATGAATAAAATAAAACGTCTTTGGCCTAAAATACCCCAACGGTTGGCATACTGGAAAATTCAACCAACCAACCAACCAACCAACTAACTGTTGTATATTGGCCTTCTTCGCTACTCTAAATCGCGTATTTAGTATATGTTGCGGATATGTATATCACGTGGCGAAGTATGTAGTCGGACTTAAGAAACCACAACACATGGGTATAGTAGGAGTTGACTTTATTTCTCTCGCTCGGCTGGTGGGTGGCGAGCGTGACAATGGGAATGCCCAAGGGTTGACGATGACTACTACTACTGTTGGGATGACTGGGGCTGGGGACGTGGAAGGGGTGGACGAACCTCACTGCCCACTGGCAGCGATGGACCGTGTCGACGGTCGCTCCTTGTGCTCTGTTCGCCGCCCACTGTCTGACTCTTCCTGACCTGGGATCCCTGACTTCCTTTTATATATATCAAACACCCACGCGTTTTCTTTTTTATCTTTATCAGTGGACAAATATATTTCCGAACTTATTGTTACCCATCCTTCTTAATTCGCTTTACCCGGAAAAAAGTCCTTTGTTACTCTTTTCGTCTTCTCCCTGCCTCGATCCAACCGGAAGACCCTATTTCCGTTTTCACCTTCTTTTGAATATCTTCAATATACAACACAACCAACCAACCTACCAACTATATCTGATGTGAATTAAGATATATTAAATAATCTTATGTCTCGCCTAAACATATTCCGTATCAATAGTAGATTCATATATTATTCAAATTTGTAGTGTTCTTCTAGACGTCTAGACATGATCACTTTACAATATCATTTTCTCAGAACTGCAAACTTAGTTATCAATATTTACTGTCCACGACACATTTGAGGCCGCTTTTTAACACAATGCTTTCATGTTATTGTGAAAAATATACCTTTGACGTATGGGGACAGAGAAAATATATATCATGTACAAGAGAAAGCTCTATTCAACGACACAATAGATTTTAACTAACTATAAAAAAATTACAGAGTTAAACAGAAAATAGTGTAAAGATTCGCGGTTAATTGAAAAGAGTTCATTGTAATAGTAATTACTATAATCCTAACTTATTACAGTTTCAGAATTCTTGGATGGATCCGACGGGATCTGTCCGTGTCTGTAGGTGGGCTGGATGCCATTCTCGCTGATCTTCCATTTTAAAATTATTTGGGAATCTTTTGGAATATTTTGTCTTGTGCTGTTGATAGATTTTTAATAACAAACACAGAATTTTTTTTCTAAAGTAATTGAATTTCATTTCTAAGTAGAAATGCCTTGGAGAACAGACACTCAGATTACGTCAGTTCCCTTCAAACACTCAAACCAGACTGTCAACTCTTAACTCACTCAGTCTTTCTCTCAATCTCTCCCACTCTTCACCTGTTGGCATACATTGACCAAACAGAGATCGACTGGTAGCCTTTCATACGTCATCCCAAAAATGCTTGTAACTTTCCAGTCTTATCTAAAAAATTTATTTTTTTCCATCTCATTATTTTACAATGGGACTCAATGTTGTTGGAGGCGTTTGGTGTAATGGTTAGAGTTGTAAGTAATGGGCTCGTCGACTCGAGTTCAAATCCTGCTAATACATTTAGGAAAGGTATGAATCCAACTACTCACCCTCCAGCTATGGGTAAATAGTAGAATAGACTGGGATCTTTAATCTTGTTTAGGCAACCAGTCTAGGAGAAGGAAAACTCTTAATTCAAACCTGTCAAACTCCGCTTAGGGTGGTCACTACTAGAATAGGCTCAGTCCTAATTAGTGATCTTTAAAATAATAGGATAGACTGGGATCTTTAATCTTGTTTAGGCAACCAGTCTAGGAGAAGGAAAACTCTTAATTCAAACCTGTTAAACTCCGCTTGCTGTGGTCACTACTAGAATAGGCTCAGTCCTAATTAGTGATCTTTAAAATAGTAGGATAGACTGGGATCTTTAATCTTGTTTAGGCAACCAGTTTGGAAGAAGGAAAACTCTTAATTCAAACCTGTTAAACTCCGCTTAGGGTGGTCACTACTAGAATAGGCTCAGTCCTAATTAGTGATCTTTAAAATAGTAGGATAGACTGGGATCTTTAATCTTGTTTAGGCAACCAGTCTAGGAGAAGGAAAACTCTTAATTCAAACCTATCAAACTCCGCTTAGGGTGGTCACTACTAGAATAGGCTCAGTCCTAATTAGTGATCTTTAAAATAATAGGATAGACTGGGATCTTTAATCTTGTTTAGGCAACCAGTCTAGGAGAAGGAAAACTCTTAATTCAAACCTGTTAAACTCCGCTTATGGTGGTCACTACTAGAATAGTCTCAGTCCTAATTAGTGATCTTTAAAATAGTAGGATAGACTGGGATCTTTAATCTTGTTTAGGCAACCAGTCTAGGAGAAGGAAAACTCTTAATTCAAACGTCAGTTCCCTTCAAACACTCAAACCAGACTGTCACCTCTTATCTCACTCCGCTTGGGGTGGTCACTACTAGAAAAGGCTCAGTCCTAATTAGTGATCTTTTAAAAAAAATGTTGCCGGCTGTTAAATCTTTAAAATGAAAAAAAAAAACCAAACAAACAAACAAAAAACAAATTAAGATTTCAATCTCGATATATATTTGATTACTTCCCACAAATGAGGGCGTTTGATCGTCCTACACTAAATAAAGATTTACCGCTTGAATGATGAAATCAATTTACTTAATCCATTGCTCAAAGCAGTTTAAGAATTTCATTAATTTTCCGCTTCGGTCGCCGCATAAAAGTTACATCATCGATATTATAAAAGCGAATCTCAACCTAATATCCGTTATCAGCAAATTTGCCATCCGTCATTGGGTAATATTAGTCAAATGTCACTTTTCATTGCTCAGTTTTATCTATTCTGTCTAGTCAGCAAGAAATTAAAGCATCGCTTGGAGGGTATCTGTTTCAGAGGTTGAGGTATCGTCTATTGCACACGTTGTTGACTCTATGACGGCAAAGGTCTTTAATAGAAAGTTCTGAGATTTGAATTATAAACTCAATAAAGTATGACACTTGCAATAGCAAATAATTTTCAGTCTTAGTGTAATAATACTGGCAAAGTACCCGTCATAAATTTCAAAACTATTAGCGGATAGATCGATAGCCTTTATCACCCTCTCCACTACCTTATATATATATATATATATATATATATATATATATATATATATTTCTTTTTTTTTTAGGATATGTGCTTAATTGAAGTCATACCTAATTTTGAAAATTTATTAGTTAATAATTAATGAATTAAATAATTAATTTTTCAAAATTAGGTATGACTTCAATTAAGCACATATCCTTAAAAAAAAATGTCGGCTTAAAAAAATTGTCGGCTTAAAGCCATATAAAAAATGAACACATTTGTCTGTTTACTTAACCTCATATATATATATATATATATTATAATATATATATATATATATATAAGGTGTGACTTAAGAGTATAGAGATTGAATCTGTATTTACCAAGATAGAAATAAACATCGAATGGAACGTTATTTTTCTCAGGATACAAGGCGTGTCATAAACGTGCCAAGATTGAAGCTGTATTTACCAAGATAGAAATGAACATCGAATGGAATGTTAGTTTTCTCAGGATACAAGGTGTGTCATAAACGTACTAAGATTAAAGCTGTATTTACCAAAATAGAAATCTTCTTCAGGCTTCATTTAACCACTTTCTGATTCCGTATGTAAATACCCAATGAAATATATATATATATATATATATATATATATATATATATATATATATAAAACTCTGATATGACACCAGCGATTGACGTGAATGCCGGCAGACTTCCTTCACGATGAAGTGGATATTTATTATGAATATTTACAGTGGTATTCGTGTTGTACAAGCGTTCGCCACTATAATACCATGATATACAAATGTTCCCTTGCGATCTTTTCATTTTTCCTTTTCTACAGAAAAAGGTTCAATGGCAGTCCCTGTGTGGCGACGTGTGCGTACCTGACCGGATGGAAGCATGCGGTACATATCTATGCATTGGCAAAGGGAGACTTATTCTAAAATCAGTGTTGTGTCCTTCCACTACAGGGATTGATTCTGGTGGAGGTACTTGTGTCTGAGCAGCCCCTTTTGAGAGAGTACTGCTCACCCGATTTTTTTCGTGGAAATAACAGCTCACATGGAAGCAACTGTACGGCCACAACAAACCTATCACACAAAATATCAGTGTAAGACGAACAATACATGATGGACACTGGAGAAGCAAGGACGAACTCATAAACGACGTTCTACTATCGAAACCAACACATGGACATGCCAGTGCAGGCGGTCCAGCAAATACCTACATAGACCAGCTCTGTGTCGTTACTGGATGCTGCGCCTGTTATAAACCCGTTCATCTGCTGGGTATATATATTTACCAACCCCTCCGCGCGAGCAGGATGCGACACAAAGTCAATTTCTTAAGCGGAGTTTAACAGGTTTGCATTCAGAGTTTTCCTTCTCCTTGACCTGTTGCCTAACCAAGGTTAAAGTGCCCAGTCTGCCCTATTATTTACCCATAGCTGGAGGGAGAGTAGGATTCATACCTTTCTCAAGGGTATTAGCGTTAAGTGAAATGCAATTACCATGTCCACAATTTGAACTCGGGGCGACGAGTCCATTTCCCATGACTTTAACCATTACACCACGCGCTGGGTATATAATGGGGAGAGAGGAGAGAGATAATGCGAAGGTTTTTTTTAGTGGTTCTGCTTCGTCGGCAGCCATCTTCTTCTGGACAGATTTCGTTTCTTCTTCTGGGCTGCGTTGTCTGTGCTCGTTTCGTTGTTGGTAATAAATAGGCAAGACGCCTTTATTCTTAATTAACCACAAAAGGGTTTTTAACCGTGCGGTGAGAAGTTGGCATCCTAGAAGCAACGTCCAGAACGTCTGCTTCCTTCAGCTAACGGCCAAAATCTAACTAACTAAATCAGTTTCCTTCTGACGCTTACGTTCAGCCAATCAAGAATCGGCGTCCAAATCAGAGAAGCTGAACTGCGTTGTTAATCACTTTTACAACTTCCTACAACGGTCAATGGTAACTTTCCATTTACCACACCGTTACATGAATGTTACAACACTTACAGGCATAATTTTTAGGTTACCCATGAATTATGTAACAAACCGAGGACCTCCCGAGGATGATAAATGATAGGGACGGTTAGCGAGAGATTGTCATAGATCTCGGTGCTGCCAGCACGATATGGTGATGAAGATGATGAGTGCTCACCCAAAATAACGAGATAGTTCTGGAAAATATGTATTAAACGCTGTCTGTCACCTTTACACAGGCTTGCTTCCTGCGGCTATAGGTGATTCATCTTTGTCAAGAAGGCTAGAAGTTTTTGAGCGACGGTATTGATCTGCAAAGATCAAGCTATTGCCATATGTGTGTATATATGTACGTGTGGGTATATGCTTGTGGGCATACACACATACACACACAAATATATATATATATATGCTGGGCTGGGTTAGCTCAGTCGGTAGAGCGTTCGGCTAGAAACCACAAGGTTCCTAGTTCGATACCGGTCCTCGCCAACTCAGCGTATGAGTAGCACAGGGATTTGTGCGGTAAAGTAAGGAGCTGATGGTAGGTGTGGTGCTCCACCTCAGACGCTAAAATAATCTCTTTGGTCTAGTGCAAGTGAAAATGGGATAGACTCCCTCGCTGATTGGCTGATACCCACTTTAGGCCGCCCCGACGACTTTACTTATTTACTTTATATATATATATATATATATATATATATATGGATAAAGTATTTATATCTAATTTAACCTAGTGTGGAGATTGACTCAATAGTCTGAAGCCGCATAGGCAAGAAACTGTCAGTAACCAGGCGCTGTTGATTCCCTGTCCACGCTACCTTAACTTAGATATAAATGCTCAATCAATGATACTGAGTACTGTTTACTTATAAAATAGTACCCATATTATGTCTAATATATTATTTATATACATATCTATGTATATCTATATATCTTTGGCAGACGAAAATTCAGTCAGGTCTCGATCCCGGCTAGAGGTAGTTGTTAAAAGTATAGCCACACTGATGTGAGGTAAAACCTCGAAACACGTGTCTGTGTATTAACTTATATATATAATATATATATATATATAATATATATATATATACTCCCACTTGGTTGAGTTCTTAAAAAATAAGGGATTTAATTGAAATTTCACCGTCTGGCGCATAGCTAACCCTTCCGCTTAGGAATGTATCAATTAATTATTGTCTTCAAGTTGATAGCCGGTAATGGCCGTATGGGTAAGAGACTTGGCAGACGAAAATTCAGTCAGGTCTCGATCTCGGCTAGAGGTAGCTGTTAAAAGTACAGCCACACTGATGAAAGGTGAAACCTTGGAACACGTGTCAGTGAATTAACTTTATATATATATATATATATATATATATATAGAGAGAGAGAGAGAGAGAGAGAGAGAAAGAGGGGGAGAGAGGAGAGAGAGAGGTTAGGGAGAGGGGACAAGGTGTATCACAAAATTACATTTTATTTTATAAACATTTCTCGTCCACTGATGTTTGCTAGTTCTACTTTTAATCTAGAGTAACTAGGTATTCGACTATACTCTCACTGTTGTATTGTCCTCGGCCGGAAAACGAAGCTTCCAGCAAAAAGACAAAGAGGAATAAAAATATATATTTAAAAAATGGGGAAAACGGAAGCGAGGCTTTCCGGTCCAAGATGCAGGGATAAGATAAAGAAATATATAACAAGCGTCCGTTATCAGATCAAAAGATAAAGATGCGTAGGAGTATCTATGAATATAAAGGCCTGAGGGTTCGAACCGACAGGTCAGTCAGACAGAAGTCCGGGAACAGAGCACAAGTGAGCGACCGTCGCCACGGTCCATCGCTGCTAACGGGCAGTGAGGTTCGTCCACCCCTTCCACCTCACCATCGCCAGTTATCCCAACAATAGTAGTAGTAATTGTCAATGCTCACCACCCACCACGGCAGAGATTAAAGAAATAAACCCAAAGTTTTTACAATACCCATGTTTTGTGGTTTCTTAAGTCTGACTACTACATACTTCGCTACGTGACCATATATACCCGACTACTAACATACTCGATTTAGCAGCCTGAATTTGATGCCGCTATACAACATCACAAGGCACTAAAAACTTACATTTAAAAGAAACTTTCTGAGTTCACTGCCCTGGATTAATATCTACACCTCGAGGAAAATGTATTGAAAATAGATCAGTTATTTCTGAGCTCTATAAAAGCTGTGGTTGATTTGAGTGGCTGCAAAAATAACATTGTCTGAAATCAATTTTAACTCGCTGAAGTCAGGCTTTATATTGAAACAAGCCGAAAGAATTTAAGAGCAATATCATACTTCAATACATTATATATGAATTACATGTATATATTCAAATGATATATACAATACTTATTTACTTTTATACAATACCTATTTACATATATACAATATTATTTACATATATACATGTATAATTCAATCGAATACATTAAACAAATAAATAATATTTTACGCATTTACAAGTTTATGATGAGAATTATTTCTTCTGTAGGATTCTGTATCACTGCTTGCCAAAATTTCACTCCCACTGGCATTTCAAACGTGTTGACATCACGGCTAGACAGGATGGGTGTTAGATCTATCGGGTCACGCAACATCAAAAGACAGAAGTGTGGTTTGTCTGCACCCATCTTCTTTCTTCTTCCAAGTCTTCCATGACCGAGATACTAAAAGCATATACTCCGACCTGCATATTTGATATATTTCTTTAACCTCTTATATATACACACACATATATATATATATATATATATATATATATATATATATGTGTGTGTGTGTGTGTGTATATAGAGTCAGATTTTAGCCCTGAAGAGCTTTATGCGAAACTAATAGTAGGTTCGTCTGACTCAGTAGATTATCCTTATTACTTGGCTCTACTTAGGTATCGAGCACTTTTTACAAATTAGCTTCTCCTAGCGGTTGTATGAATATATATATATATATCTTATATACATATATATACATATAAATTGTTTTTTCTTTTGGCCAAATACTATACCAATAGATTATTTTTTGTTGGTACGAATATCTTGGTCTTTTCTTTTTTTCAAAATTTTTTTTCTTCCTGGTTGATGTTTGGTAGTATATTTTTTACAATCAAACTCTCTCTGCCGGGTTTTTTTCTCTCCGCAAGGATCTACCAACACGCTTGGTATATTAAATATATATATATATATATATATATATATATATATATATATATATCTTATTATAATGGAGATTGCGTGTTTTTCTGTCTGTAACCGAAACTATATCACTACTCAAGTCACAATTCCCTTAATTATTTACGTGAAATTATCCATGGTTTCATTCTTTTAAACCTTCAATTATTAATAAAATTGTTTTTACATTATTAATACTGTTGACCATATCTACATACTAATAACGTGATTTTATTTATATATACAACAAAATAGCGGCATACAGTATGCACGGGAATGCTTATTTGCATATTGATATTTAAAATTTGATTTTAATAAATATGTGCTTGGTATTATTGATTTCTAATTGTTCGGAGATAAATCTTAAAAGTAAATTATTTACAAGAAGAAATAACTGTAATTTTATTCTTTACTTCTCATGTTAACTAAATAGTTAAATTAGAAAAATTTAGTAATGAAAGACGGAAGTGGTGGAAGAGTAAGTTTCAGTTGTTCTATTTTTTGATTATAGCCCCCTCTGTTGCAAATTTTTTTTTTCATTCTTATTTCTAATTTAATATGATATTTTATTACATTAAAACTTAAGTACTTGCACCCGGAGGGTGCATATATTTGCTAGTTATTATAATAGAGATTGTGTGTTTTTCTGTCTGTAACCGAAACTATGTTACTACTCAAGTCACAATTCCCTTTGTTATTGACATCACAATCTCAATGATTTTATTTTTATTTAAATCTCAATTATTAATAAAATTGTTTTACATTATTAATGCTGTTGACCATATCCACATATTAATAACATGCAATTATATTTATATATACAACAAAATAACGGTTCACAGTGTGAACGGGAAGGCTAATTTGCATATTGATATTTAAAATGTGATTTTAATAAATATGTGTTTACTACTATTGATTTCTAATTGTTTGGTTTTATTTTAATGAATATCAGCAAAAATATCTTCAATGAATCTTAAATGAAATCCATTAACAAGAAGAAATAACTGTAATGTTATTCTTTACTTCCTCTTTTAACTAAATACTTAAATTAGAAAAATTAACAATGAAAGATGAGAGTGATGAAAGTGTAAGTTTGAGTTGTTCTATTTTTCGATTATACCCACCTGTTTCAAATCTCTTTATCTGCATTCTTATTTAGTTTCATTAGTCTTTCTAATTTAATATAATATTTTATTACATTCAAACTTAAATACTTTCACCAGGAGGGTGCACATATTTGCTGTATAATATATATATATATATATATATTATATATATATATATATATATATATATATATAATTTTTTTTTTTTTTTTTTTTGTGGAGAGAAATTGTATTTATATAATTTTAATTAATCATGACAAGCAAAATTCGGCGAATACCATGTGCGACGTGAGGAACACTGTACAGCTGTTTCGACCTAATGTTGGTCTCATCAGTATACACTGCTGATGAGACCAAAATTAGGTCGAAACAGCTGTACAGTGTTCCTCACGTCGCACATGGTATTCACCGAAATTTGGCTTGTCATGATTAATTAAAATTATATATATATATATATATATATATATATATATATATATATATATAAGATTTTTGGAAGTCTGTTTTTTAGAAGCATTGTTAAACAAAGTATATATTTATATTTTTGCTTGAAGGCAATTACAATGCATGTATCGTATAAAATCCGATACTTTTTTTTAATGGAAAATGAACTTGACAAGTGTAATCCCGGCAAAGGATCGCTCGGTGTGTAGAACATCGTACAGACTGTTTCGACTTTATTAAGTCTCATCAGCGATGTATACTAACGACTTCCCTCCGACAGAAATCGAAACCGAGACCTCAACAGGCATAGTCAAAGACCACATTGCCTCGGCCACAGTACACAGCGAACAATCCCTACAAAATTAACCTAGTCAATGATACTTACATGCCTCTACCATAATAGGTAAGGGGAATAGTCTGTACGATTTTCTACACACCGAGTGATCCTTTGCCGGGATTACACTTGTCAAGTTCATTTTCTATTTTAAAAAAAGTATCGAATTTTATGCGATACATGCATTGTAATTACCTTCAAGTAAAAATATAATATATATATATATATATATATATATATATATATATATATATGCCAATCCTCCTTCCACCAAACTAGTGAGCCCCGTCTCCTATAAATCTCTACTACTGTTTTGTTTAAACGGAACTCTGCCTACTACTAATTCCTACAGCTACTACTCGTGTTAAAAGCGAGACAAAAGAAAAAATTCCAACAGTTTCGCACCTAAAGTTGGCACTAGGACATGCCGAAATCCCCCGTGAAGAAACCTTTGGTGGATTGCTACACCAATTCCACCCAGACATTAAAAAGATGGCCAGAGAGTTAGAAAGGACTGAACAAAAAACTCGTCCGACAAGAATCGTCAGTAGAGTTTAAACAAAACATTTAAAAGAAAGAATGCTGCCGAAATATACTTATATATATATATATATATATATATATAATTATATATATTGGTTTGTTGGTTGGTTTTGAAGGCTGTCACAATGCGAGTGTAAAGAAAAAAGAAGGTAACTATGGTGTTTTTTGTTAACCTATTCTTCTGATGATGAGAATTTTCATCCCGAAATATTAAGGAATGAAATATTCCTTAATGTTTCGGGATGAAAATTCCCATCATCAGAAGAATACTGGAACTGAAGTTGTCTTAGCGGCTGCTAAATTCGTTCTGTCTTGGGTCTTCCAAATTCTGTGTGTGTATGTGTGAGGTTGGGGTGCTTGCTTATGTGTGTGTTTGTGTGTGTAAGTGTGTGTGTGTGCGTGCTTGCATGTGTAAATATAAGCGTATGTGTGTGTGCGTGGTGCTTATGTCTGTGTGTCTGATCATTTCTTTTTATTTTATTTAATTATTATTCCAGATTTGATTCGCCTCTCTCTCTCTCTCTATATATATATATATGTATTTATATATATTAGTCATCCAAAGACAAGTGTTTCGACGTTTACGACTCATCAGTGCGGCTCGACTTTTTAGCAGCTACTTCGAACAGGGAGCGAAACCCGACAGAATTTCCTTTGTCAAACTCCTTACACTCACGGCCGTTTGTGACAGTCAGTCAGAGATGAACAATTAAATGATACATACTTAAGCAGATATATGTTTTTACAATCACCAGAGAACTCAAGTCTGTAAACAACAGGCGAGCAATATATATATATATATATAATATATATATATATATATTATATATATATATGGTGTTTATTGGGAGTCTCCGTATGCTTCTAGTGAGTATATATATTTGAGGTATATTTTTGTATCTCTTTCCGTTTTTCGGAAGTACATATATCAGGTTTGTGCATTAGTGTGAAGCATTAAAGTGCTATATTATAATAACTAGCAAATATATGCACCCTCCAGGTGCAAGTATTTAAGTTTTAATGTAATAAAATATTGTATTAAATTAGAAAGGCTAATGAAACTAAATAAGAATACAGATAAAAAGATTTGAAACAGAGGGGGGGTATAATAAAAGACTTGAAACAGAGGGAGTATAATAAAAAAATGGAACAACTGAAACTTACTCTTCCATCACTCTCGTCTTTCATTGTTATTTTTTCTAATTTAAGTATTTAGTTATAAGAGGAAGTAAAGAATAAAATGACAGTTATTTTATCTTGTTAATGGATTTCATTTAAGATTCATTGAAGAGAATTTTGCTTATATTCATTAAAATAAAACCAAACAGTTAGAAATCAATAATACTAAGCACATATTTATTAAATTCGATTTTTTAATATTAATATGCAAATTAGACTTCCCGTTCACACTGTAAACTGCTATTTTGTTGTATATATAAATATAATTGCATGTTATCAGTATGTAGAGATAGTTAACAGTATTAATTATGTAAGATAATTTTATTAATAATTGAGGTTTAGATAAAAATAAAATCATGAGAATGTGATGTCAATAACTAAGAGAATTGTGACTTGAGTAGGAATATAGTTTCGGTTACAGACAGAAAAAACACACAATCTCCATTATAATAAGATGTAGTTATCATAATATATTCATCTGGGAATAAATTTCAGAAAAATCGGTTGTTTTTTGGGGGGAGAGGGGGGTTGTTCCTTTTATTTAGTAGCAGTGGGGAATTTTCGGGATGATGATGTACTCCACGGTCTTGAAGAATGGAGTAGCTGGTATATGTACTTCCGAAAAACGGATACAAATACAAAAATATATCTCAAATATATATATATATATAATATATATATTATATATATGGTATATGTAAAAACAACATTTTTTTTTTTGATGAAACAAAGAAAATACAGTGCTCAATCACAAATTGTAAGAGCTAATATTATTTATTTTACAAAGTTTTCACAGATCAATGTTCATTATAAGCAGCGACCCAGGTTTCATGCCAAGGGGCAATCATCAGGTTGTTGAGCAAGATCCCATGGTGTTTGTTGAAGTTCTTTACTCAATGTCACATTTTGGACTGCAAATAACGTCGGTTAGTTCCGCAGACGCTATTATAGTTCGGATTTATATATATATATATATATATATATATATATATAATATATATACATATATATATATATATATATGTTTGAATTCTTCGTCCAAAAATTTCTGGTACAGATTCTAAGGGCTCTAATATATCTATATATATATATATATATATCTTATTATAATGGAGATTGTTTGGTTGTATGTCTGTAACCGAAACTATATTACTATTCAAGTCACAATTCCCTTTGTTATTTACATCACATTCTCCATGATTTTATTTTTATTTAAACTTCAATTATTAATAAAATTGTTTTACATCATTAAGACTGTTGATCATATCTACATACTAATAACATGTAATTGTGTTTATGTATACAAGAAAATAGCGGTTTACAGTGTAAATTGGAAGACTAATTTGCATATTGATATTAAAAATGGGATTTTATTAAATATGTGCTTAGTATTATTGATTTCTAACTGTTTGGTTTTATTTTAATGAATATAAAGCAAAATCTCTCCAATGAATCTTAAATGAATCCATTAACAAGAAAAAATAAGTGTAATTTTATTCTTTATTTCCTAATTTTAACTAAATAGTTAAATAAGTAAAATTCAGCAATGAAAGACGGCAGTGATGGAAGAGTAAGTTTCATTTCTATTTTCTATTATACCCCACTCTGTTTTCAAATCTTTTTATCTGCATTCTTATTAGACTTTCTAATTTAATACGATATTTCATTACATTAAAACTTAAATACTTGCACCCGGAGGGTACATATATTTGCTAGTATATATATATATATATATATATATATATATATATATATATATATATATATATGAGAGGTATCCAAAACTTGGTAGTAAGGATGATTCTATATGTGATTTCTAAGATAAACTGTATCATTAATTTATAATATATATATATATATATATATATATATATATTATATATAATATATATTTGTATATATATATATATATATATATATATATATATATATAATATATATATATTATTGTATATATATATAATGAGAGGTATCCAAAACTGGTTAGTAAGGGATGATTCTAAATGTGATTTCTAAGATACACTGTACATTATTGTATGATCCAGTATGTATAATACAGTGAATCTTTAAATCACTAAAGAGAGCTCAAATGTATAATAAACTTTTTTTAGATTATAAACAGAACAATATTTATCTTAGAAAGGAAGGAAACTCAACACGTAATTCCATAATACATTTATAATATATAGTAATATATATATATTATTATATAATATATATTATATTTATATATATATTATCAAGACATTCTGGTCATCAAATTATACTAGAGTGGATAAATGATGTTGCTATATTTGGGTAACGTGTGGCTCAATTCGGCAGCATTGGATGCTTTTGCCGTTGTCATGAAGGTGACGAACCACATTGTACATTGAAATACCGGCTCAACCTGATACTCTTCTTGTGCAACTCATCAAATTTGTTTATCAGAATGTCTTGATATATATATATAATATATATAATAATATATATATATATATATATATATATATAATATATAAATGTATTATGGAATTACCGGTGTTGAGTTTTTCCTTCCTTTCTAAGATAAATATTGTTCTGTTTATAATCTAAAAAGTTTATTATACATTGAGGCTCTCTTTGTGATTAAAGATTCACTGTATTTATACATACTGGATCATACATAATGATACAGTGTATCTTAGAAATCACATTTAGAATCATCCCTTGACTACCAAGTTTTGGATACCTCTCATATATATATATATATATACAATATATATATATATATAATTATATATATATATATATTATATATATATATAATATATATATATATATATATATATAAATATATAATATATATATATTATATAACAATAATGATACAGTTTATCTTAGAATCACATATAGAATCATCCCTTACTACCAAGTTTTGATACCTCTCATATATACTATATATATATAATATATATATATATATATATATATATTATACTAGCAAATATATGTACCCTCCGGGTGCAAGTATTTAAGTTTTAATGTAATGAAATATCGTATTAAATTAGAAAGTCTAATAAGAATGCAGATAAAAAGATTTGAACAGAGTGGGGGTATAATAGAAAAATGAAATGAAACTTACTCTTCCATCACTGCCGTCTTTCATTGCTGAATTTTACTTATTTAACTATTTAGTTAAATTAGGAAATAAAGAATAAAATTACACTTATTTTTTCTTGTTAATGGATTTCATTTAAGATTCATTGGAGAGATTTTTGCTTATATTCATTAAAATAAAACCAAACAGTTAGAAATCAATAATACTAAGCACATATTTAATAAATCCATTTTTAATATCAATATGCAAATTAGTCTTCCAATTTTACACTGTAAACCGCTATTTTCTTGTATACATAAACACAATTACATGTTATTAGTATGTAGATATGATCAACAGTCTTAATGATGTAAAACAATTTTATTAATAATTGAAGTTTAATAAAATAAAATCATGGAGAATGTGATGTAAATAACAAAGGGATTGTGACTTGAATAGTAATATAGTTTCGGTTACAGACATACAAACCAACAATCTCCATTATAATAAGATATATATATATATATATAGATATATTAGAGCCCTTAGAATCTGTACCCAGAAATTTTTGGACGAAGAATTCAAACATATATATATATATATATATATGTATATATATATATATATATATATATATATATATATATATATAAATCCGAACTATAATAGCGTCTGCGAAACTAACCGACGTTATTTGCAGTCCAAAATGTGACATTGAGTAAAGAACTTTCAACAAACACGCATGGATCTTGCTCAACAACCTGATGATTTGCCCTTGGCATGAAAACCTGGGTCGCTGCTTATAATGAACATTGATCTGTGAAAACTTTGTAAAAATAAATAAATATTAGCTCTTACAATTTGTGATGAGCACTGTATTTTCTTTTGTTTCATCAAAAAAAAAAATGTGTTTTTACATATACCTATATATATATATATATATATATATATATATATATTTGAGATATATTTTTGTATTTGTATCCGTTTTTCGGAAGTACATATACCAGCTACTCCATTCTTCAAGACCGTGGAGTACATCATCATCCCGAAAATTCCCCAACTGCTACTAATAAAAGGAACAACCCCCTCCCCCCAAAAACAAAACCGATTTTTCTGAAATTTTATTCCCAGATGAATATATTATGATAACTACATCTTTATATAATGGAGATTGTGTGTTTTTTCTGTCTGTAACCGAAAACTATATTCCTACTCAAGTCACATTCTCTTAGTTATTGACATCAATTCTCCATGATTTTATTTTTTATCTAAACCTCAATTATTAATAAAATTATCTTACATAATTAATACTGTTAACTATCTCTACATACTGATAACATGCAATTATATTTATATATACAACAAAATAGCAGTTTACAGTGTTGAACGGGAAGTCTAATTTGCATATTAATATTAAAAAATCGAATTTAATAAATATGTGCTTAGTATTATTGATTTCTAACTGTTTGGTTTTATTTTAATGAATATAAGCAAAATTCTCTTCATGAATCTTAAATGAAATCCATTAACAAGATAAAATAACTGTCATTTTATTCTTTACTTCTCTTATAACTAAATACTTAAATTAGAAAAATAACAATGAAAAGACGAGAGTGATGGAAGAGTAAGTTTCAGTTGTTCCATTTTTTTTATACTCCCTCTGTTTCAAGTCTTTTATTATACCCCCCCTCTGTTTCAAATCTTTTTATCTGTATTCTTATTTAGTTTCATTAGCCTTTCTAATTTAATACAATATTTTATTACATTAAAACTTAAATACTTGCACCTGGAGGGTGCATATATTGCTAGTTATTATAATATAGCACTTTAATGCTTCACACTAATGCACAAACCTGATATATGTACTTCCGAAAACGGAAGAGATACAAAATTATACCTCAAATATATATACTCACTAGAAGCATACGGAGACTCCAATAAACACCATATATATATATATATATATATATATATATATATATATATATATATATATTGCTCGCCTGTTGTTTACAGACTTGAGTTTCTGTGATTGTAAAAAAATATATCTGCTTAAGTATGTATCATTTAATTGTTCATCTCTGACTGACTGTCAAAACGGCCGTGAGTGTAAGGAGTTTGACAAAGGAATTCTGTCGGGTTTCGCTCCCTGTTCGAAGTAGCTGCTAAAAAGTCGAGCCGCACTGATGAGTCGTAAACGTCGAAACACTTGTTCTTTGGATGACTAATATATATAAATACATATATATATATATAGAAGAGAGAGAGAGGCGAATCAAATCTGGAATAATAATTAAATAAAATAAAAAGAAATGATCAGACACACAGACATAAGCACCCGCACACACACATACGCTTATATTTAACACATGCAAGCACGCACACCACACACATTACACACACAAACACACACATAAGCAAGCAGCCCAACCTCACAACATACAACACAGAATTTGGAAGACCCAAGACAGAAGAATTTAGCAGCCGCTAAGACAACTTCAGTTCCAGTATTCTTCTGATGATGGGAATTTTCATCCCGAAACATTAAGGAATATTTCATTCTTAATATTTCGGGATAAAATTCTCATCATCAGAAGAATAGGTTAACAAAAAACACCATAGTTACCTTCTTTTTTCTTCACTCGCATTGTGACAGCCTTCAAAACCAACCACCAAACAATATATATATAATAATATATATATATATATTATATATATAGTATATTTCGGCAGCTATTCTTTCTTTTAAATGTTTTGTTTAAACTCTACTGACGATTCTTGTCGGACGAGTTTTTGTTCAGTCCTTTCTAACTCTCTGGCCATCTTTTTAATGTCTGGTGGAATTGGTGTAGCAATCCACCAAAGGTTTTCTTCACGGGGATTTCGGCATGTCTAGTGCCAACTTTAGGTGCGAAACTGTTGGAATTTTTTCTTTTGTCTCGCTTTTAACACGAGTAGTAGCTGTAGGAATTAGTAGTAGGCAGAGTTCCGTTTAAACAAAACAGTAGTAGAGATTTATAGGAGACGGGGCTCACTAGTTTGGTGGAAGGAGGATTGGCATATATATATATATATATATATATATATATATATATATATATATTATATTTTACTTGAAGGTAATTACAATGCATTATCGCATAAAATTCGATACTTTTTTTAAAATGAAATGAACTTGACAAGTGTAATCCGGCAAAGGATCACTCGGTGTGGTAGAAAATCGTACAGACTATTTCCGTTTACCTATTATGGTAGAGGCATGTAAGTATCATTGACTAGGTTAATTTTGTAGGGATTGTTCGCTGTGTACTGTGGCCGAGGCAATGTGGTCTTTGACTATGCTGTTGAGGTCTCGGTTCGATTTCTGTCGGAGGGAAGTCGTTAGTAACATCGCTGATGAGACTTAATAAAGTCGAAACAGTCTGTACGATGTTCTACCACACCGAGCGATCCTTTGCCGGGATTACACTTGTCAAGTTCATTTTCCATTAAAAAAAGTATCGGATTTTATACGATACATGCATTGTAATTGCCTTCAAGCAAAAATTAATATATACTTTGTTTAACAATGCTTCTAAAAACAGACTTCCAAAAATCTTTATATATATATATATATATTATATATATATATATATATATATATATAATTTTAATTAATCATGACAAGCAAATTCGGTGAATACCATGTGCGAACGTGAGGAACAAACTGTAGCAGCTGTTTCGACCTAATTTGGTCTCATCAGCAGTGTATACTGATGAGACCAACATTAGGTCGAAACAGCTTGTACAGTGTTCCTCACGTCGCACATGGTATTCGCCGAAAATTTGCTTGTCAATGATTAATTAAAATTAATATAATACAATTCTCTCCAGCAAAAAAAAAAAAATTATATATATATATATATATAATAATATATATATATATATATATATATATATATATATATACTAGCAAATATGGTGCACCTCCTGGTGAAAGTATTTAAGTTTGAATGTAATAAATATTATATTAAATTAGAAGACTAATGAAACTAAATAAGAATGCAGATAAGAGATTTGAAACAGGTGGGTATAATCGAAAAATAAGACAACTCAAACTTACACTTTCATCACTCTCATCGTTTCATATTGTTTATTTTCTAATTTTAAGTATTTAGTTAAAAGAGGAAGTAAAAGAATAACAATTACAGTTATTCTTCTTGTTAATGGATTTCATTTAAGATTCATTGAAGATATTTTTGCTGATATTCATTAAAATAAAACCAAACAATTAGAAATCAATAGTAGTAAACACATATTTCATTAAATCACATTTTAATATCAATATGCAATTAGCCTTCCCGTTCACATCTGTGAACGTTATTTTGTTGTATATATAAATATAATTGCTGTTATTAATATGTGGATATGGTCAACGCATTATAAATGTAAAACAATTTTATTTAATAATTGAGATTTAAATAAAATAATCATTGAGATTGTGTGTCAATAACAAAGGGGGAATTGTGACTTGAAGTAGTACATATGTTCGGG
>CM042146.1:22008671-22050218 GCA_023376005.1 Doryteuthis pealeii
AGGTGTATTTCCAGTGATACACTTTTATGCTTTGCTCTGTGGGACACAGCATTGTTTCTCTTCAGTGTCAAAGGTTACAGGGTACATGGTCAACCTTAGGTAAGACCTTGTCACCCGTTTAAAAGATAAAACGTTTAAAGAAATTCTTCGAACTCAAGATTAGATATCGATAAAAATTAATCGCCATTAAAAAATCGATCGGGTGAGAGAGAGAGAGAGAGAGAGAGAGAGAGAGAGAGAGAGAGAGAGAGAGAGAGAGAAAGAAATCGAACAGCAAATCAATGAATATAAACACTGTCGGACTGATTGATTGATTTCACTTTAACGGCATTTCAATCCATCTGGGGTTATTTTATGTCTATACGTTAAGGAATTGTACATATCGTACATTTGTATTTACGTTTTTTGTGTAGTTTCTCATGTTTGTTGCACCCGGTTATATGATATCAGTTATTCCTAATATTATTATAACTAGGGAATATATGTACCCTCGAGGTGCAATCATATATGTACCCCCTATATCAATCATATTTTAATTGGTTTCTATATATAAAAAGCATTCATCAGATTTATTTTAATACGTTCAAGAATAAAACAATGATATTAATGATGAATAACACAAATTTGTATTATTTGTATTATTCGGACTATTTTACTCATCTTGATTGTTATCTAAACAACGTTTCGGCCGATAAACCCAATGGTCATCTTCAGGTATTTCTTATTGTACTCGGGAACCTCATCGATCTCGGGAACCTTCTTGTTCAACTCGGAAGCTTTAATGTCGTAATCGGGTGCCTACAGGGATTGTGAGGGACGGCAATGATCTGTAAAGATTATGCTATTGCTATGCTATATGTATATATGATATATGAGTAATGTATGTATATGTAATATAAATATGTATATATATGTGAGTGTATATATATATGTGTGTGTGTATATGTATGGCTAAATATATATATGCGCATATATGTGTGCATATATGTGTGTATATATATATATGTATGGAGGTCCGATCTCCCTGGCAAGCTGAAGCGACAGTTCTTCCAGGCTGTGGTTGTGTCGGTGCTTCTGTATGGCTGCACCACCTGGACCCTGACAAAGCGTCTTGAGAATAAGCTAGATGGGAGCTGCACAAGAATGCTGCGTGCAGTCTTGAATAAGTCGTGGAAACAGCACCCCACAAGGAAACAGCTGTACGGTCACCTGCCCTCCATCTCACAAACTATCCGAGTGAGACGGACAAGGCATGCAGGACACTGCTGGAGAAGCAAGGATGAACTCATAAGCGACGTTCTCCTGTGGAAGCCAACACATGGACATGCAAGTGTGGGGCGCCCAGCAAGGACATACATTGACCAATTATGTGAAGATGCTGGCTGCTCCGCAGAGGAGCTTCCAGGTGTAATGAATGATAGGGAGGGTTGGCGAAAGATTGTCATGGATGCCCGTGCTACATGCGCGACATGATGATGATGATATGTATGTGTATGTTTGCATGTGTATATGTATATATACATATATTTGTGTGTATATATATGTGTTTATTTACTGACCGTTGATTCATTTATTTTACCAGCATTTCGACCTTTCTAGGACTTGGGTCTCGACTCGTGATGCTTAAAGATAGAATCCTGGTGGCTGAGCTGTTCATGACATGCATCATTCCACTTTGCTCCTTCCTTAGGCTAGACGGGCGGTCAGAGAGGGCCTTTCCGATCAATCAACTGGTTACGTCAAGCTCTAGTACCTTTACGATTATCCTGATCCTATTGCCCTAATGGAAAATCCTGTGGGGATTATCTTCCCTTTGTCTTGAAGAGTTATCTTTCCACTAGGTTTACGTGCCGGCCACCAGGGGCTATAGTATATAAGCGCCTAATTTAAACTTCTCTTCCTCTTTTCTACCTCTCCTCGTAGGTACCCACATGGGTTAGACAATTGTCATTCCCTTCTCGTTGGGGCTTCGAACCTCCACGCCGGCTACTGGTCACTGTAAGTGATTTATACAGCATGGACTATCCTTAGTCTCATGTCTGTACCTTTATATTATGTGTACTTTTATATTATCTTGTCCGCCACTTTTAAGTATGTACGTTTATGTACACTATTCTATCTTCCATTGTTTATGTATCTTGTTTATTCATGTGATGTATTATATAAAATGTTTTGTCTCTCAACCCGTGTTGGAGTTGTATGTTCATTTATAACCTTGAATCTTACAACCCCAATCCTTTTTTATCATATATGTGCTAGAAGGCGATGACTGGGAGTCTTATTGTTCTGTATTTGACGTTTAACTACAGAAGATCCAATTCTGGAGCTCTGGGAAATGTGGAGTACCAGTTGTATCGGGACACTCATATGGGTGCTTTGGATTGACGTGACCAGCCAATTAATAGGAAGGGGTCACTGCGTCCACCCGTCTAACAAAAATAAGAACCAGTAGATTTGTTATATAGCGGCTTCTTCGCTTCTCTGAATCGTATACGTTGCTGGTATACTGCGGGTGTCGTCTCTAACCCTAGACGATATATGTAGTGGTCGCTTAATGAAATCACAACACATGAGTATAGAGGAGATTTGACTTTATTTCTTCTTCTCGGCTGTACGTGGTGGGTGGCGAGCGCTGACAATGAAATGACCGATGCTTAACAATGACTACTACCACTGCTGGGATCTGAGGCAAAGAGGGGTGGACGAACCTCACTGCCCGCTGGCTGCGATGGTACGCGACCGCGCCGGTCACGCACGTTCTCGTCGGCTGTCTCTCTTCCGACTCTAACTGACCCTCTAACTGGTCTGCCCTCTGGCTTTTGTATTGACGATACGCCTACGCATCTCTACCCTCCGATCTGATAACTGTTGCCGAACTTATTGTTACCCATCCTTCTTTTGTTCGCTTTACCGGGAAAAATCCTTTGTCATTTTTGTCGTCTTTTCTTTGCTTTGTGTAATCTAACCGGAAATTCCTATTTCCGTTTGTACAATATCCAACTGACTGTTCCATGTTAAGCCACCTGGATTTCGTCATTAACCATCAAGAGTAGCTATCCACGACTAACACGCGACCCCAATCTAGAGGAGCAGTTCGTTAATTCTACATCCCTAGGGTTTCTTTTTAGTAAGGTTTAAACAAATAATTATTTAGGTAAGAAAAAAAAAGTAATTAAATATTCGTAGTTACGGTTTCTTTGTTTAAGAAATTTGTCAATAAAACGTGTAAAACGTGGAGGACTTTGTGTTACAATGGTATCAATAATTTTGCAGCATTAAAGGTCACCAAGCTGCGTCAAGCTAGAGAACGAGCATCGGCTAGTGTCCCAGCAATACATTCTAATAATCCACACTTTTGCTCCATCTGTGGACTTCTTTGCAAATCATTGGCAGGACTGAAGTGTCGCCTGCAATTAACACACAAGGTTAAATGAAAGAGGTTGTCAGAACCTCATACGTCGAAATCGACGGGAGAGTCCATCATCATATATATCAGTCATCCACAGACATGTGTTTCGAAGTTTACTTCTCATCAGTGTGGCTCGACGTTTTAACAGCTACCTCTAGCCAGGATCGAAATCCGAATGAATATACGTCTACCAAGTTCCCTACGCTTGCGGCCATCAGCGGCTGTTAATTGATACATACCTACGGGATATGTTTTTACTATCACCAGAGAACTCAAGTCTGTAAACAGCAACGGATTACACTAAACGGTAAAATTGTGCTCTACCATGGGAATTGGGAGACAAAATTTAATGGCAAATCAACATATGTTGGTTATTTAATGTGAAGGTCATCCTTGTATAGGAACAATATTGGTGCTATTTAATCAATATCTGGGGAGGGAAGGGTTAATGGTTTCATACTTTTATCAAGGGTTTTAGCACGACTGGTGTTCGAACTCGTTTACTATGATGTACCAGACCAGCACGTTAGACATTTCAACACGGAGACTCCCACCACCCATTTAAAAAAAAGAATTTCATTCGAAATTTGGATCGTTAGATTCTGCATGATTAGTTACAGCAAGTCGGTTTCTCAATCAGTTTAATTTATTGATATCGACCCACGCATTTAATTGAAAATCCTGAACAAAATAGCTTCCGTTTAAATTGAAATTTCTAAAATATTTGTACAAATATAGAGGGTGGGCTCAAAAAAACACTCCTCGATTTCAAGTATTCATAATTGTTACGATTCTGGTCACCATTTTTAGGCGTTTAGTGATAATCGAACTCACTAACATGTTGGTAAATCCAATAGCAGGAAAGAATGTATCATAATCATGGGGGAGGGTAAGAAAAGCCTCTGAGGTCCATATTTGATTTGTCAGCCAATTCAATGTATGGCCTTGTGTTTCACATCTCGGTGAGAGAACAAAACCTCCACTGCTCTTTTATTTGATTGGTTAGCCAATCAATAATACTCTAATATTCTATCATGCACCGGATTAGCTTAGTCGGTAGAGCGTTTGACTAGGAACCACAAAGTTCGAGGTTCAACACGGGCCCTCACCAACTCAGCGTATCAAGGCTCTGTGCGGTAAAGTAAGGAGCTGATGGTATGTGTGGCGCCTCACCTTAGACGCCAAAAACATGTTGCTAGCGAAAGAGGGATAGACTCTCTCGCTGTTTGGCTGATACCGACTTTAGGCCACCCCGATGATTTTCCTTTTGTTTTTGTATGATGGTTTTGTATCAAACTTTCAGCTAAAATGCTGTCCAATTTCAATCATTCTAATATTGACTTAACCCTGACCTTTTAAACGAATTATTTTCGTGCAACCCAAAATCAAAATTAAAACAATGTCCTTTTCAAAATTATATGATAGAACAAGAGTGTTGGTCTTGTAGCAGAGAGATTGTTCTATTCCTTGAAACCCTAGGTAGAAAAAGAATGTAGGCTCAGTAGATTTTCCTTGCTGTAGTGTTTCTTCTGTCAGAAAATCTCATTAGCAACTGATTCGAGGCCAGTTGAAAAAGAAACTTAAATTCTCAAATACTTTTCTTGGATTGTTTCTGATTGGCCCATTTTGGCCGGAAATGCCAGCTGCTGATGCTGGGAAAGTTCATAAATATGAGTATGAATTTTGCGTACATATTATACACAGATTAGTCTGGGCACCTCATGTGGTGTAATGGTTAGCAAGTTAGATTCGCACACCATTGTTAGTGAGTTCGATTCTCATTGGGCTTCCCATACTTATGACCTTGTGCCATATCTAAGCTAAGCTTTGTAAATAACTATACACAGATTAGCCTGGGCACCTTATATGATGTAATGGTTAGCAAGCCAGATTTGCAGACCATTGTTAGTGAGTTCGATTCTCATTGCGCTTCCTATACTTATGACCTTGTGCCATATCTAGGCTAAGCTTAGTAAATAAATATACACAGATTAGTCTATTGATTAACTTAGCTAGAGTATGTAATCTCACCCCTTGGTAACGTTTCTTTTTGCACTTAAAAGAGTAAATTTAGCATGAAATGACCTATCAAACCAATCAACTAATCTATCTTTTAATCGGGTTCTGTTTATTAAAATGTGGATGGGGATCAGGAGAGTTCCAGTGGTGATTGGTTTCAGTTTCTTTGTTTAATGGCATATCAGTCTTTGTGGGTTATTTAATGTCAAAGCCATTCTCATAGAAGAACACAAGTGGTAGTATTTAACCCATAGAGTGAAATAGTTAATTATTATAAACAGTTTAGATTGATAACTTTTTAATTTGTGATCAATAATTCATTAATTTTTGCAAAAGTTTAAAAAACATTTTCTTCTAAGCAATTTTATTCATATAAAAATTTATTTTTTAATCTTTTTTAATTAATTTACTTAAATAAATTTTAGCACCACATTTATTTTAAAAATGTTTTGAAAAAAAAAAGAATTTATATAACTACAAAGCTTGAAATCTTTTGAAGAAACGAGTAGTCAGCAAACTTTTTTTGAATGATATGCCATTTATTTTTGGGGTGGCAACGATTGTTAGGGTTTTTTTTTCAACTGTCACTATTTTTTCCTAGTGCTATTCGAAGTTGTTTCCCAGAAGTCTCTAGCACATTATAATTCATACGCATGCTAAAAAAAAAGTAAAAATAATATAGAATACAGAAAAAAGGGGTAAAATGAAAGCCCGTTGGAGAGAATAAGTTTCTTGCTACAAAACTATTTTATACATATCGTCACCATTGCCGTAATATTTTAGCCGGCAAAAAAAAATGAATATGCGTGGTGTGTTCATAAACATAGCTCCTCCGACTTTAGAGCCTCGTCCTCATTATTTTAACTGTTAAGAGATGAGTATTAGAGTCGTTGGGTTGATATGTGTTGACTAAAGTTGGCATCTAATGATGAAGTTTCATTTTTGGAACTCTGAGGTAGTACCATCTTCATCACCGTTACTCAAAGGTCAACCCTGTCCCTGAGTAATTGTACCTTTTAGTGTCCCATCTATGGGTTAAAGAGAAAACAATGAGTTAAATTGTGTTTAAAAAACTGAGTTTAAATATAATTTGCATACCGTTCCGTAATGAATAAAACAAATAGGTCTTCGGAATAAAAATAAACCAACAAAGGTTAACGTTAAAAACTAACCAACCAACCAACCAACCAACTGAAGTTAGCGGAGACAGAGATGAGATGAGTTCACATCAGGAAAAAGCCGGACACGTGGCTACAGAAAATACCTCTCACTTCATTACTGTCCCTCACCCGGTTTCACACCGGTGAGACGTAAGGGAATATTTTTAAATTGATGAAGCAATTACTAACTCATAGCTCACACTCAATGAGGGAGTGGTTTTGTCAGTTCCGACATTTAGGTCGTTACTTGTCCTCTACCAGTTGCAAACTGACTGAGTGGGTGTCCCCTTGTGCTGTAATCGTCACCAAGCTAGTCTCGCAGATTTATTACAAGTGAATTGTAAGTCTGTCCCTCACTGGATGCCCCATATTTGCGACTTTGTGTCTTCTACCGGTTTCTGACTGACGAGGTGTAATGGTTATCAAGTTACTCTCGCATAAATATTACAAATTAGTTGGGAGTTTGTTCTTCGTTGGATGCCCCACTTTTGAGACCTTATGTCAAGTCCTATCCTTAACGAACGTGTTGGCTAATTATCTAGTGAGTCTTTTCAGAAATCCCCAACTCTCATGGTACCGATACTGTTGCTCTTATGGCTAACCCGATAACATTTTCATCAGATATGTACTATATATATATATATATATATATATATATATATATATATAAGATTTTTTTTGGATGTTTGTTTATTTTTTTTGTCGATAATATTTATATTTTTACTTGAAGGCAACTACAATGCGAATATCGCATAAATTCGATAATTATAGAAGATAATAATAATGACAAGTGAATTCCTCAAAGAATCACTCGGTGTGTAGAATATCGTACAGACTGTTTCAACTTTATTAAGTCTCATCAGCGATATATACTAACGACTCCCCTCCGACAGGAATCGAAACCGTGACCTCTAGCAGGATAGTTAAACACTATACTGTTTCAGCCATGATACAGCACCGAGAAACTCATGCGAAATTAACCTTGTCATTGATACTGAGGGGACTACTGCCATATGAGGCAGGTGAGTGGATAATAACAGACACATCCGGGGCCTTATGCTCCTCGGCGAAGGAAATAAGATTTTTTTCTCGGTGATGTATCATGGCTGAAACAGTATAGTGTTTAACTATCCTGCTAGAGGTCACGGTTTCGATTCCTGTCGGAGGGGAGTCGTTAGTATATATCGCTGATGAGACTTAATAAAGTTGAAACAGTCTGTACGATATTCTACACACCGAGTGATTCTTTGCGGAATTCACTTGTCATTATTATTATCTTCTATAATTATCGAATTTATGCGGTATTCGCATTGTAGTTGCCTTCAAGCATATATATATATATATATAACAAACCCTCCGCACGAGCAGGATGCGACACAAGGTACATTTCTTAACTGGAGTTTAACAGGTTGGAATTCAGAGTTTTCCTTCTCCTCGACTGGTTACCTAGCCACTGTTAAAGAGTCCAGTATGCCCTGCTATTACCCATAGTAGGAGGGAGAATTGGATTCATACCTTTCCCAAGGGTATTAGCGCCATATGAAATGGCAACGTCTTCTTCCAAGAATTGAACTCGCGTTGACGAGTCCATTTCCTACAACTCTAACCATTAGACCACGCGCCTCATATATGTACTATAAGGCGGTGGTTGAGGATCTTTTTGTCTTGGTATAACGTTAAACTGCATCTAGTTGTGAAGTTCTAATTCTAGATCTCTGGGGAATGTTAAGAACCCCTTCATTGCCATTACTCCCAGGTCGACTCTGACCCCGTGTTGTAGGATCTGTTAGGGACCCATCTATGGGTTAAATAAATTAAATCAGCATAAGACATGTTTAAAAAATTGAATGACTAATAAAGATGAATAAAATAAAACGTCTTTGGCCTAAAATAAGCCAACTGTTGGCATACTGGAAAATTCAACCAACCAACCAACTGTTGTATACTGGCCTTCTTCGCTACTCTAAATCGCATATTTAGTATATGTTGCGGGTATGTATATCACGTGGCGAAGTATGTAGTCGGACTTAAGAAACCACAACACATGGGTATAGTAGGAGTTGACTTTATTTCTCTTCCTCGGCAGGTGGGTGGCGAGCTTGACAATAGAAATGCCCAAGGGTTGACGATGACTACTACTACTGTTGGGATGACTGGCACTGGGGACGTGGAAGGGGTGGGACGAACCTCAATGCCCGCTGGCAGCGATGGACTGTGTCAACGGTCGCTCCTTGTGCTCTGTTTGTCGTCCGCTGTCTGACTCTCCCTGACCTGGGATCCCTGACTTCCTTTTATATATATTAAACGCCTACGCGTTTTCTTTTTTATCTTTATCAGCGGACAAATATATTTCCGAATTTATTGTTACCCATCCTTCTTTGTTCGCTTTACCCGGAAAAAGTCCTTTGTTACTCTTTTCGTCTTCTCCCTGCCTCGATCCAACCGGAAGACCCTATTTTCGTTTTCACCTTCTTTTAAATATCTTCAATATACAACACAACCAACCAACCTACCGCCCTATCAGCTGGGGCGTTAGAATGCAACGACTGCACCTCTGCAGAGGGGTAAAACTCCCCCAATGGCACCACCTGCTTGCTGTGGGTGGCGACCCGTGATGCTTAAGGATAGAGGCCAGGTGGATGAGCAATTCATGACATGCAATACTCCACTTTGGCCCTATCTTGGGCTAGACGGGCGGTCGGAGAGGCTCCCTCCGATCAATCGGCTGGTCACGTCAAGCCCTAGCACCTATATGATTTTCCCAACCCTATTGCCCTTATGGCAAGCCCCAACCCTTTTTTATCATATGGGTGCTAGAAGGCGGTGGCTGCGGGTCTTCATGTCCTGGGAATGACGTTAAACTCTATCTGATGGTGAGGTTCCAGTTTTGGAGGTTTGGGGAATGTGGAGCACCCCATTCATCACCATTGCTCCCTGGTCCACTCAGACCCGGAGTGATAGTACCTGTTAGGGTCCCATCTATGGGTTAAATAGAAAAATGTATTTATAAAAAAAACATTGTATTATCCATTAAGAATTGATTTATTTCAAAACTTTATCGGCATTAAATGACCCACTGAGGTTGATATGCCGTAAAACAAAACAAACCAAACCAAACCAACCAATCTACCAACTATATCTGATGTGAATTAAGGATGCTATACACGAAACAATCTTATGTTTCGCCTAAACAACGTATCAACAGTCGATTCATATATTATTCAAATTTGTAGTGTTCTTCTAGACGTAATCTAGACGTCTAGACATGATCACTTTACAATATCATTTTCTAAAAACTGCAAACTTAGTTATCTATATTTACTGTCCACGACACCTTTGAGGCCGCTTTTTAACACAATGCTTTCATATTATTGGGAAAAATAGACCTTTGACGTATGGAGACAGAGAAAATATATATCATATACAAGAGAAAGCTCTATTCAACGACACAATAGGTTTTAATTAACTACAAAAAAATTACTGAGTTGAACAGAAAATAGTGTAACGATTCGCAGTTAATTGAAAAGAGCTCATTGTAATAGTAATTACTATGATCCTAACTTCTTACAGTTTCAAAATTCTCTTGGATGGATCCGACGGGATCTGTCTGTGTCCGTAGGTGGGCTGGATGCCATTCTCGCTGATATTCCATTTAAAAATTACTTGGGAAACTTTTGGAATATTTTGTCTTGTGCCGTTGATAGATTTTTAATAAACTTATTGAATTCCATTTCTAAGTAGAAATGCCTTGGAGAACAGACGCTCAGATTACGTCAGTTCCCTTCAAACACTCAAACCAGACTGTCAACACTTATCTCACTCTGTCTTTCTCTCACTCTCTCCCACTCTTCACCTGTTGGCATACATTGACCCAACAGAGGTCGACAGGTAGCCTTTCACATGTCATCCCAAAAATGCTTGTAACTTTCCAGTCTTATCTACAATTTTTATTTTTTTCCATCTCATTATTTTACAATGGGCCTCAATGTTGTTGGAGGCGATTGGTGTAATGGTTAGAGTTGTAAGAAATGGGCTCGTCGTCTCGAGTTCAAATCCTGCTAATACATTTGGGAAAGGTATGAATCCAACTACTCACCCTCCAGCTATGGGTAAATAGTAGACTGGGATCTTTAATCGTGTTTAGGCAACCAGGAGAAGGAAAACTCTTAATTCAGACCTGTTAAACCCCGCTTGGGGTGGTCACTACTAGAATAGGCTCAGTCCTAATTAGTGATCTTTAAAATAGTAGGATAGACAGGGATCTTTAATCTTGTTTAGGCAACCAGTCTAGGAGAAGGAAAACTCTTCATTCAAACGTCAGTTCCCTTCAAACACTCAAACCAGACTGTCAACTCTTATCTCACTCCGCTTGGGGTGGTCACTACTAGAAAAGGCCCAGTCCTAATTAGTGATCTTTAAAAAAAAATGTTGCCGGCTGTTAAATCTTTAAAATGAAAAAAAAACAAAAAAAAAAATTAAGATTTCAGTCTCGATATATATTTGATTACTTCCCACAAATGAGGGCGTTTGATCGTCCTACACTAAATAAAGATTTACCGCTTGAATGATGAAATCAATTTACTTAATCCATTGCTCAAAGCAGTTTAAGAATTTCATTAATTTTCCGCTTCGGTCGCCGCATAAAAGTTACATCATCGATATTTATAAAGCGAATCTCAACCTAATATCCGTTATCAGCAAATTTTGCCATCCGTCATTGGGTAATATTAGTCAAATGTCACTTTTCATTGCTCAGTTTTATCTATTCTGTCTAGTCAGCAAGAAATTAAAGCATCGCTTGGAGGGTATCTGTTTCAGAGGTTGAGGTATCGTCTATTGCACACGTTGTTGACTCTATGACGGCAAAGGTCTTTAATAGAAAGTTCTGAGATTTGAATTATAAACTCAATAAAGTATGACACTTGCAATAGCAAATAATTTTCAGTCTTAGTGTAATAATACTGGCAAAGTACCCGTCATAAATTTCAAAACTATTAGCGGATAGATCGATAGCCTTTACCACCCTCTCCACTACCCTTATATATATATATATATATATATATTTGGAGGATATGTGCTTAATTGAAGTCATACCTAATTAGTTAATAATTAATGAATTAACTAATTAATTTTCAAAATTAGGTATGGCTTCAATTAAGCACATATCCTCCAAAAATTGTCGGCTTAAAGCCATATAAAAAATAAACACCTTTGTCTGCTTACTTAACCTCATATATATATATATATATATATATATATATGTGTGTGTGTGTGTGTGTGTGTGTGTGTGTGACTTTAAAGTATCGAGATTGAAGCTGTATTTACCAAGATAGACATGTAGAATGAATGGAACGTTAGTTTTTTTTCAGAATACAAATTGTGTCAGAAAGTACAAAAAATCTCGATACTTTATTGACAAACCGTATATATATATATATATATATATATATATATATATATATATAGAGAGAGAGAGAGAGAGAGAGAGAGAGAGGAAATATATCTCTACTTCTACTACACACACACACACACACACACACTCACACACACACACACACACACACACATATATATATGTATATATATATGTATGTATTACACCACGGGCTTCTTATATATATATATAACCATCACACCACGCGCTGGGTATATAATGGGGAGAGAGGAGAGAGGTAATGCGAAGGGTTTTTTAGCGGTTCTTCTTCTGGACGGATTTCATTTCTTCTTCTGGGCTGCGTTGTCTGTGCTCATTTCGTTGTTTGTAATAGGCAAGACACCTTTATTCTTAATTAAAAACCTGAACCACAAACCGTTTTTAAACGCGCGGTGAGAAGTTGGCATCCTAGAAGCAACGTCCAGAACGTCTGCTTCCTTCAGCTATCAGCCAAAATCTAACTAACTAAATCAGTTTCCATTCTCACGCTTACGTTCAGCCAATCAGGAATCAGCGTCCAGATTAGAGAAGCTGAACTGCCTTGTTAATCACTTTTAGAACTTCCTACAACGGTCAATGGTAACTTTTCATTTACCACACCGTTATATGAAGGTTACTACACTTACAGGCATAATTCGTAGGTTACCCATGAATTATGTAACAAACCGAGGACCTCCCGAGGATGATAAATGATAGGGACGGTTAGCGAGAGATTGTCATAGATCTCGGTGCTGCCAGCACGATATGGTAATGAAGATGATGAGTGCTCACCAAAAATAACGAGATAGTTCTGGAAAATATGTATTAAACGCTGTCTGTCGCCTTTACACAGGCTTGCTTCCTGCGGCTATAGGTGATTCATCTTTGTCAAGAAGGCTAGAAGTTTTTGAGCGACGGTATTGATCTGCAAAGATCAAGCTATTGCCATATGTGTGTATATATGTACATGTGGGTATATGCTTGTGGGCATACACACATACACACACAAATATATATATATATATATGCTGGGCTGGGTTTCGCTCAGTCGGTAGAGCGTTCGGCTAGAAACCACAAGGTTCCTAGTTCGATACCGGTCCTCGGTAGGTGTGGCGCTCCACCTCAGACGCTAAAATAATCTCCTTGGTCTAATGCAAGTGAAAATGGGATAGACTCCCTCGCTGATTGGCTGATACCCACTTTAGGCCGCCCCAATGACTTTACTTACTTACTTTATATATATATATATATATATATATATATATATATATATATATATATATAAAGTATTTATATCTAATTTAACCTAGTGTGGAGATTGAGTCAATAGTCTGAAGCCGCATAGGCAAGAAACTGTCAGTAACCAGGCGCTGTTGATTCCATGTCCACGCTACCTTAAGTTAGGTGTAAATGCTCAATCAATGATACTCAGTACTGTTTACTTATAAAATAGTACCCATATTATGTCTAATATATTATTTATATACATATCTATGTATATCTATATATCTTTGGCAGACGAAAATTCAGTCAGGTCTCGATCCCGGCTAGAGGTAGTTGTTAAAAGTATAGCCACACTGATGAGAGGTAAAACCTCGAAACACGTGTCTGTGGATTAACTTATATATATATATATATATATATATATATATATATATATATACTCCCACTTGATTGAGTTCTTAAAAAATAAGGGATTTAATTGAAATTTCACCGTCTGGCGCATAGCTAACCCTTCCGCTTAGGAATGTATCAATTAATTATTCTCTTTAAGTTGATAGCCGGTAATGGCCGTATGGGTAAGAGACTTGGCAGACGAAAATTCAGTCAGGTCTCGATCTCGGCTAGAGGTAGCTGTTAAAAGTACAGCCACACTGATGAAAGGTGAAACCTCGGAACACGTGTCAGTGAATTAACTTTATATATATATATACATATATATATATATATATATAGAGAGAGAGAGAGAGAGAGACAGAGAGAGAGAGAGACAGAGAGAGAAAGAGAGATAGGGGGAGAGAGGAGAGAGAGAGGGTAGGGAGAGGGGAAAAGGTGTATCACAAAATTACATTTTATTTTATAAACATTTCTCGTCCACTGGTGTTTGCTAGTTCTACTTTTAATCTAGAGTAACTAGGTATTCGACTATACTCTCACTGTTGTATTGTCCTCGGCCGGAAAACGAAGCTTCCGGCAAAAAGACAAAGAGAAATAAAAATATATATTTAAAAAAGGGGGAAAACGGAAGCGAGGCTTTCCGGTCCAAGATGCAGGGATAAGATAAAGAAATATATAACAAACGTCCGTTATCAGATCAAAAGATAAAGATGCGTAGGAGTATCTATGAATATAAAGGCCTCAGGGTTCGAACCGACAAGTCAGTCAGACAGAAGTCCGGGAACAGAGCACAAGTGAGCGACCGTCGCCACGGTCCATCGCTGCTAACGCGCAGTGAGATTCGTCCACCCCTTCCACCTCACCATCGCCAGTCATCCCAACAATAGTAGTAGTAATTGTCAATGCTCACCACCCACCACGGCAGAGATTAAAGAAATAAACCCAAAGTTTTTACAATACCCATGCTTTGTGGTTTCTTAAGTCTGACTACTACATACTTCACTACGTGACCATATATATCCGACTACTAACATTCTCGATTTAGCAGCCTGAATTTGATGCCGCTATACAACATCACAAGGCACTAAAAACTTACATTTAAAAGAAACTTTCTGAGTTCACTGCTCTGGATTAATATCTACACCTCGAGGAAAATGTATTGAAAATAGATCAGTTCTTTCTGAGCTCTATAAAAGCTATGGTTGATTTGAGTGGCTGCAAAAATAACATTGTCTGAAATCAATTTTAACTCGCTGAAGTCAGGCTTTATATAGAAACAAGCCGAAAGAATTTAAGAGCAATATCATACTTCAATACATTATATATGAATTACATGTATATATTCAAATGATATATACAATACTTATTTACTTTTATACAATACCTATTTACATATATACAATATTATTTACATATATACATGTATAATTCAATCGAATACATTAAAAAAAATAATTGAAACTGCTGGAAAATAATATTTTACGCATCTACAAGTTTATGATGAGAATTATTTCTTCTGTAGGATTCTGTATCACTGCTTGCCAAAATTTCACTCCCACTGGCATTTCAAACGTGTTGACATCACGGCTAGACAGGATGGGTGTTAGATCTAGCGGGTCACGCATCATCAAAAGACAGAAGTGTGGTTTGTCGGCACCCATCTTCTTTCTTCTTCCAAGTCTTCCATGACCGAGATACTAAAAGCATATACTCCGACCTGCATATTTAATATATTTCCTTAACCTCTTATATATACACACACACATATATATATATATATATATATATATATATATATATATATATATGTGTGTGTGTGTGTGTGTATATATATAGAGTCGGATTTTAGCCCTGAAGAGCTTTATGCGAAACTAATAGTAGGTTCGTCTGACTCAGTAGATTATCTTTATTACTTGGCTCTACTTAGGTATCGAGCACTTTTTACAAATTAGCTTCTCCTAGCGGTTGTATGAATATATATATATCTTATATACATATATAACATATAAATTTTTTTTCTTTTGGCCAAAACTATACCAATAGATTATTTTTTGTTGGTACGAATATCTTGGTCTTTTCTTTTTTTTCAAAAATTTTTTTCTTCCTGGTTGATGTTTGGTAGTATATTTTTACAATCAAACTCTCTGCCGGGTTTTTTCTCTCGCAAGGATCTACCAACACGTTTGGTATATTAAAATATATATATATATATATATATATATATATATATATCTTATTATAATGGAGATTGTGTGTTTTTCTGTCTGTAACCGAAACTATGTTACTACTCAAGTCACAATTCCCTTTGTTATTGACATCACAATCTCAATGATTTTATTTTTATTTAAATCTCAATTATTAATAAAATTGTTTTACATTATTAATGCTGTTGACCATATCCACATATTAATAACATGCAATTATATTTATATATACAACAAAATAACGGTTTACAGTGTGAACGGGAAGGCTAATTTGCATATTGATATTTAAAATGTGATTTTAATAAATATGTGTTTAGTACTATTGATTTCTAATTGTTTGGTTTTATTTTAATGAATATCAGCAAAAATATATTCAATGAATCTTAAATGAAATCCATTAACAAGAAGAAATAACTGTAATGTTATTCTTTACTTCCTCTTTTAACTAAATACTTAAATTAGAAAAATTAACAATGAAAGACGAGAGTGATGGAAGTGTAAGTTTCAGTTGTTCTATTTTTCGATTATACCCCCCTGTTTCAAATCTCTTTATCTGCATTCTTATTTAGTTTCATTAGTCTTTCTAATTTAATATAATATTTTATTACATTCAAACTTAAATACTTGCACCAGGAGGGTGCATATATTTGCTAGTATATATAATATATATATATATATATAATATATATGTGTGTGTGTAATTTTTTTTTTTTGTGGAGAGAAATTGCATTTATAAAATTTAATTAATCATGACAAGCAAATTCAGCGAAATACCATGTGCGACGTGAGGAACACTGTACAGCTGTTTCGACCTAATTTTGGTCTCATCAGTATACACTGCTGATGAGACCAAAATTAGGTCGAAACAGCTGTACAGTGTTCCTCACGTCGCACATGGTATTCACCGAATTTGCTTGTCATGATTAATTAAAAATATATATATATATATATATATATATATATATATAAGATTTTTGGAAGTCTGTTTTTTAGAAGCATTGTTGAATAAAGTATATATTATATTTTTGCTTGAAGGCAATTACAATGCATGTATCGTATAAAATCTTGACAAGTGTAATCCCGGCAAAGGATCGCTCGGTGTGTAGAACATCGTACAGACTGTTTCGACTTTATTAAGTCTCATCAGCGATGTATACTAACGACTTCCCTCCGACAGATATCGAAACCGAGACCTCAACAGGCATAGTCAAAGACCACTTTGCCTCGGCCACAGTACACAGCGAACAATCCCTACAAAATTAACCTTGTCAATGATACTTACATGCCTCTACCATAATAGGTAAGGGGAATAGTCTGTACGATTTTCTACACACCGAGTGATCCTTTGCCGGGATTACACTTGTCAAGTTCATTTTCTATTTTTTAAAAAGTATCGAATTTTATGCGATACATGCATTGTAATTACCTTCAAGTAAAAATATAATATAATATATATAATATATATATATATATATATATATATATATATATATAATATACCAATCCTCCTTCCACCAAACTAGTGAGCCCCGTCTCCTATAAATCTCTACTACTGTTTTGTTTAAACGGAACTCTGCCTACTACTAATTCCTACAGCTACTACTCGTGTTAAAAGCGATACCACGGAAACATTCCAAAAGTTTAACACCTAAAGATGGCACTAGGACATGCTTAAAGCCCCCGTGAAGAAACCTTTGGTGGATTGCTACACCAATTCCACCCAGACATTAAAAAGATGGCCAGAGAGTTAGAAAGGACTGAACAAAAACTCGTCCGACAAGAATCGTCAGTAGAGTTTAACAAAACATTTTAAAAGAAAGAATGCTGCCAAAATATACTTATACATATATATACATATATTAGTCATCCAAAGATACATGTTTCGACATTTACGACTCATCAGCGCGGCTCGACTTTTTAGCAGCTACTTCGAAGCGGGAGCGAAACCCGACAGAATTTCCTTTGTCAAACTCCTTACACTCATGGCCGTCCGTGACAGTCAGTCAGAGATGAACAATTAAATGGTACATACTTAATTAGATATATGTTTTACAATCACCAGAGAAACTCAAGTCTGTAAACAACAGGCGAGTAATATATATATTATATATATTATATATATATATATATATATATATATATATATATATAATATATATATGGAGTTGATTGGGAAACTCCGTATACTTCTAGTGAATATATATATTTGAGGTATATCTTTGTATCTCTTTCCGTTTTTCGGAAGTACATATACCAGGTTTGTGCATTAGTGTGAAGCATTAAAGTGCTATATTATAATAACTAGCAAATATATGCACCCTCCGAGTGCAAGTATTTAAGTTTTAATGTAATAAAATATTGTATTAAATTAGAAAGGCTAATGAAACTAAATAAGAATACAGATAAAAAGATTTGAAACAGAGGTGGGGTATAATAAAAGACTTGAAACAGAGGGAGTATAATAAAAAATGGAACAACTGAAACTTACTCTTCCATCACTCTCGTCTTTCATTGTTATTTTTTCTAATTTAAGTATTAGTTATAGAGGGAAGTAAGAATAAAATGACAGTTATTTTATCTTGTTAATGGATTTCATTTAAGATTCATTGAAGAGATTTTTGCTTATATTCATTAAAATAAAACCAAACAGTTAGAAATCAATAATACTAAGCACATATTTATTAAATTCGATTTTTTAATATTAATATGCAAATTAGACTTCCCGTTCACACTGTAAACTGCTATTTTGTTGTATATATAAATATAATTGCATGTTGTTTGTATGTAGACATAGTTAACAGTATTAATTATGTAAGATAATTTTATTAATAATTGAGGTTTAGATAAAAAATAAAATCATGGAGAATGTGATGTCAATAACTAAGAGAATTGTGACTTGAGTAGGAATATAGTTTCGGTTACACACAGAAAAACACACAATCTCCATTATAATAAGATGTAGTTATCATAATATATTCATCTGGGAATAAATTTCAGAAAAATCGGTTGTTTTTTTTTTGGGGGGAGGGGGTTGTTCCTTTTATTTAGTAGCAGTGGGGAATTTTCGGGATGATGATGTACTCCACGGATCTTGAAGAATGGAGTACCTGGTATATGTACTTCCGAAAAACGGATACAAATACAAAAATATATCTCAAATATATATATATATATATATATATATATATATATATATATATAGGTATATGTAAAAACAAAATTTTTTTTGTGATGAAAACAAAGAAAATACAGTGCTCAATCACAAATTGTAAGAGCTATATTTATTTATTTTACAAAGTTTTTCACAGATCAATGTCATTATAAGCAGGAACCCAGGTTTCATGCCAAGGAGCAATCATCAGGTTGTTGAGCAAGATCCCATGGTGTTTGTTGAAGTTCTTTACTCAATGTCACATTTTGGACTGCAAATAACGTCGGTTAGTTCCGCAGACGCTATTATAGTTCGGATTTATATTATAATATATATATATATATATATATATATATATAATATATATATTATATATATATATATATGAGAGGTATCCAAAACTTGGTAGTAAGGATGATTCTATATGTGATTTCTAAGATACACTGTATCATTATTGTATGATTCAGTATGTATAAATACAGTGAATCTTTAAATCACTAAAGAGATCTCAATGTATAATAAACTTTTTAGATTATAAACAGAACAATATTTATCTTAGAAAGGAAGGAAAAACTCAACACCGTAATTCCATAATACATTTATATATATATATATATATATATATATATCAAGACATTCTGATAAACAAATTGATAAAAATTTGCACAAGAAGAGTATCAGGTGAGTCCGGTATTTCAATGTACAATTTGGTTCGTCACCTTCATGACAACGGCAAAAGCATCCACTGCTGCCGAATTGAGCCACACGTTACCAAAATATAGCAACATCATTTATCCACTCCAGTATTAATTTGATGACCATACATTCGTAACTGTGTCTCACAAGCTAACACTTTTATTTTTCTCAGTATGCTATGTATACTATTGGCTAGGAAAGAAAACTTATTATGATCATTTTGTGTGTAAATATTAATAGATTATTCAGACTATTGTCCTCATCTTTATTGTTATTAGTACAACATTTTGGCCGATCTGCCCTCCAGCCCTCTTCAGGTATTTCTTATCAGACTCGGAGTGTTCTTTGAACTCAGAAACCAAAAAAGGAACCAAAGGGCAATAACGAGTTTTACAAAAAGGGTTCCTGAGTTCAAGAAGGCTCCTGAGTCTGACAAGAAATACCTGAAGAAGGCTGGAGGGCAGATCGGCCAAAATGTTGTACAGATGACAATAAATAATTCGAATAGTCTTATTATAATGGAGATTGTGGGTTTGTCTGTCTGTAACCGAAACTATATTACTAATCAAGTCACAATTCCTTTTGTGATTTATACCACATTCTCCATGATTTTATTTTTAATTTAAACTTCAATTATTAATAAAAATCATTTTACATCATTAAGACTGTTGACCATATCTACAAACTATTAACATGCAATTGTATTTATATATACAACAAAATAGTGGTTTACAGTGTGAATGGGAAGGCTAATTTGCATATTGATCTTAAAAATTTGATTTTAATAAATATATGCTTAGTATTATGGATTTCTAATTGTTTGGTTTTATCTTATTGAATATGAGCAAAAATCTTGGGATAAATCTTAAAAGAAATCCATTAACAAGAAGAAATAACTGTAAATTTGTTCCTTACTTCCTATTCTAACTAAAGAGTTAAATTAGGAAAATTTACCAATGATAGACGGGAGTAATGTTAAATGATGGAAGAGTTAGTTTTGAAGTTGTTCTATTTTTCAATCATACTCCCTCTGTTCAAAATCTTTTTATCTGCATACTTATTCAGTTTCATTAGCTTTTCTAATTTAATATGATATTTTATTATATTAAAACTTAAATACTTGCACCCGGAGGGTGCATATATTTGCTAGTATAAATAATTCAAAGTAAAATACAGAATATAAAACTCTGATAAAAATGTACTAATTTAATATAATAATACAATTGTATAAAAATATGATGATTTTAAAAAAGATGCTATAATTTAATATGATAGTATAAAAATATAATAATGCTGCATCTTCTTCACTATTCTAAGAGAGCAGAGAGTGAAGGTAAAGGAAAGTGAAAAACTGAAAATATACCAAGACCTAACCAGAGAGCTGAAAAAATTATAGAATAAGATGACAATGATGATGAAAAAAACTGACTATCACAGTCAGTTTATATTTTTTACCATCCCCCAGAGCCTGGAAAAGAGGCTGAGGAAATTGTAGAAGGATTGTGAAAATTCTATCTTGAGCAGAAAACTGAACATGTAAATACACTTTATGATGTTTTGTTACGTAGCGTGTACGTTAGTACTGGGCTTTTCACTGTACCCAAAGCGATCTATGTTAATAGTCAGCTACTACCGACTATTGGACTTCAATAAACAACAGATACGTGTGTACAAAGAGAGGACCCTTCTTTATTTTCTTCGGTGTGTGGCTGGTGAAGGCGCAGAGCTTATAATGAGTGCCCGAGGGGTGGTTGCTGACGGGAGACGTGAAGTGTCCTTTCGGCTGCCGGCTGGCGTCTCTGTGTGGTCTGACTGCTGTCGGCTCGACCCTCTGGCTTTTGTATTGACGACACGCCCACGAATCTTTATCTTTTGATCTGATAACGGACGTTTGTTATATATTTCTTTACATTCTCCCTGCTTCCTTGACCGGAAAGCCTCGCTTTCGTTTTCCCCTTTTTTAAAAAATATATATTTTTATATTGATCTTTGTCTTTTTGCCGGAAGCTTCGTTTTCCGGTCGAGGACAATACAATGGTTTGCTGTAGTGCAGAGAGCACATACTTTTTTGGTGAAGTTTCGATTATATCAGCCGGATAAATCTAGTAACATGAATTTATCCAATATCTTAGGCTGCTGAAAGACAGGAGTAGAAATTTGAGAATTAATTTACCTTAAAGGAGAACGGGTTTATATAAATTTAAAGTTTTCTAAGATTGTCAGATTAGAAATCTATTTCGAAATATTAAGAGAAGACATAATTATATATTTATATGTTTATCATATGATATTATAATATTATACCAAGTCAACTATCTAAATCGGAATTCAAAGATAAAAAAAACTCCTGCATCGAAAAATATGAGCCACTCACGAAGTTACAGATAATAAAAAGAGGGAAAAGAAGTGGACACTACGCCATCTTCTTACTAGACGAAAGGATGCCAACAATATATATATATATATATATATATATATATATATATTTATATATATATATATGCACACATTTATATTAGAATGAGGATCACAAAAATATCAATCAATTTGTGGAATACTTTAAAGTTCTTTATGAATAAGCACAAAAACTGGCCTGGAGAAAAATTAAATTGTTTCAAACCACTCATGAGTTTAGGGTTACTTTTTTAAAATAATATTTTAAAGGTAAAAAATAAATTTCCTAAACAAACTGAATATTATAAGACATAAATTCTTAACCTCTTTTATCGTTAAAATTAATTTATCTTATCTCATTCCATGGTGTTCCTAAAATCCTTTTAGTCCAGTCATGGACTGGATACTTCTGCTAGTACTATAGGCTTGGCAACCTTCCGTCTATTTTAGACGATGGCGTAGTGTCCATTTAAAAAAAATTACCTACAGCTAAATGAGTGGCTGAACAGACCGATCCTTCAATGACAGTCTCTGGTGCAGTGGCTGAAAACAAAAGGTGATGCTTTCTGTAGGTGTTGTTAAATGGTAAAGTCATATTATGACTTGAAGTAGTAAAATAAGTAAATTTGGCGGAATGGCATATTATCGGTATCAACCGAAAAGCAAAGGAGTCTATCCCCTATTCGCTAGCGCTAGACCAATGTGATTTTTGCTGAGGTGAAGCGACACACCTACCGTCAGCTCCACCCTTTACCGCACAGATCAAATTGCCTATTCTATGAGTTGGCGGGGACCGGTATCGAATCGGGAAACTTGCGATTTCCAGGCCGGTGTTCTACCGGCTGAGCTAACCTGGTATCTTCTATCAATACCCAAATATTTATACCTTGATATCAAGTACACTTATCTAATCCTTTCTTGGGCTAGACGGGTGGTCGGAGAGGCCCCCTCCGATCAATCGGCTGGTCACGTCAAGCCCTAGCACCTATATGATTTTCCCAACCCTGTTGCCCTTATGGCAAGCCCCAACCCCTTTTTATCATATGTGTGCTAGAAGGCGGTGGCTGCGGGTCTACATGTCCTGGGAATGACGTTAAACTCTATCTGATGGTGAGGTTCCAGTTTTGAAGGTTTGGGGAATGTGGAGCACCCCTTCATCACCATTGCTCCCTGGTCCACTCTGACCCGGAGTGGTAGTACCTGTTAAGGTCCCATCTATGGGTTAAATAGAAAAATGTATTTATAAAAGAATTGTATTATCCATTAAGAATTGATTTATTTCAAAACTTTATCGGCATTAAATGACCCACTGAGTTTGATATGCCGTAAAACAAACAAAACCTTAACGTTCTTATCTAATACTAATAATGTGTACACATATTTTTATTGTTAAAGTAAATATTCCTATATAATATTTCTATATATAATGATAATTATTTGTTTATTCATAGTTTATAATACCAAGTATTTTTATCTAACGCCAATAATTTGTTAGTAACTATTCTATGGTCAAGTAAGTATTGATTTGAAGAATATATGGTATAAAGTATTCCTAAAAGAATAAGTTTCAAATAGATATATTCAACACATAGATTCTTTGGACCATATTACCTTTAGGCACCCCTTTTTATATCGATTAAGAAAGGACATGTTTTTCATTTACACCGTCAATATCCGGTATTTTTTTAGGGGTTAGGCTTAGGGGTTAGGGCTAGAGCTAGGGGTTAGGGATAGGGGTTAGTTCTATAATTTAAACAAATCTAAAAATCATCTATTAAAACAACCTGATATCGATGGTGTAAATGAAAACCATGTCCTTTCTTAATCGAGTTCAAAAAGGGGTGCCTTTTTTATCTCGATTAAGAAAGGACATGTTTTTCATTTACACCGTCAATATCCGTTGGTTTTTTAGGGGCTAGGCTTAGGGGTTAGGGTTAGGGCTAGGGGTTAGGGTTAGGGGTTAGTTTTCTAATTTAAAAAAAATCTAAAAATCATCTATTAAAACAACCGGATATCGATGGTGTAAATGAAAAACATGTCCTTTCTTAATCGAAATCCAAAAGGAGTGCCTAAAGGTCATATTGTCCGAATTTTTTGTTTGGTTTGGTGTTTAACATTATATCAACCTTATTTGTATGTTTGATGCCAAAGCCACCATTGTAAAAAAAACAGTAATGGTACTGTTTCGATCATGGCCCGAAAGTGAACATAATAGTCCGATTGAAGTTCGAACTCGCTTACTGTGATGTCGTAACCCAATCATCATCATCATCATCATCATCATTATCATATCGTGCTAGTATGTCTCACCAAACTCTCCCTTATCATTCATAGCACTCAGGAGTTCCTCTACACAACATCCCGTATCCATGCAGAGCTGTGTTGTATACCCATTCTTTACTACTATTATTCTTCTGCTCATCTTTGGTATCTTACGTTCATCTTCTAGCGTCTGGACTTCGTCTTGGTGGTTGGTCGTCCTTGATTCATTTCTTCTCCTAGGTCAGTCTTGTTGCCAAGACATTCATCAACCACAAAACCATATTATTTATTTAAACTTTTATTTACTTAACTAAACATATTCATCTAACTAACATAGCGTGCATATGCAGTGAGCTCCAGCTAAGGCAGATACATCTTATCTGCCTGACGTCCAAGCTGAAACTGAGAACCCAACCATGTCCCACATGGCTTTCTGTAATATTCCATGGAAAGTCCCGTCCGTGATATGAAAATGGGTCATCCCTTCAGAAATACAAGGGGGTGACAATTATCTATGCATAGACCATGTAAAAAGTAAAAGTAAAGTCGACGGGGCGGCCTAAAGTCGGTATCAGCCAATCAGCGAGGGATTCTATCCCCTTTTCAATAGAGCTAGACCAAGGAGATTGTTTTTAGCATCTGAGGTGGAGCGCCACACCTACCATCAGCTCCTTACTTTACGGCACAGATCCCTGTGCTACTCCTAACGCTGAGTTGGCGGGGACCGGTATCGAACTAGGAACCTTGTGGTTTCTAGCCGAACGCTCTACCGACTGAGCTGCTGGGCTGTCCACACCTGTGTGTCTATGTGCTGGCTTCCATTTGGAGAACATCTTAGAAGTTCCTCTCCGCTTCACCAGCAGAACCAATCATGTCTTGTTCGTCTCACACAGATAGTCTGCCTGATCGTTGGCCGGTGGCCATACAGCTGCCCTTCTTGTAGGGTGTTGTTTCCACGAATTGTTCAATATCCGCACAGCATTCTTGTGCAGTTCCCAACAAGCTTATTCCCAAGTCACTTTGTTACATATTCTATGCATAGATTATTGTCAACCCCTGGATGTATGTGTGTGTGTGTGTGTGTGTGTGTGGATGTATGTGTGTGTTTGTGTGTGTGTATGTGTGTATGCGTGTGTGTGTGTTGGGAGTTGAGTCCTTTATAGAATACTAGCAAAAGTACCGGTTGTTGTAGTTTTGTTGATATAAGGCATCATGTAAATGGTCACTCATACTTATAGACTCGCCTATAAACACGTGACCTGAGAAGGATTTCTATTGTCCAATCACTGGCACTGCTGCTGCTGCTTCTACTGTATTAATAGACATACCACTCTGAGTTACTTCATTGACATTTGGATTATCTCTGACGAAGGACTTACAAGGAATACGTTAACACTGGATTCTTACTGGCTTGCTTACTTATTCATTACATCTGGAACGAAGGATGGCTGCCAGATACTCAACACCGGTCCACTCCATGACCGGACTATATATAAAGATTGGACCATAGTGGGGGATAGATTCTGAGCTGAATGGCTTAGACTGTGATTTTGTTCACTAAAATTAAACTAAACTGCTGGTATAGCAATAATAGAAAGCAGACAGCGAACAATATTTTATTATCATCAGCAGCTGGTATACAGACAATTTTGCAAATCGGTTGATTTTGGTTCAATTAATTAATTATATCCCTTAATCAGTAAAAAAAATCAATAACCAAATTTGGCGTGTTTCTTAGTTACAAGGAAATTAAGGTGTGTGCAAGATTTCGAATTTGAGTGACCTCCCGTTTCGGAGTTATACGTCGACACGTACATAGCAAACTTCCTTTTATATATATAGATGTTAGTCGACGTATTTTTAGACATGCCGTTAGTGTAGTTCATACTTTTTGTAGTTGGTGTGTAAAGTTATTGATTATCTCAATCAAATGAGCTTCCATATTAAGGATTTATGGCCAGTTTGTCAATTGCCAATTGAAGTTCTGGGGGTTCGTGTAAGCAATAGATTTAGACATTCAGAATCTCCGTGGATAAAAGACAAACCTAGAAATGTTTTAATATTTGGCAATGTCGCGTCTAATCTTCGAGAATAGAGAATACGAAGTAGCTTTTATATTAACTCATTGGTTGACCTTCATTGTCCCTCAGGATAAACAGCCAACAAGGTGAAATGAAAAGGTTTTGAAACATCCTCTCTCGCTCGATCCCCCCCATCTCTCTCTCTCTCTCTCTCTCTCTCTCTCTCTCTCTATCTATCTATCTATCTATCTATCTATTCTTGCTCTTCTATTTCTATTTCCCCATCTATTTCTCTATCTATCTATCTATCTATCTATCTATTTCTCTCTTCTTCTCTCTTCTCTCTCTTGCTCTTTCTATTTCTTCCCTATCTATTTCTCTATCTATCTATCTATCTATTATTTATTTATTTATTTCTCTTCTCTTCTCTCTCTCTCTCTCTCTCTCTCTATATATAATATATATATATATATATATATGTATAATATATATATATATATATATATATATTTATCTATCTATCTATCTATCTATCTATATATATTATATATATATATATATATATTCTTGCTCTTTCCTTTCTCTATCTATCTATTTCTCTCTCTCTCTCTTTCTTTCTCTCTCTCTCTCTCTCTCTCTCTCTCTCTCTCTCTCTCCCTATCTATCTATGTATCTATCTATCCCTCTCTTGCTCTTTCTATTTCTATTTCCTATCTATTTCTCTATCTATCTATCTATCTATTTATTTATTTATTTATTTCTCTTCTCTCTCTCTATCTCTATCTTCTCTCTCTCTCTCTATCTATCTATTTATCTATCTATCTATCTATATATATATATATATATATATATATATACATATATATATCTTGCTCTTTCTTTTCTCTATCTATCTATCTATTTCTCTCTCTCTCTCTCTCTCTCTCTCTCTTCTCTCTCTCTCTCTCTCTCTCTCTATCGCTCCTCTCTCTCTCTCTCCTCTAAAGATGATAAACAGCCAACAAGGTGAAATGAAAAGGTTTTGAAATTCTCTCTCTCTCTCTATCACTCTCTCTCTCTCTCTCTCTCTCTCTCTCTCTCTCTCTCTCTCTCTCTCTCTCTCTCTCTCTCTCTCTAAGATGATAAACAGCCAACAAGGTGAAATGAAAGGTTTTGAAATTCTCTCTCTCTCTCTCTCTCTCTCTCTCTCTCTCTCTCTCTCTCTCTCGCTCTCTCTCTCTCTCTCTCTCTCTCTCTCTAACATATAAACAGCCAACAAGGTGAAATGAAAAGGTTTTGAAATTCTCTCTCTATCTCTCTCTCTCTCTCTCTCTCTCTCTCACACACACACACACACACGCACACACACACACACACACACACAGATTCCCTCATTTGCTCTCTCTCTCTCTCTGATACTTTGGGGTAAGGCTTTATAAATTCTTAATAGTGATGATTTATTAGCAAAGACGATCTCAGTGAGAAAAGAAAAGGAAATGCCGCCGTTCTGTTTCTACATTACTTTGCTCGCCTAACTCGGATATCTATCATTTGTGAATCTCTCCCCTTCCAAATTATGTGATTGTCATCTGCACTGGTTGGCATACGAAGAAGACGAACCCTTCTTCTTAAAGAAAAGTGACCCCTTGACCACCAGTTATTGATAGTGCATATTTCTTGTAAAAGAACAAGTGTCCAGGCTTATATCGATTGGCTATAAATTTGGCACGAGCTGTACGGGTTGTCCCAGTACAGAAGATACTTTAGACGAGTCCCAAGATTCTTCCAAATTTTCCGCGAGAAAAACTGTCATTTTCTTTCAGGAGCAAAGAAAATAGGAAATAGGATTTATTCTTATTATGATTGAGATTAGGTGTCTGTATGTTTGTAATCGAAACTACGTCACTGTTTACGTAACATTACCCTCAGGTATTGCGTAAGTTTATCAATGGATATTTAATTTATTGTCAAAATCATTGATACATTTAATGAATCTTGTATTAATTAAAGACGCCTCTAGGAAGAGCTGAGATAGATTTCCCTCAAAACAGTCCATTTTATTAGTGCATTTAAAATCCTCCAATGCGTTTTATATATCAATAACCTAGTCTTTCCTACGATTTACCGAGAGCTGGAAGAAGAGTAATTGCATGCATACCATTCTCTTGGGTATTAGTGCTACGGGAAATACATACAGTCTCGTCCAGGATTTGAACTCGGTTCGACAAGTCCATTTCCTATCATTGCACAACGCGCCTCCATACTAATAGTTTAATTTTTTTCGCAATGGTTTCTATTTTCGCTCACTTCGCGTATTTTAATAAGACCATCATAATCTTCCCTCTCTTTTTCTCATTTTTCTTTGTTAGTCTCTCTCTGTCTCTGTCTCTGTCTCTGTCTCTCTCTCTCTCTCTCTCTCTCTTTCCCACACTCACACTCACAGACACACTCACACACTCACTCACACTCATTATCACACTTTCTTTATTTACCACAAGAAACGGCTACCCAGCGTCACCTAGGTAGAGACTGTGTGGAAACCTGGTTTATTAGTTTGTTTACTTTGAGATTCGTAAATACTGCACATTTCTACCTAGAATCTCAATGTAACTTCCATCAGCGGAAGTTGGAAAAATATGAAGACCTACGTGAACAATGCGTCAGAAACGGATGGATAACAGATGTATTTCCCATTGAAGCGGATGCCGGGGATTTATTACCAACTCAATCTCGGAATTTTTGTCTAAACTTGGACTTTCTCCACCAGACAAGAGGAAATATTTAAAAAAGATTCAGAAGAAATCTCTAACCGCATCAGCGTGGATATGGCAGTCCTATATTGTGACATCAAACCGACAAAGTCTGGTGGTATCATGAGATACTGCTGGGGCGCTCTGGGTTACTGGTAATGATGCTCCGGCCCCGAAACCATGCCTGAACCCAGAGTCATCATCTGATGAAAGCGTTGTTGGTTGCAATGCTACTGTGTAAATAGCAATCATTGTATGAAGATTATTACTATGTATATTTTAATTTTTAGATATTTCCGAATATAAATCTAATCTTGCTAATTCTTGCACAAAAACTAGGAACCGGTGATATTTAATGTATATATACAATCTGTGTCAAAAAAATATCGAGAATATTTGTACTTTTTGACAAACCTTGTATAGTTATATAATCTATGCGGATATGTACATAATAATAGTCCCGTATATATATATATATATATATATATATATATATATATCTTATTATAAGGGAAATACGATGTTTGTTTGTCTGTAATCGGAAGTACGTCACATTAGGGATTGCGTTAGTTTATCGATGAGAATTTAATTTAAACACCCCATACTATTAATGGATTTAATGTCCTGAGATGTGTCTTATATATCACTAAGAAATAAAAGTTTACATAATATATGGTGCATACAGGTTTTAACAAAACCAGATTTAATAAATAATTACTTGGTGCTATTGATTTGTAAGATTATTATTTATTCTCCAACGTATTAAAATCAATCCTATGGAGGATTTTATATAGAAAACAATTAATATATAATTATAATAAAAGCTAACCTATTGTTACATAATCTATGCATAAATTATAGTCAATCCCCTTTTCATATCACGGGCGGGACTTTCCATGGAATATTACAGAAAGCCCGCGAAATACGTGAAGTCACGTGGTACCTGGTTGGGTCTTCAGTTTCGGCTTGGACGTTAGGCAGATAAGATGTTACTGCCTTAGCTAAGGCTCACTGCATACGCGCGATATGTTAGTTAGATGGATATGTTTAGTTAAGTAAATAAAAGTTTAAATAAATAATATAGTTTTGTGGTTGATGAATGTGTTGGCAACAAGACTGACCTAGAAGACCAGACACGGAGTCCCCAAGACTAGGTCCAGACGCTGGAAGAAGAACGTAAGATACCAAAGATGATCAGAAGAAGAATAGAAGTAAGAAAGGAAAAAGAAGAGTATACAACAGTATTCTGTAAAAAATTAATATTCCATTCATTGTTCATTTCCATCTTAGTAAATAAAGCTTCAATCTCGATACTTTTATGACACACCTTGTATATTTACTTTGTTATTAATTGTTTTATTCTCGTAGTTTTATCCGGACATACATATATACGTACACACCAACTGTCTTTTATATATGTATATAGAGTTTGTATTATGCAACATGAATTTACTCTGTCTTTTTTCTTCTTTTTCTATATCTCCCTGTTCTGTCTAGTTCACCATCTTAATCAGTATCAGGATATTTTATATTTTGTCCTTTCCACTGTTCAGTAAATATACTCAAAATTCACACTGTCTAAGTCTGTATATTATTCTTTATATTTTTCCTCTTTTCTCTATTCTATATCTCACGGTCTTTTTATTCAATTGCACTCACATCCAGAAATCCTTGCTCAACTAGCTTCCAAGATGGATGCCTTTTTCTTTTAAAACAGTTTTATTGTTATGTTTTATAACCTTTTTTCTCCCTTGCAGGAGCAAGAATGATTGGTAGATGCAATCTCATTGTTTTTTTTTTCTTCTTCTTCTTACCCTCAAGCACAAAAATGGCTATTTTCTCTGGAAATGTTTATGACAGCTCCAGATATTTTCTTAGCCATACTCCTTGTGTGACACGGTGAAAATCAAGAGAAAATCATTGAAAAAACAATGTGAAGTCAAAAGATAAAAGTTGTATTATCTAAGAAGTGAGTGAATTGCGATAGATAGATAGACTGATAGATTGATATATGCAAATCGACTGAAGCATACACACACATAAACACACTCAAATAGACACACACGCACACACACACACACACACACATATATACATATATATATATATATATATATATATATATATATATATATATATATATATATATTGGAGAATATGTGCTTAATTGAAGTCGAACCTAATTTTTGAAAGTTAATTCATTAATAATTAATTAGGCGGGGATTTACCCATTTAAATGTAAGGCTAAACAAATCGAGAAAAAATCAATCTCTGTATGTACATTTCGGCCTTTTTCTCACAATATTGTCGGCTGAAAATAGCCATATCACAAACATCGTATATATATATATATATATATATATTATATATATATATATATATATATATATTATTTGGATTATTCGGACTACTGTCCTCATCTGTGATCGAGAATGTTTTTCAAACATTGGACATTACAGTCACAGAAGGTGCTGTAACTCCAGGGGTAAAAAAATCTATATTACAGTCTTCCGAGACTGAAATCCCAATGAATGTCCTCATCTTTATTGTTATCTGTACAACGTTTCAGCCGATGTGCCCTCCACCATTCTTCAGATATTTCTTGTTGTACAGATAACAATAAAGATGAGGACAATAATTCGATTAATCGAAATAGTACTAATTACCAAGCCTCATCTAAAAGATTCAGAGAAATTGTTACATAATCTATGAATATATTATTGTCAACCCCCTGTATTTCTGAAGGGATGGTCCCTTTTCATATCACGGGCGGGTCTTTCCATTGAATATTACAGAAAGCCCGCGAAATACGTGAAGTCACGTGGGACCTGGTTGGGTCTTCAGTTTCAGCTTGGACGTCAGGCAGAGAAGATATAACTACCCTAGCTCACCTACATACACGCGCTATGTTTAGTTAGAGAAATATGTTTAGTTAAGTAAATAAAAGTTTACATAAATAATGTGGTTTTGTGGTTGATGAATGTCTTGGCAATAAGACTGATCTAGAAGAAAAAATGAATTAAGTGCGACCGACCACCAAGACGAAGTTCAGACGCTTAGAAGAGACGCTAGCAGAAGAACGTAAGATTCCAAAGATGAGCAGAAGAATAATAGAAGTAAGGAAAGAAAGGTATGCAACAAAATGTATATATCTGATCTAACCCCACAGATTCTGAATTTCAACGCCATTGAATACAAAATCTACACAAACCATCTCTACACTAACCCCCTCAAAACCGACTGCATCCATCAATATAAAACAATACATTTTCCATTAATACTATATTTATTTATTTATTATTTATTAAATATATCCGTTTATACAAAGGTTTTAGTGAGCATCTACCTAAGGTTTCAGCCTTTGACTTCTTCAGGATACTATTTAATCCCTCTGATATGTCTGCAAATACACATTTTACGATTATATATTTGTAAACAAACACATTTTACGGTTAAATTTATAGACGCTGATGAATTCAAAATTAAGGCTCCCAAAGTTATCTCCCTTTGATTGTTTCATTGATATTTCATCTCGGAAAAATTACCAATATATATATATATATATAATTGATAATTTTTAAATCATATTACCACGACCAGACAACTCGGCAAACACCATTTGCGACATCCGGAGCACTGGACAGCTGTTTCGACCTCCTTTGGTCTCATCAGCAGTGCATACCGCAATCTCCGCCACTAGAGATTGAACTCGTGGACCACAGCGTGAAGAGCGGGGACTTAACACACTGGGCCACCAGCCGATGCCACAAACGGAGAATGCCAAATCATCTAGTCAATGGTAATATTACTTCAAAATGCGCAGTCACCTAACCTATACTGCCATGTATCCCATCGCAGGATTACAGAGGGCAAGGGCACCTCTAGGACCACGACTTCCCAGTTCGGGGCCTGAATCCACAGAACGCAACCTAATGGGCAAAGGGTATATATTGAATTTTTGATATTGAATTTTGATAGAGGAATTATATATATAATTGATAATTTTTGAATCATATTACCACGACCAGACAACTCGGCAAACACCATTTGCGACATCCGGAGCACTGGACAGCTGTTTCGACCTCCTTTGGTCTCATCAGCAGTGCATACCGCAATCTCCGCCACTAGAGATTGAACTCGTGGACCACAGCGTGAAGAGCGGGGACTTAACACACTGGGCCACCAGCCGATGCCACAAACGGAGAATGCCAAATCATCTAGTCAATGGTAATATTACTTCAAAATGCGCAGTCACCTAACCTATACTGCCATGTATCCATCGCAGGATTACAGAGGGCAAGTGGCGGAGATTGCGGTATGCACTGCTGATGAGACCAAAGGAGGTCGAAACAGCTGTCCAGTGCTCCGGATGTCGCAAATGGTGTTTGCCGAGTTGTCTGGTCGTGGTAATATGATTCAAAAATTATCAATTATATATATAATTCCTCTATCAAAAATTCAATATCAAAAATTCAATATATACCCTTTGCCCATTAGGTTGCGTTCTGTGGATTCAGGCCCCGAACTGGGAAGTCGTGGTCCTAGAGGTGCCCTTGCCCTCTGTAATCCTGCGATGGGATACATGGCAGTAAAGGTTAGGTGACTGCGCATTTTGAAGTAATATTACCATTGACTAGATGATTTGGCATTCTCCGTTTGTGGCATCGGCTGGTGGCCCAGTGTGTTAAGTCCCCGCTCTTCACGCTGTGGTCCACGAGTTCAATCTCTAGTGGCGGAGATTGCGGTATGCACTGCTGATGAGACCAAAGGAGGTCGAAACAGCTGTCCAGTGCTCCGGATGTCGCAAATGGTGTTTGCCGAGTTGTCTGGTCGTGGTAATATGATTCAAAAATTATCAATTATATATATAATTCCTCTATCAAAAATTCAATATCAAAAATTCAATATATATATATATATATATATATATAGTAATAATGGAAAAGATATTGTTGAAATTCAGAATCTGTATGGTTAGATCATTGATCCTTAACCTCCAGTTAACCCGACAGCTTCCAGTTACAAACACTGTGAGAACGGAAGTTTAAGATAGCTTAGTTAGACGTTTTATTCCGAGCGTGTTTGAAAACGTTCTGCTTCTGAATAAAAAGATGTGATCACAAAATATAATCATTGGTTGTCTCTTTGGGAATTGATCCGAGAATTAGCGAAATCAAACCAGCCTCGTTCGAATCAGACTAATCAAAAAAGTTAGAAGAATTGCCTAGCTACAGATTACATACAAGAAACGGAAGTTAGAATGAATGTCCCAGCTACACAAGAAGAAGAAGATAAATCCAGCCATAAGTTACCTGCCAGTAAGTAAATAAAAGACATAGAAAAGAGGGCCTAACCACGGATGCTCTCATCTCATATATAATTACCCCCCACCTGCATGTGTAGGATGCAACACAAGGTCAATTTCTTACGTTTTTTCTTTGTTTTTTCATTTTAAAGATTTAACAGCCGGCAACATTTTTTTAAAGATCACTAATTAGAACTGAGCCTATTCTAGTAGTGACCAGCCGAGGCGGAGTTTAACAGGATTGAATTCAGAGTTTTCCTTCTCCTACTCTGGTTACCTGGCCAAACTTAAGAGCCCAGTGTTGCATAGCCCTTCTTTGTTCGGCACTAAATAGTATATATATTATATAGCGGCTTCTTCAAACTCACGCTGCTAAATCGGCGTACTTATTGTAGCAGGTATCGTCACTAACCCTAGACGATATATGTAGTGGTCGCTTAATGAAATCTGCAACACATGGTATAGTAGGAATCTTGACTTTATTTTTCTTCTCGGCTGTACGTGGTGGGCGGCGAGCGCTGACAATGGAAACTGCCCAAGGGTTAACAATGACTACTACCACTGCTGGGATCTGAGGCAAAGAGGGGTGGACGAACCTCACTGTCCGCTGACTGCTATGGTGCCCGACCGCGCCGGTCACGCACGTTCTCGTCGGCTTTCTCCTCCGACTCTAACTGACCGCTTGTGGTCTCGATCCTCTGCTTTTGATTTGACGATACGCCTACGCATCTCTACCCTTGATCTGACAACCATCTCCGAACTTATTGTTTCCCATCCTTCTCCTGTTCGCTTTACCGAGAAAAAAGTCTTTTGTTATCTTTGTCGTCATTTCTTCGCTTTGTTTAATCTAACCGGAAATTCATATTTCCGTTTGTACAATATCCAACACCCAGTCTGATCTGTTATTTACCCATAGCAGGACGGAGAGTAATTAGATGCATAACTTTTAAAAGGGTATTAGCAGTAAGTGAAATCTAACAGATTCGTCTAGGATTTGAAACCGGACCGACGAGTCCATTTCCTACGACTCTAGACATTACACCACGCACTTCTGATCTTCTCATATAATCTTAATAAACAAACAAACCCCAGATATATACACAGAAAAGGGGTATATAAAAATATGTTTCTACCACGGTTTCGATTTATAAGATCTCATCAGGCCCTATTATAGACTTAACTAAGTTGATGCCCTTACTTAGGTAATTAACTAAAGACATTAACTTAGTCAAGTATATCGTAGAGCCCTAATGAGATTATATAGATAAAAAGCGTTGTAGAATCATAACCCCCTTTCTCTATTATTATTATAGCTCTATGTCTATAATATATTGAGCACTCTTGGATAAATAAGTAATGCCACGTCAATGGAAAATTTAACGTGGAAATTGGAATCACTCTCTCTCTCTCTCTCTATATATATATATATATATATATATAAATATATATATATATATATAGGAGAATATGTGCTTAATTGAAGTCGTACCTAATTTTGAAAGTTAATTAATAAATAATTAATTAATTAGGTAGGCATACATTTATAATTATTTATTAATTAACTTTTAAAATTAGGTACGACTTCAATTAAGCATATATTCTCCCAAAAATTGTCGGCTAAAAAAAGCCATATCAAAACACATCACTTGTGTATTTACTTCTCATATATATATATATATATTATATATATATATATATATATATGTGTGTGTGTGTGTGTGTGTGTGTGTGTGTGGTTTGAATTTATGTTTTAATTTTATTTTAGCGGGCGGACACGGGATTCAGATTGTTTAAAACCCATTGCAATCAACTTGAATATTGAATGCTGTTAGGAGGTTGCAACATCACTTACTTACTTATATATATATATATATATATATATATTATATATATATATGTGTGTGTGTGTGTGTGTGTGTGTTGTGTGTGTGTGTGTATATATATATATATATATTCAATGAACACACGTGTAATCGGCTGCAATTAATCGGTACCTCGATTAATTCAGTGGATTTAACCCTGAAGATTCTAATGGTGAAACTCGTGTAGCTTTCTATTGCATCCATTTCTTTAATAAATTTGCTCTACTTTGTATTGAGCACTTTGTATTTGTCATATCGCTGACTTAACCCCTGGATTTTGTGCACCTCCAACGATCGTGCCCATATTCACCGGTAAGCCACCTTTTATCTATATAAATACTCACACACACACACACACACACACACACACACATATATATATATATATATATATATATATATATATATATATATATATATATAGACACGATTAAGCTACCAAGAAACTGCTATGCAGGCACCCATCTTATATAAGCTCAAAATATATACGTATATACTGAAAAACCAACCATGTGACTTGAAAAGTATGTTAAATTATTCAAATCACGTGTCACACCAAAGAAAATAAATAAAAGATAAAAAGTTTAAACCATTTTGTAGACCATTTTTTTTATTATCAACATTATTATTATTTTATAACAACAATCTGTGTGTTATTATTGCAACTCACTCGGATTCTTTTTCTGTTTTCCGGCATCGTTAATATTATGACATGTTCCGTTTATTTTTATTTTTCATTTCATGTTGATAATATTACCATTCTCTTTTTTCAAATAATAAGTTACTCTAGTGTATCTTACAATTTAACATATTTCTTGTATATGAATATTATCGAACAAGCGGAGAATCCATATTCGTATAAGAACATACCGATACCGGATAAACCTGTATAAATTTTTAAAAGAGCCCATTCCTACATGAAATAAACATCCTAAGAAAACCTAGAAACATACGCATATAACACCAACATTAAACCGGTTGGCTTGAAAAGATCCTACGTGATTACCTCCCGTCACTGATTTTGTTGTTGTTGTTGTTGTTGTTGTTGTTATAAAAGCTTTTCAATGGAATGTAAAGCCCAGTTTCCTCGCCCTGATTCATTAACCAATCAACCGTTCTGTAGAAATACGCAAGTACGCGTCTGGGTACTCAGGGGTTTTATTTTTGCGAGATATCTTTTATTGGCAAATACAATTAAAAACATATATGTTGCCAGTAGTCATATCTGAAATTACTTACGTTTAAGCATTTTTTTCTCATTTGAATATATAGTCTGAAAGTTTCTGTCCACTGAATTTTGTTGAAACTTCTTTTTTTTTCACCCGTTTTGATTGTGGGGGTGCTATTCATGTAGCGTATCTTGGGCAGGAATAGTCTGGCTGAGCCCATCTCTCTCCAGGTATACAACTGGTTTGAAATCAGTTTTCCTTCTGCAATACCTGCTACCATACCAAGGTTAAAGAGCTCAGTCTATCATATTTACCCAAAGCTGAAGGGAGAATAGTTGGATTCATACGTTTCCCAATGGTATCAGAGATATGTGAAATGCAAACAACTTCGTTCAGGATTTGAAATCGGGTAGCCGAGTTTGCTTCCTACAACGATAACCATTACGCAACGTGCACCTTCATGTTAGAAATATTAACTTAAAAAATCCATTGGAAATGTAAATATAAAAAGAAGTCAATAGTTTAGGGATCCGATTTGATTTGATGGGAAAAATAGATTTAAAACATTAAGAAATGAAATCAAAAGCCAAATTGATAAAGACCTTACATCTATACAGAAGTCAATCGTTAAACGTTACTGGGAGTAGATAGAGTAAAAGAGAGATGGCCAAGAAGGCTATAGGGATTTGGCCCCTATATTTTTACGGCATGTGGAATAGAATAAATTCAAATAATTAAGTTTTCTTAAAAAACTAGTTTTACAATTGTATGTCATGAGTTTAGAATTAGGTAAACAAAAGATAATCGAAATAATATTTGTTTGGAAATATTTTAGAAACAATAGATAATTGTTTACAATGTAGATAATCTAAGGACAAAGGATTGTTTACAAACGAGAAATAATAGTTGAAAATTCCAATGATAATATTTCTATCAATAGAAAACTGAACGATCATTGGAATGCCACAAGTAACAGAATCAGATGATATTTGAACATTCCGATGGCAATATATACGTCATTAGAAAACTGCCGATTTTCAATGGAATGCACAAAGATCAGCTGATTTTTTATGAATAAAAACAATTATGAAAAGGCCCATAGAGCTGAAAAACTGCAGTGGGAGCTTACGCTCTTCCCGACTCAACAGAGTTGGGGCGAATGCCCTCTAACTCGACAGTAGGAGCGAAAGTTCTCCCCCAACATCGACACAATGGGGAGAAGTCGCTGCCCGAAGACACAAAATGATATATCAGGTTGGTCTCGTATTTTCGTTTCCTATTTTCTCTCTCTCTCTCTCTCTCTCTCTCTCTCTCTCTCCTCTCTCTCTCTCTCTCTCTCTCTCTCTCTCTCTCTCTCTCAACAACAACACATTTCAATCACAAGTTTCAATCACAGACAAAACTGCGACAATATTGACACAACCAATCGCACAAATATAAACAATACATGTCACACTTGTCACACACAACTACGTACAGACACATAGAGTCTGCAACACCACTGAAAGAACAATTGAATATACCAATTGTAAATTAATGTATATAAAGTTTGTTCCTTTTATCAATTTTGTCTTCTTTTGTTTTCTATGGAAATTTCATTTCCGTAGTCTTATACATTTAAATTGTGGGGATCAAAACTCGGGTCATCCTCAACCACTCAAACACAAAACAACAACGGTCCCTACAAGGCATAACGAATAGATAATAAATAAGAATTTTCAACCCTCTAATGAGCTGTATAAAATATTTTTTTAAAAGTTAAATTGAGTTATAATTGTATCCTGATTGTTGACAGTATCATCAGCGAAATTAACATGAGGAAATTAATTAGAAAATAAAAGAACGAAGATCTACCATGAAATCGTAATGAAATAATGGATTGTCCTCTTAATGATCCAAAATGAATGGATTGTATGTAAAGTCAGTAAAATAATTGATGGGAAAAATTGTATAAACATCGCAATGGTTTCACTTAATATAACAAATTCTATCATGAATAGATTATTTTATATATATATATATAAAATAAAAAAATTAAAAAATAAATAAGCAGGAAAAAGTGTTTTATATATTCAGATTGTAGGAGGCTTAAAATATTCCAGTCCCTATTTTTTTTTATTTCAAAGATCAAATACCGAAGACCACATAAAAACAATAATATTGTGGCTGCCGTCAGCAGCAGTTGTTAGTAGTATTTTTTGTACATAGTTAACAGGTCTGTCTTTCGCCCTCTTCCTTCCCCTACCCCATGCGATTACCCAGTGACCTGGCACCCCTTTGAAAGTACCCTTAGAGAAAATAGTTCGTTGGGTTTCAGATCCCTGAATGTGTAAATGTATTTTTGAGATTGGTGGAATACTTAAAATTTATTGCTCTATTTTATTCTCAAGCAGGAGCATCAACCACGGTTCGGGATATACCAAAACACCCTGCACGTCAGACATCTCCCTCATGGAGTGGGGGGGGGGGTTCACTCTACCCAATTAATATGAGAGATCCGTTTGATAATACCATCATGGATGGCATTTTATCTTTTTTTTGAGAAATAGAAATATATCGAAAATTAAGGATCAGATATAACATACATCCACAAAATACATCTAAAAATTTATAACAGTAAACAAAATTGAGTACCAATTTTTATCATACACTCTAACAATCATTGGCACTAAATAACCCACGGGATTATCATACCATTAAACAAACCAATTCGCACCAAACCAAACCAAATGGACTTAATGAAAATTATTTATACCAATTTGAAGATATTACGAACTTGAAACATAAAAACTTTTATCACAATGATTTGTTTCGGTATTAATTGACCTAAAAAGGGTTGATATGCTGTAAAATAAACAAACCAAACCAAACTAAACATGGGCTCTACTTTGAAAAAATATTTTTTTAATGATAAAGCCAAAAAACTTTTAATGATAAAGCCAACAATTTTAATGATAAAGCCAATGATTTTTAATGATAAAGCCAACAATTTTAGATGATAAAGCCAAAAAATTTTTAATGATAAAGACCAACAATTTAATGATAAAGCAACTTTGAATACACATAGTACCGCCTTTTCTAAACATAAAAACAATAAAAAAAACAAATATGGCGGATATCTCATTCTGAAATGGGAGTTTGTTACGAGTTCCTAATTAACAAGGTGGATGATGAATTTGTCTTCTCCGTATCGATGAAAAGGCTGGTTATGGCAACCTATTTAAATTCTAAAGAATGTTATATCAAAGATCTTAGATATTGAGAGATTGTAGGAAAGAATGCCTCTTCAATTGAAAACCGTCAAACTGCGTGTTTGTTTTTTCCCTCAATTTTTCAGATTTCTCCGGTGTTTTCGTATCCGTTTGTAAACAATGACTTACTGTCAAAGTTTCCCTGAATTTTCTTCTAGGTGAAATTTGATAGGTTACTACTGCTACTGTTTTGATTCACAAAACCAACTCTAAGGACGTTGTTAATATTTTCCTTTAATTTTTTTGCTGTTGCGATTCATTTAGGCTTCTTATTCTTTTTCCGACGCTGTCAGTATTCCTGACAACCTTCGTTTCTTTCCTTTCTCCGTTGAGAACACACACACATTATATATATAATAATATTATATATATATATATATATATATATAATATATATAATAATTATATATATATAAATAATATATATATATATATATATAATATAATATAAACCAATTTAACGACATGATTATATAATTATATATATATATTAATATTATATATTATATATTATATTATATATATTATATATATATATATATATATATATATATATATATATATATATATATATATATTCATATATATATATATATATATATATATAATATATATGATATATATATATATATATATATATATATATATATATATATATATAATCATGTCGGTTAATTGGTTTGTGGCAACCCTTGATGCACCAATTCTTTCCTATCGACTGTGCCAAAAAATGTGGATGGTCCAAGACAAGCCTTCACCACTATAAACAAATCACTGTGTGGATGTTCATTGTGTGTGTGAACCCTCATGGGTCGAAAAATCGACGAGAGATCCATAATAACTTATATATATATGTGCATGTGATGAGTATATGATCTCCTCTAC
>CM042146.1:22050318-22060318 GCA_023376005.1 Doryteuthis pealeii
GGGAAGAGAGATATATATATATATACTTATATATATATATATCTTATTTAATGGAGATACGATGTCTGTTTGTCTGTAATCGAAAGTACGTCACATTAGGGATTGCGTTAGTTTATCGATGAGTATTTAAATTAAACACCCCATACTATTAATGGATTTAATGTCCTGCGATGTGTTTTATATATCACTAAGAAATACAAGTTTGCATAATATATGATGCATACCGGTTTTAACAAAACCATATTTAATAAATAATTACTTGGTGCTATTGATTTGTAAGATTATTATTTATTCTCCAACGTATTAAAATCAATCCTATGGAGGATTTTATATAGAAAACAATTAATATATAATTATAATAAAAGCTAACCTATTGTTACATAATCTATGCATAAATTATTGTCAACCCCCTGTATTTCTGAAGGGATGGTCCCTTTTCATTTTACGGGCAGGACTTTCCATGGAATATTACAGAAAGCCCGCGAAATACGTGAAGTCACGTGGGACCTGGATTGGGTCTTCAGTTTCGGCTTGGACGTCAGGCAGATAAGATGTTACTGCCTTAGCTGAGGCTCACTGCATACGCGCGATATGTTAGTTAGATGGATATGTTTAGTTAAGTAAATAAAAGTTTAAATAAATAATATGGTTTTGTGGTTGATGAATGTCTTGGCAACAAGACTGACCTAGAAGACCAGACACGAAGTATTAAGTATCTGGCCGGCATCCTTAGTTTCAGTTGTAGTAAATAAGTAAGCAAGGCAATAAGTATCCTGTGTTATAGTATTCTTTGTAAGTCCGTCGTCCAAGATAGTCCGAGTGTCAATGACATAAGTTTAGAATCAGTCCTCTATTAATACAGCAACAGCAGCAGCAGCAGCAGCACTGCCAGTGATTGGACAATACGAATCTTTCTCGGGTCACGTGGTAGTCAACGAGTCTATATTTAGGAGTGACCATTTGCCCCATGCCTTATATTCAAAAACTTTCAAAACGAAGTCCCCAAGACTAGGTCCAGACGCTGGAAGAAGAACGTAAGATACCAAAGATTATCAGAAGAAGAATAGAAGTAAGAAAGGAAAAAGAAGAGTATACAACAGTATTCTGTAAAAAATTAATATTCAATTCATTGTTCATTTCCATCTTAGTAAATAAAGCTTCAATCTCGATACTTTCATGACACACCTTGTATATTTACTTTGTCATTAATTGTTTTATTCTCGTAGTTTTATCCGGACATACATATATACGTACACACCAACTGTCTTTTATATATGTATATAGAGTTTGTATTATGCAACATAAATTCACTCTGTCTTTTTTCTTCTTTTTCTATATCTCCCTGTTCTGTCTAGTTCACCATCTTAATCAGTATCAGGATATTTTATATTTTGTCCTTTCTACTGTTCAGTAAATATACTCAAAATTCACACTGTCTAAGTCTGTATATTATTCTTTATATTTTTCCTTTTTTCTCTTTTCTCTATCTCACGGTCTTTTTATTCAATTGCACTCACATCCAGAAATCCTTGCTCAACTAGCTTCCAAGATGGATGACTTTTTCTTTAAAACAGTTTTATTGTTATGTTTATAACCTTTTTTCTCCCTTGCAGGAGCAAGAATGATTGGTAGATGCAATCTCATTTTTTTTTCTCTTCTTCTTACCCTCAAGCACAAAAATGGCTATTTTCTCTGGAAATGTTTATGACAGCTCCAGATATTTTCTTAGCCATACTCCTTGTGTGACACGGTGAAAATCAAGAGAAAACCATTGAAAAAACAATATGAAGTCAAAAGATAAAAGTTGTATTATCTAAGAAGTGAGTGAATTGCGATAGATAGATAGACTGATAGATTGATATATGCAAATCGACTGAAGCATACACACACATAAACACACTCAAATAGACACACACGCACGCACACACACACACACACACACACACATATACATATATATATATATATTGGAGAATATGTGCTTAATTGAAGTCGGACCTAATTTTTGAAAGTTAATTCATTAATAATTAATTAGGCGGGATTTACCTATTTAAATGTAAGGCTAAACAAATCGAGAAAAATCAATCTCTGTATGTACATTTCGGCCTTTTTCTCCCAAATATTGTCGGCTGAAAATAGCCATATCACAAACATCGTCTATATATATATATATATATATATATATATATATATATATATTATTTGGATTATTCGGACTACTGTCCTCATCTGTGATCGAGAATGTTTTTCAAACATTGGACATTACAGTCACAGAAGGTGCTGTAACTCCAGGGGTAAAAAAAAACTATATTACAGTCTTCCGAGACTGAAATCCCAATGAATGTCCTCATCTTTATTGTTATCTGTACAACGTTTCAGCCGATGTGCCCTCCCCCATTCTTCAGATATTTCTTGTTGTACAGATAACAATAAAGATGAGGACAATAATTCGATTAATCCAAATAGTACTAATTACCAAGCCCCATCTAAAAGATTCAGAGAAATTGTTACATAAACTATGCATATATTATTGTCAACCCCCTGTATTTCTGAAGGGATGGTCCCTTTTCATATCACGGGCGGGTCTTTCCATGGAATATTACAGAAAGCCTGCGAAATACGTGAAGTCACGTGGGACCTGGTTGGGTCTTCAGTTTCAGCTTGGACGTCAGGCAGAGAAGATATAACTGCCCTAGCTGGGACTCACCTGCATATGCGCGCTATGTTAGTTAGAGAAATATGTTTAGTTAAGTAAATAAAAGTTTACATAAATAATATGGTTTTGTGGTTGATGAATGTCTTGGCAATAAGACTGATCTAGAAGAAAAAATGAATTAAGTGCGACCGACCACCAAGACGAAGTTCAGACGCTTAGAAGAGACGCTAGCAGAAGAACGTAAGATACCAAAGATGAGCAGAAGAATAATAGAAGTAAGGAAAGAAAGGTATGCAACAAAATGTATATATCTGATCTAACCCCACAGATTCTGAATTTCAACGCCATTGAATACAAAATCTACACAAACCATCTCTACACTAACCCCCTCAAAACCGACAGCATCCATCAATATAAAAGAATACATTTTCCATTAATACTATATTTATTTATTTATTATTTATTAAATATATCCGTTTATTCAAAGGTTTTAGTGAGCATCTACCTAAGGTTTCAGCCTTTGACTTCTTCAGGATACTATTTAATCCCTCTGATGTGTCTGCAAGTACACATTTTACGATTATATATTTGTAAACAAACACATTTTACGGTTAAATTTATAGACGCTGATGAATTCAAAATTAAGGCTCCCAAAGTAATCTCTCTTTGATTGTTGCATTGATATTTCATCTCGGAAAAATTACCAATATATATATATATATATATATGAAAAAGTGAATGGAAGTGAATCCGACAGTATGAAATAAATATTTTTAGAAAAAACAAACACATGATGTTATAATTCGCTGACAGAAATCTGTTTAGACCCTTTATTGAAGTGGTCTTCATCAAGAGCGAGCTCTATCACACACATATTGCTCTTGATGAAGACCACTTCAATAAAGGGTCGAAACAGATTTCTGGCAGCGAATTATAATATCATGTGTTTGTTTTTTTCTAAAAATATTTATTTCATATATATATATATATATATATATATATATATATATATATATATATTATGTATATATGTATATATATATATATATAGTAATAATGGAAAAGATATTGTTGAAATTCAGAATCTGTAGGGTTAGATCATTGATCCGTAACCTCCAGTTAACCCGACAGCTTCCGGTTACAAACACTGTGAGAACGGAAGTTTAAGATAGCTTAGTTAGACGGGAGATCTCCGAATTTAAGCATCGGCTCCGTTTTATTCCGAGCGTGTTTGAAAACGTTCTGCTTCTGAATAAAAAAATATGTGATCACAAAATATAATCATTGGTTGTCTCTTTGGGAATTGATCCCAGAATTAGCGAAATCAAACCAGCCTCGTTCGAATCAGACTAATCAAAAAAGTTAGAAGAATTGCCTAGCTACAGATTACATACAAGAAACGGAAGTTAGAATGAATGTCCCAGCTACACAAGAAGAAGATAAATCCAGCCTTAAGTTACCTGCCAGTAAGTAAATAAAAGACATAGAAAAGAGGGCCTAACCACGGATGCTCTCATCTCATATATAATTACCCCCCCCCTGCATGTGTAGGATGCAACACAAGGTCAATTTCTTACGTTTTTTCTTTGTTTTTTCATTTTAAAGATTTAACAGCCGCCAACATTTTTTTAAAGATCACTAATTAGGACTGAGCCTATTCTAGTAGTGACCACCCGAGGCGGAGTTTAACACGATTGAATTCAGAGTTTTCCTTCTCCTACTCTGGTTACCTGGCCAAACTTAAGAGCCCAGTGTTGCATAGCCCTTCTTTGTTCGGCACTAAATCGTATATATATTATATAGCGGCTTCTTCAAACTCACGCTGCTAAATCGGCGTACGCATCGTAGCAGGTATCGTCACTAACCCTAGACGATATATGTAGTGGTCGCTTAATGAAATCTGCAACACATGGTATAGTAGGAATCTTGACTTTATTTTTCTTCTCGGCTGTACGTGGTGGGCGGCGAGCGCTGACAATGGAAACTGCCCAAGGATTAACAATGACTACTACCACTGCTGGGATCTGAGGCAAAGAGGGGTGGACGAACCTCACTGTCCGCTGACTGCTATGGTGCCCGACCGCGCCGGTCACGCACGTTCTCGTCGGCTTTCTCCTCCGACTCTAACTGACCGCTTGTGGTCTCGACCCTCTGCTTTTGATTTGACGATACGCCTACACATCTCTACCTTTGATCTGACAACCATCTCCGAACTTATTGTTTCCCATCCTTCCCCTGTTCGCTTTACCGGGAAAAGTCCTTTGTTATCTTTATCGTCCTTTCTTCGCTTTGTTTAATCTAACCGGAAATTCATATTTCCGTTTGTACAATATCGAACACCCAGTCTGATCTGTTATTTACCCATAGCAGGACGGAGAGTAATTGGATGCATATCTTTTAAAAGGGTATTAGCGGTAAGTGAAATGCAACAGATTCGTCTAGGATTTGAAACCGGATCGACGAGTCCATTTCCTAAGACTCTAGACATTACACCACGCACTTCTGATCTTCTCATATAATCTTAATAGACGAACCAACCCCGGATATATACACAACACAGCAATGGGGTATATAAAAATATGTTTCTACCACGGTTTCGATCTATAAGATCTCATCAGGCCCTATTATAGACTTAACTAAGCTGATGTCCTTACTTAGTTAATTAACTAAAGACATTAACTTAGTCAAGTATATCGTAGGGTCCTAATCAGATTATATAGATAAAAAGCATTGTAGAACCATAACCCCTTTTCTCTATTATTATTATAGCTCTATGTCTATAATATATTGAGCACTCTTGAATAAATAAGTAATGCCACTTCAATGGAAAATTTCACGTGAAAATTGGAATCTCTCTCTCTCTCTCTCTCTCTCTATATATATATATATATATATATATATATATATATATAATATATATAGGAGAATATGTGCCTAATTGAAGTCGTACCTAATTTTGAAAGTTAATAAATAAATAAATAATTAATTAGGCAGGCATACTTTTATAATTATTTATTAATTAACTTTTAAAATTAGGTACGACTTCAATTAAGCATATATTCTCCCAAAAATTGTCGGCTAAAAAAAAGTCATATCAAAATACATCACTTGTGTATTTACTTCTCATATATATATATATATATATATATATATATATAATATATATATATATATATATGTGCGTGTGTGTGTGTGTGTGTGTGTGTGTGTGTGTGTGTGTGTGTGTGTGTGGTTTGAATGTATGTTTTTTAATTTTATTTTAGCGGGCGGACACGGGATTCGGATTGTTTAAAACCCATTTCAATCAACTTGAATATTGAATGTTGCTAAGAGGTTGCAACATCACTTACTTATATATATATATATATATATATATATATATATATATATATATATATATATATATAGAGAGAGAGAGAGAGAAGAGAGAGAGAGAGACACGATAAGCTACCAAGAAACTGCTATGCAGGCACCCATATTCTTATATAAGCTCAAAATATATACATATATACAGAAAAACCAACCATGTGACTTGAAAAGTATGTTAAATTATTCAAATACGTGTCACACCAAATAAAATAAATAAAAAATAAAAAGTTTAAACCATTTTGTAGACCATTTTTTTATTATCAACATTATTATTATTTTATAACAACAATCTGTATGTTATTATTGCAACTCACTCGGTTTCTTTTTCTGTTTTCCGGCGTCGTCAATATTGTGACTTGTTCCGTTTCTTTTTCTTTATCATTTCATGTTGATAATATTATCATTCTTCTTTCAAATAATAAGTTACTCTAGTGTATCTTACAATTTAACATATTTCTTGTATATGAATATTATCGAACAAGCGGAGAATCCATATTCGTATAAGAACATACCGATACCGGATAAACCTCTGAATAATTTTTAAAAGAGCCCATTCCTACATGAAATGAACATCCTAAGAAAACCTAGAAACATACGGATATAACACCAACAGAAATATACCTTGCTTCAAGGTTCAATCCTGACTACGGGCTAAAATAACATAGAATACTTAACATAGCTTAAGATTTGTACCCGGTCATGGTTAACGGAATGAGAACAATCTACCCGAAGTTCTGTGAAGGCTTCCGATTACGACATGAAGGCTCCCAAGTTCGAGAAGAAGGTTCTCGAGTTCAATAAGAAGCATCTGAAGAAGGCCGAAGGACATTCACCAAAACATTAGGACATAAGTAAAAAAAATATGGACAAGAATCCGAAAAATCTAAATGATATAAATTATTATGCATAATCTCAAAAGTTCAAACATGTAACCCGTCTCGTCTTAGCTTACGGTTATACGTTAGAGAATTGCGTTTATTTTACGTTCATATTTAACATTTTTAGTGGATTCTGTAAAGGGTTTTTTGCACGAGGTTTTATCGAATCTTATAACAATGGAGAGTGTATGCCTGTCTGCAACAGAAACTACGTCATCACCAACGTTACACTTCCTTTAGTAATTTATATTATGTTCTCAATGGTTATAAAATAATCACTATTTAATCTTAATTAGCATCTTATCTATTAAAAATATAAGGTGTATCTGAGACAGATTTGCCTCATAACAGCCATATCATTGATGTATTTAAAATATTACGATGTGTGTTATATATCATTAAGAAATACATTTTTTTAGAGTACATGGTTTGAATTTTTTAGGGATCCGATTTGATTTGATGGGAAAAATAGATTTAAATCATTAAGAAATCAAATCTAAAGCCAGGTTGATAAAGACCTTACATCTATACAGAAGTCAACCGTTAAACGTTGCTGGGAGCAAATAGAGTAAAAGAGAGATGGCCAAGAAGGCTATAGGGATTGGTCCCTATATTTTTTACAGCATGTGGAATTGAATAAATCAAAATAATTAAGTTTTCTTAACTAGTTTTACAATTGTATGTCATGTGTTTAGAATTAGGTAAACAAAAGAGAATCGAAATAATATTAGTTTGGAAATATTTTAGAAACAATAGATAATTGTTTACAATGTAGATAATCTAAGGACAAAGGATTGTTTACAAACGAGAAATAATAGTTGAAAATTCCAATGATAATATTTATATCAATAAAAAACTGAACGATCATTGGAATGCCACAAGTAACAGAATCAGCTGATATTTGAACATTTCGATGGTAATATCTACGTCATTAGAAAACTGCCGATTTTCAATGGAATGCACAAAGATCAGCTGATTTATTATGAATAATTAAAATTATAAAAAGGCCCATAGAGCTGAAAAACTGCAGTGGGAGCTTACACTCTTCCCGACTCAACATATTTGGGGCGAATACCCTCTAACTCGACAGTAGGAGCGAAAGTTTTCCCCCAACATCAACACAATGGGGAGAAGTCGCTGTCCGAAGACACAAAATGATATATCAGGTTGGTCTCGTATTTTCGTTTCCTATTCTCTCTCTCTCTCTCTCTCTCTCTCTCTCTCTCTCTCTCTCTCTCTCTCTCTCTCTCTCTCTCTCTCTCTCTCTCTCAACAACAACAACACATTTCAATCACAAGTTTCAATCACAGACAAAACTGCTCCAATGTTGACACTACCAATCGCACAAATATAAACAATACATGTCACACTTGTCACACACAACTACGTACAGATACATACAGTCTGCAACATTGCTGAAAGAACAATTGAATATACCAATTGTAAATTAATGTATATAAAGTTTGTTCCTTTTATCAATTTTGTCTTCTTTTGTTTTCTATGGAAATTTCATTTCCGTAGTCTTATACATTTAAATTGTGGGGATCAAAACTCGGGTCATCCTCAACCACTCAAACACAAAACAACAACGGTCCCTACAAAGCATAACGAATAGATAGTAAATAAGCATTTTCAACCCACTAATGAGCTGTATAAAAAATGTTTTAAAAACGTTAAATTGAGTTATAACTGTATCCTGATTGTTGACAGTATCATCAGCGAAATTAACATGAGGAAATTAATTAGAAAATAAAAGAACGAAGATCTACCATGAAATTGTAATAAAATAATGGATTTTCCTCTTAATGATCCAAAATGAATGGATTGTATGTAAAGTCAGTAAAATAATTGATGGGAAAAATTGTATAAACATCGCAATGGTTTCACTTAATATAACAGATTCTATCATGAATAGATTATTATATATATATATATATATATATATAAAATAAAAAAATAAAAAAATAAATAAGCAGGAAAAAGTGTTTTTATATATTCAGATTGTAGGAGGCTTAAAATATTCCAGTCCCTATTTTTATTTTATTTGAAAGATCAAATCCTGAAGACCACATAAAAACAATAAAAATGGTGGCTGCCGTCAGCAGCAGTTGTTAGTAGTATTTTTTGTACATGGTTAACAGGTATGTCTTTCGCCTCTTCCCTTCCCCTTACCCCATGCGATTACCCAGTGACCTGGTCACCCCTTTGAAAGTACCCTTAGAGAAAATAGTTCGTTGGGTTTCAGATCCCCCGAAAGTATGTGTAAATGCATTTTTGAGATTGGTGGAATACTTAAATTTATTGCTCTATTTTTATTCTCAAGCAGGAGCATCAACCACGGTTCGGGATATACCAAACACCCTACACTGTCAAACATCTCCTCATGGAGTGGGGTGGGGGTTCACTCTACCCAATTAATATGAGAGATCCGTTTGATAATACCATCATGGATGACATTTTATCTTTTTTTGAGAAATAGAAATATATCGAAAATTGAGGATCAGATATAACATACATCTAAAAAATTATAACAGTAAACAAAATCGAGTACCAATTTTTATCTTACACTCTAACAATTTTGGGCAGTAAATAACCCACAGGATTATCATACCATTAAACAAACCAATTCGCACCAAACCAAACCAAATGGACTTAATGTTGTACCGGCCGTTCCTACAGTGGAGAACATGCACCGATTCTCACTATAAATAGTGAGACACCGAGTGGAAAGGGAGAACTGTTCCCGTTAACGACAAGCTAGTCGTACATGTACCATTAATTGTAAATGCACTTGTCTTATTTTACCCTATCTCGACTTGACTTCTTTTTACTGTTGGGACTAACATCACAACACTTAATGAAAATTATTTATACCAATTTGAAGATATTACGAACTTGAAACATAAAAACTTTTATCATAATGATTTGTTTCGGCATTAATTGACCCAAAAAGGGTAGATATGCTGTAAAATGAACAAACCAAACGAAACTAAACATGAGCTCTACTTTGAAAAGAGATTTTTTTAATGATAAAGCCAAAAAACTTTTAATGATAAAGCCAACAATTTTAATGATAAAGCCAAAGATTTTTAATGAT
>CM042146.1:22062818-22072818 GCA_023376005.1 Doryteuthis pealeii
TCAATTGTGAGTTCTTTGAGTGCTAAGCGTTGACAGTGATGGATTTAAATGCATTCGTCTCTGGAACGTCAGTCGAGTAATATCGCGTGTTCTGATGCAATAGGGCTTGCCTGTTAAATAGCTGATTTCTATAGGTTTACACTGTGATGCCATCTTTTAATGAAGGAAACTTTAGTGCGATCTCTGACAAACAGCATTCGCTGTTATAAAATGATGTGCTGCTTTGCCGGTCGTTTTGCACACCCCCTCCACTGATCTCCCTTAAGATTAGGCATTGAATTAATTTATTGTGTTGTCACCCAACGTTGGAGAGATTTATAGATTTTTTAGGGCCGGGTTAGCTCAGTCGGTAGAGCGTTCAAGTAGAAACCACAAGGTTGATATCGGCCCTCGCCAACTGAACGTATGTGTAGCACAGGGATCGGTGTGGTAAACTAAGGAGCTGATGGTAGGCGTGACGTTCCATTTCAGACACCCAAAATAATCTCTTTAGTCTGAGCGTATGTGTAGCACAGGGATCTGTGTAGTAAACTAAGGAGCTGATGGTAGGTGTGGCGCTCTACTTCAGATACCCAAAACAATCTCTTTAGTCTGGGCGTATGTGTAGCACAGGGATCTGTGTGGTAAACTAAGGAGCTGATGGTAGGTGTGGCGCTCCACTTCAGACACCCAAAACAATCTCTTTAGTCTAGTGGTAGTGAAATGTGGATAGACTCCCTCGCTGATAGGCTGATACCGACTTTAGGCCAACCCGACAATTTTTACTTTATATATTTTTCACCGAGTTCAAATCCTAAACGAGACTGTTTGCATTTTATATAGCACTAATACAAAGTTATGTATTCAACTATTCACACTCCAGTTAGGCGTAAATAGTAGGGCACTCTGGGCTCTTTAACCTGCTATTGGAGAAATAAAACTCTGAATTGAGACCTGTGTTTTCTTCCGCTGTTAATCGTATTTCTTTTAATGCAATCTGCATCCTCAAATCTAATGTAAAAAATACATTATTTCTTAGTGATATATAAGACACATCACAGGACATTAAATCCATTAATAAAAGTAAAGTCGACGGGGCGGCCTAAAGTCGGTATCAGCCAGTCAGCGAGGGAGTCTATCCCCTTTTCAATAGCGCTAGATAAAGGAGATTGTTTTTTTAGCATCTGAGGTGGAGCGCCACACCTACCATCAGCTCCTTACTTTACCGCCCAGATCCCTGTGCTACTCATACGCTGAGTTGGCGGGGACCAGTATCGAATTAGGAACCCTGTGGTTTCTAGCCGAACGCTTTACCGACTGAGCTAACGCGGATAATATGGGGTATTTAAATTAAATACTCATTGATAAACAAACGCAATCCTTAATGTGACATAGTTTCGATTACAGACAAACAGACATCGTATTTCCCTTATAATAAGATATATATATACGGGACTATTATTATGTACATATCCTAGATGTATATCACACTCTGTATCCATCCCATAATATTGTTACATAATCTATGCGGTTGCATAATATTATTGTCAATACCCTGTATTTCTAAAGGGATGGCCTTTTCATGTCACGGGCGGGACTTTCCATGGAATAGTACAGAAAGCCCGCGAAATACGTGAAGTCACGTGGGACCTGGTTGGGTCCTCAGTTTTCAGTTTGGGCGTCGGGCAGAGAAGATGTTTCTGCCTTAACTGGAACTCACACTGCACACGCGCGCTATGTTAGTCAGATATTTAGTTACATGAAATGTATACTTAAGTAAATAAAAGTTTAAGAAAAATAACACGGTCTTGTGATTAATGAATGTCTTGGTAACAAGACGGATTTAAGAGAAGAAATGAGTTAAGTGCGACCGACCACCAAGACGAAGTCACCAAGACGAAGTCAAGCTGTTAGAAGAGACCTAGAAGGACTTAAGATATCAAAAATGTCAGAAGAAGCATAGAAGAAAATAAGAAAAGTGTATACAACAATATAATAGAATATTTAATTTAAAAGGACACAACAGAGCTGAAGAAATGGTAAGTCTGAGTGTTACATAATTATTGGAACCCTAATACTTTTTTAAGGTAGTGTAGAACATAATGGCGATTAGTGCAGCCCACGGCCTTGAAGGATGAGTGACAACGCTTGAACTCACTCTCACCTTGCCTTCCGGGGATAAATCGTGAGAACTGGAAGGCATAGAAGACCCTGTCTTCAGGTTTAAGGATAGAAGTAACTCAGCAGTTAGAAGGTAGCAGCGAGCTCGAAGGGGTAAGTCGTGTTATACACGCGGTCCCTCAACTGCGCAGATTGTCTGGTTGGGGATTTATCGAATAAAGAACATTAAAAGAAAATTGAAGTCTTGTGTTTACTAAAAACTAACAATGACACAGGGCTTCTGACAGAAACCAGACCCGAAGTCCCCAAGAAAGTCAACACCAGACGCAAGATGTTAGAAGATAGAACCAAAGCCGACAGAAGAGAAGACGACAAGAAGTAGTAAGAAAAGGGTATACAACATATATGCCGATTTGGTACTGTGAAAACGTCACTATACAACATGAGAGAAAAGGAATCAGTCGAAGAGGAATTGAAATATTTACAACAGGATTAGATATAGAAAAATGTCAATATTCCCTATGAAGTGCTCCTGATTGAAGGAATTGGTAATAAGACTTTTAACAAGCCCCAAATCTGTAGACAAACCAAGCAAATATCGTTAAATAAGAGAATTCGTTTATGTTATTTACCACATTTAAGAATTTTCATTTTTACTGATTAAATTTACCTTCATACTTTGGTTGATCTAAAGTCACTTGAAATTATTACTTCGGGTTTCTCTAGATCTTTAACTTGTTTATAAGTTAGACAACTCTGGGGGGAAAATGGTGATAAGCTCAAATGGATATATTATTTTATCTTTTAGACTTTCTCACTTAATGGAAAGTAATCTCTTGAGTAGTGCTTTCTCCTTGTGGGCAAAGAAGATGTGTTTTTGATACTGAAAAAAAAAAGACTGTTAGGGAATGAGAAAAATCAATTAAAGCAGGGAAAAGTATAAACAAATTTCAGGCTTTCAAAATAATCATTTATTAAGATTAAAAATGTCTGGCAAAAGGCTAGATATGTGAGCGATACATTTGTAACGTTGTGGTATCTGTTTTTTTCACGATACCCAAAGCGTATATATTCACTAAAAATATCTTCTGTACGTGGCGGTCATCTTTTTGATAAAAATTACAACGCGAGAAATATGTAGTCACAACTACTAGCCTTTATTATCGTGCTCGTCTCATGGGTTCGTATCAAAGAGGAGGAAAGGCAGAGAGAAAGAGAGAGAGGACATTGTTAAATTACTGTGACCCCATACTAGGCACTAGAGGCCCGATCCGTACCCTACGACGGCGGAAAGCAAAAAGAGACCGGGACCTTTCTTCGTTGTTCCACGTCACCACGTGACCCCCGGTTCCGGTCAACACCCGAAACTTCCGGTTCACACTCAATTCTCCGTTCGGGGGCCACGCTCCGGTCAAATCATCGTTCATCCTTTTTGTGCTCATCACTATTCTTCAAACCCTTATCATCTCCCACCTCTTCTTCCTCCTTTTCCAAGCTCACAAAAGTCAGGACCTTCATTATCTTGTTACACATTGAAAAGCGAGACATATGTTGTAAAATAATGAGATCAGTAAAAAAAAACAATGTACGTACTGTAATAATGGAAATTAACTAGACTTTTGGATGACGTGTGAATGCTGACCTGTTGGTTTCTGATTGTGCGAGATATGTAAACAGTGCAAGTGTGAAAGACAGAGTGGAAGGCTTGAGAGTCTGTCCCTGGTGTTTATAGAAGACGGACTGAGATATGTGGCTGCTTGGCGAGACATGATGGGATCTCGTCCCAAAGGGCCATTTCTGCAATTTGGGTTTGGAGAAAAAGAAAAAATGTTTTTCTAGAAAAACAACCATCTCTTATATTCGTTAATTAAAAACTAAGCAACAGCACAAGACGAGCATAAAAAGCACATACTCCTTTATTTAGATGCCACGTCAAGTATCGAACGTAATTACCGTACCTTCACCCATTCTAATAGATTCCGCCACGTCACATATATAGATTTATGAAAATTTTCATTTATTTTAATCGAGTGAGAAGTCAGGCTATTCCTGGTCTCTCTCACTCTCTCTCTCTCTCTCCCCCTCTCCCTCTTTCTCTCTCTCTCTCTCTCTCTCTCTCTCTCTCTCTCTATTATATATATAATATATATAATATATATATATATATATATATATATTGAGGATATGTGCTTAATTGAATATGTGCTTATTTTTGAAAATTAATTAGTTGATAATTAATCAATTTTTATTTTTTAAGCGGGCATATATGTTCAAATGTAAGGCTAAACAAATCGAGAAAATGTCAATCCCTGAATGTACATTTTGACCTATTAGGTCTCATCAGCAAGGTTATGGACATGGGAGACTGCTCCATGTGAGACTCGAAACCTTGACTGCCAAGCTGACGGGCGGAGATTCTAACCACTACACCAGCTGGCCATTCCCAGATTCTTCGTATGTTTTTGAACTTATTTATATTCCACTCATTCTCATATATATATATATATATATATATATATATATATATATGATGATGATCCTCCGGTTAAACTCGCGTATGCTCACTCTGACTATATCGATTTTCTAAACTAGCTCCACAAATGCATTTATCACTTTTATATTCAGTCATGATTACGACTAATTCGGCTAATTATTTTCATCGACGGGTCAAAATCGCTATTCGCTCGAATCCTTTGCATTCTCTATTAAGGCACCCACTTTACGCGCGTGCACACTCATACACAAACACCACACACACACACACACATATTTATATGTATATTATATTTATCTACATACACACATATATATATATATATATATATATATATATATATATATATATAATATATATATCATCAAAAAGGAAACAATGTCAAAGTATTGGTTATAAGATACCGACATATTCGATTCAGTTAACTTTTGAAGTTAAGCTGGGAACCTAGAAATCATCAATTTAGTCGTTTACTTTTATGGATTTGCTGTCGTTACACCCTATTTTCAGTGATAATTAATGGCTTTCACATGAGGTTCATGAACTCAGTTGATTCCGATTTCAAAATAATAGAATTATATATATATAAATATAGCTCAGTCGCTAGAGCGTTCGGCTAGAAACCACAAGGTTCCTAGTTCGATACCGGTCCCCGCCAACTCGGCGTATGAGTAGCACAGGGATCTGTGCGGTAAAGTAAGGAGCTGATGGTAGGTGTGGCGCTCCACCTCAGATGCTAAAAACAATCTCCTTGGTCTAGCGCTATTGAAAAGGGGATAGTTAAATGGTCGAAACAGATTCTGTCAGCAAACTAATAACATCTTTTGTTTTTTCTAAAAATGTTCAATTCATATATATATATATATATATATATATATATATATATATATAAATAATTATCTCTCTTCCTTTTCTCTCTCTATATATAGAGAGAGTTAGAAATATATATATATATATATATATATATATATATATATATATATATATATATATATAAAGAAAATTTAAAAAAAACAAGCGACATCCTGATGAAGGTTAAATGTAACCGAAATGTTTTAAACATCGATTATTAAATTCATCCCATTTTCGGAACACTTGTTTTTTCAAATTTTCTTTATATTGTCGGATTTAATTTCCATATTTACTCCCATATATATATATATATATATATATATATATATATGAATCAATTTTTCCATATTGAGCAATTCTTTAATATATGTATTGCACCTTTATGTATGCAAAACATTTAATTATAAATCAATGCATATTTCTTAAGTGATGTTTTCCCTATATCACGCTCTAATGATACGCTTTATATGCCATGAATATTGGATATTTGAGTGGATAACATCTGAGGCAATGTTAAAGGCCGATGTTTTGATCGTGGTCATAATTTTCATATTCCCTTTGGGAATTTATAGCGGCCATTTTAAACAAGTCGATATCGACGACCGAATATTAGTTTTCGATTTAATGCCCAGAATTAATCGATATCAATTTCAGATAATCTAAACACTTACTTTTCTCTATCTTCTCCATTCTAATTCTGATTCTGATGTTGTGAGATGGAAGAATGGGATTGTGTTGCGTCGCAGGTGTTTCGAAGACTGTTGGTAGAAGACGAAGGGACAGAGATGAGATAAAAAGGCTGCAATGATGTGATGACGTTTATATCGAGAGGTATGAGATGTAATGTTTAGAGTTGTAGGAAACGAAACCGTCGACCCGAGTTCAAATCCTGGACGAGGTTATTTGCATTTTAAATAGCCTCCATTTCTGGGTAAATATTAGGGAAAACTGTGCCAGTTTGGTTAGGTAACCAGTTTAGAAGAAGCAAAACTTTGAATTCAAATCTGTTTAAACTTAAGAAATTGATCTTGTGTCACAACCTGCTTGTACTGAGCAGTTGGTAATATATATATATATATATTATGATAATGGTACACAGTAATAACCTACTCGAGTTTCACCATAAGGATCTTCAGGGTTAATTAACCCTGAAGATCCTTATGGTGAAACTCGAGTAGGTTATTACTGTGTACCATTATCATAATAAATGAGCTCTGTTAACGTATTGAGCACTTTTTATTTGTTATATCGCTGTCTTATCATTGTGAAACTTGCATCAACTAACCATTGTGACCATTTTCACCGATAAGTCACCTTTTCCACACACACACACACACACACACACACACACATATATATATATATATATATATATATATATATATATATTATGAGAAGAAAATATTTTAAAAATATAACAAAGAAAGGATGTTATGATGCATTGATCACGTCATTGGCTTTCGTAAACAAACGCGCATATGAAAATTAACGGTTAATAACATCATATTCACACATTCCCTATACACTTAACATCTTTCATTTTGTCCCTCACATAAACATTACTTAACAGTGTCCTGAAGAAGGTATAATATACCGAAATGCTTAAGTACTGACACACACACAAAAAATATAATCCATATATACGCATATCCACGTTCATTTTGTCTCTCACATAAACATTACTTAACAGTGTCCTGAAGATGGTACAATATACCGAAATGCTTAAGTATTGACACATAAAATTGTTTCCCCTGATCATAACATCCTTTTTTTTTTAATTTTCTTCTCATATTGTCGGATTAATTTCCTCGCCGTATTTCCATATATATATATATAATAATATATATATATATATCCCAAGCAAAAAGAAAACAAATTACTATGGAGTTGCTCATTGCGTTGTGTAATAGATATTGTCGTAAGAATATGGATACGGTTCCCCAAGTTCCAATCCTGCACGAGACTGCTTGCATTTCACATAGATCTAATGTTCTTGGAAAATTTATCAACCTTGTGTCACATCCTATCCATGGCAAACAGGTTTGGTAAATAGGGGCGTCCCATCGTAGTTTAATGGTTATCAAGCTAGTCTTGCATATCCATTTCCAATGAATAGTGATTTTAATTCTCTCTGGATGCCCCATACTTCTGACCTTGAGTCATCTCCTACCAGTGGCAACGGGTTGGATATAAAAGACGTCTCGCAGATCAATTACCACTGAATAGCGAGTTAGATCCTCGCAGTATGTCCCAAAATCGGGACCTTGTGTCACATCCTCTCCGTGACGAACATGTTAGGTAAATAACGGCGTTCCATTGTGGTGTAATGGTTAGCAACCTAGTCTCGATAGTCCATTACTACTGAATAGCGAGTTCGATCCTCGCTGGATGCTCTTTACTTGCGACCTTATGTCACAACCTATCCACGGTGAATGAGTTGGGTAAATACCCACAATCTTGCCAAGACACAGAGTTCTCTTTCTAGACATGGGTCATATTTGACTCTGTAACCTTCAACAAGACGAGAAAAAAGAAAACTCTGACGTCAAACCTGTTAATAAATTGACTTTGTTTCACATCCTGTTAGTATTGATATGAATCAATATTACACATTGGCACAAGGTCATTGATGCTGGGGATCGGATACAAAAGTCAGTGCAAATTTTGAAAAAAAAAATGAAGAATGACTCGATAGTGTTTGAAATATCTTTTTGGTGGAAAACAGGATTGTGCAAGTGCAGTTTACTCAATTCCATTATATCTTCAATTCCATTTAGACATCTGTTTTTGAAGCTCCATGTCTCGAAATATAGAGATATGTCTATGAACAGCTTTACTGTTCGTTCTACATTTCGAACATATTCCGTTGTCTATCATAATATATTAATCAAACAGAAAAGATCTATTACGTGAAAACATTATGATTCATTTGTGTCCACTAAAAGAACATTGGCTGAAATATACGATAACACTATTTTAGTTTCCCCTTCATGATCTGATTATATTTTTGAGTGAGCTTACTATTTACGGTGGATTAGTCGTTGCTGAGGAGAGTAGACTAACGTGCTAGGCTGCAACATCGTAGTAAGCTATTACGTTCACGTTCCCACTAATATTCTTGAGAAACTTAAGAACTTCCTCATACACAATTTATGGGTTAAATAATGATTTATCAAGATTAAAAATGCCTGGCAAAAGGCTAGAAATGTGAGCGATACATTGAGAAGCGAACTTATAAAACTAGCGAGACATATGTTGTAACATAATGAGATCAGTAAAAAAAAAATGTACGTACTGTAATAATGGAAATTAACTAGACTTTCGGATGACGTGTGAAAGGCCGACCTGTTGGTTTCTGATTGGGCGCGGAAAGTAAACAGTAAAAAGTGTGAAAGACAGAGAGGAATGTTTGAGAGTCTGTCCCTGGTGTTTATAGAAGACGGACTGAGATATGTGGCTGCTTGGCGAGACATGATGGGAACTCGTCTCAAAGGGCCATTTCTGCAATTTCAGTTTCAATTACGCTCATTGTTTTTTCTTCAAAGATGACTTATGCATTGAATAATCCACGAATTTTGATATGCCATTAAACAAAGAAACCAAACTAAACTATCCTTGATGCTGGTTAAGTGGCCGCACCAAATAACCAGAATGTCAAGTTCTGATGGATTTGGAAGCTGGGAAGGGTCTATGGTAGGCTGGTAGGGCCCTTGTATTACAAACTCCCAGAAATATAAGTACAAGAAAAGAAGACAAATATTCATCAATTGAAATGAATAAAATTGTGTATTTTAAAATATAAATTGTCAATAAGTTGTCAAAGTTCATAGACAGCAGTAGAGTTGATATGACAGTTTTAATAATAAAAGGAAAAGCGTACTTAAATGTTCAGTGGTAAAGGATAGTCATATTTTATAGGCTGTGTTGAAAGGAATCTCATGTCTGCCTATGTCTTACAATTATTAAGGAGTGTCACGGTCTGTTGAGGTCATGAAATCTTCATAGTATTCGTCAAGCAGCAAACGGTTGTGTTGCGGAAACTGTCTACTTAGCCGAACAGGTATTATTTATATTTCTCGAGTGGATCAAAGAGGGCTCGGTCGAAAATATATATTGTTTTGGGCGCGACCGTTTCTGATTGGTCGATAATTCTTATTAATATGATTTTTATTTTTAACAATGCACCAAACCGTATGCGGCCAAACCAAATTGCTTTGAAATCCACCGGGTGAACTTCCGGTTCTCTCTATTAACTTTCGTATCCCCAAAGATCAATTGCCGGTTTCCTGAACCCATATTTTAAGCGTATTGCAGAGGAACGCTACATTTATAAGGTTGAGAACGCACCGGGAAAAACCATCATGACTCGATATTTTCTATCAATCTTTACCAAATTAAGGGAATGTATTTTTCAAAAGTTACAAAGATACAATCTTTGACAACCACATATATTCTAGAAACGTTGTACAAATAACAATGAAGATGTGGACAATAGTCCGAATAACGCAGATAATACTAATCTTCAAGCCTCATCTCAAACATTCAGAGAAATAT
>CM042146.1:22077818-22082104 GCA_023376005.1 Doryteuthis pealeii
ATCTATCTGTTTTAGTAAGTTGATATCTATCTATCTATCTATCTATCTATCTATCTGTATATATATATATATATATATATACATACATACATTTTTTTTTTTTTTTTTTTTTTTTTTTTTTTTTTTTTTTTTTTTTTTAATGATATAGCATCTATCTATCTATTTATTTCAGTGTGTTTATGTCTATCTATCTATCTATCTATCTATCTATTTATCTATCTCAGTCTGTTCATATTTATCAATCTATTTAACTATATATCCCTCTGTGTTTGTTCGTATCTATCTATATATGGATCTATTAATCTATCTATCTATTTCGATGTGTTTATATCTATCTATCTCTGTTTTTTTCATATTTGTCTATCTATATATCTATCTATCTATCTTATTCTGTACATATCTATCTATCTTATTCTTTTTCATTTTTATCTATTTATCTATCTACCCAGTCAGTACCTATGTATGTAATATATGTATGTATGTATGTATCTTGGTCTGTTCTATATTTAATATTATATAATTTGTATATTTTTGTTTTGTGGTTTACATGTTTGTGTAGTAAAGTTGTTTTTATTGTTGTGTATATGTATTTGCTTGGTTAGGTTCAGTTTGTGTGTTTTGGGTGCTTATTTGTGTTCATACATATGTGTTTTACACATATACATAGGTTGTGGATTCTATTTAGTAGATCATATTTGCTTATGGAGTAGTGTTATTTGTGTGTGTGTGGTTAAATTCGATTTAATTCGGGTTTGTATTTATCTATGAAATGTTTTTCTTTAATTAGAAGTAGAGTATAGTCATCAGTTTGATATATTTGGTAGCACTCTAAATTGTCCCTGACTACATTCGTGGATATGTTTCGATACGTATAGGTTTCTATTGTTAGCTAATCTAATGTTGCTTTTGTGTAGTGAGATTCTTTTGTTCAGTGATGATGTGCATCCAATGTATATTTTCTCGCAGTTTGTGCATTCTATTATGTAAACTACATTTTTTGAGGTACAGTCAAGATTTTTATTTATTTTGAAAGTTGTGTAGGGGTTTTTGAAGGTGTAGGTTGTTCCTTCTATTATTATGTTGCATACCCCACATCTTCTGTTTCCGCATTTTGAGACACCCTGTGTAGCTTGTGTCCCAAATTTGGATGAAGTTAATATTTGTTTTAAATTTTTTGGCTGTCTCTTGCTTTTGATTATTGTTGTTGTGTCTAATATATTTTTAATTTTTTTCATTATTTTCAAGTTGGTGTAATATGTTTGTGAATATTTCAGGGTTGTTTTTGTTATATGTTGAGACATATGCTAGTTGTTGTTCGTTGTTATGTTTTTTAGGGGTTCTTAATTGTTCTAGTGGTATTCTCTCCGCTAATTCAAATCCTTTGTTAATTAGTGTTGTGGGGTAGCCTCTCTGGAGGAGGGTTTTTTTGTAATTCTTTTAGACGGATTTGTTGGAGGTTTTTATCTGTGATTATGGTGTATATCCTACGTGCAAGTGCATAAGGGATGGATTTTATGCAGTTTTTAGGGTGGTGGCTTTTGAAGTGTAAGTATTGTTGTGTGTCTGTGGGTTTGTGGTAAATGTCTGTGATAATTTTGACCATTTATATTTTTAATGGTGATATCTAGGAATGGTAGTTCTTTTAAGTTGTATTCTATAGTGAATTTTATTTTTGGGTGTAGGTTTTGTAATAGCTCGTGTATTTTGTTGATGTCACCCCATGAGCATTTCCAGAATATAAAACAGTCATCTAAATACCTTTTCCATGATTTTATAAAGTTCATTTTGATATTGTTATCATATTCTTGTTCTATTTTATCGTATAGGTGTTCTTCTAAATATGCTAGGGTTAGGGTGGCATAGGTTGGCGCCATCTTTGTCCCCATAGCAGTTCCTAGTGTTTGTATGTAGTTTTGTTGTTGAATTGAAAGGAGTTATTGTTTAGGATGAGTTCTATACCGTCAATGATAAATTCCTTATTGAATCTAGAGTGTAACATTTCTGGGTATTTCTCAATCCAAAATGAGATGGCTGTTTTTCCTAATTCATGGGGGATATTGCTATATAAACTGTAACATCGAATGTTAAGTGTGTCAGGTCTACTTTTGTGGTATGTATTTTAGGAATTGGATGTCATCTCTAACGTAACTTTTTATTTTTTTTAGGAATGGCTGTAGTAGGATGTCTATTAGTTTGCTAATTCTGTTGGTGGGACATGCTGGTCCTGCTACTATAGGTCTAAATTTAAGGTCATTAGGGTCTTGTATTTCTATATATTCTGATTTTTGTGTCATGATTGCTGTTTTGATTTCTTTTGATTTGTGGATTTTTGGTAATCCGTAGAAGTTGCTTGTTTTTGTGGGGGAAATCGGTTAGAAAGGCCTTTTCTTTTTTTGGTTAGTATTTGTCTGTGTGTTGTGCAGAATTTTGTAATTTTTTGATATTATATTTTTATCTATGTTTGTGTCTATTGGTTTGTAGGTAGTATTGTCATTAAGTATCTCGTTGATTTTTGATTTATAGTATGTTTTGTTTAGGATGACTATTGCACTTCCCTTGTCAGCTTCTTTTATGACTATGTCATTGTTTTCCTGTAGGTTTTTTAAGGCTTGTTTTTGTTTATGTGATAGGTTGTTGTGTGTGTTTTTTCTTTTCTGTAAATTGATGCTCCAGAGTTTTTTCAAAAAATGTATTTAGTTCACTATTTTGCATTTTTCTGGGAAGAATTTAGATTTGTTTTTTACTAAAGAATCATCTGGATTGTTTTTATTTTGGAACATTTCTATGAGTCTAAATTTTCGTTTCAAATTCTTTGAGATCTTTTTTTAGTTCGTCTAGATTGGGTTTTGGGGTAGGGCAAAATTTTAGCCCTAATTTCAGTAAATTAATTTGATTATCGTCTAGTTTATGTGCGGAGAGGTTAATTATTTTGGGTTTGATTCTGTTTTGTGTATTGTTTATATTGGTCGTTTGGTTTGGTCTATGTATTCTAAAAGGTTTTGTATGTGTGGTTATAGTTATTAGGGTAGTTTGTGTGATTTCGCCTATTTCCGTTTCTAGATGTATCGTAGATATTGCCTATTCTATATGGGAATGGGTGTTTGGGTGGGTTGAATTGTTGGTTGTTTGGTGGGTAAGTATATTTTGGAGGGTTGTTTTGTGTTTGAGAGTATGAATAGTGATGGGCATGTGTGGGGAGGTTATGGGATTCTTGTATAGGGTCGCTTTTTATATTTGGTGTGTGTGGGTCTAATTTGTATTTGTTGTGTGTTCTCTTCGTCTATATCTATTGTATGGGTGTGTCTGTGTGTAAGTAATGTGTGATGTGTTTTGAGGAGTTAAGATTTGTGGTTTTCTTTTATAGGCTTTCTTTGTGAATGTGAGAATGTGGTGTTATTAGTGGCTTGGGTTGTGGGTAATAATTGGTGTGTGAAGTTGTTTGTTTTGGTATGTGGTTTTGTGAATGTAATGTTTGTGAATTCCGGCCGTATGAGACAAGCTGGTAACGTATGAATGTCTGTTTCTCCTCTAGGGCATATCGATGTGTGTGTGCACTGGTTCGTGAATGTGTGGCTGACGATTCTGCGATGCCCAAATCGTTTGTTGTCGAGTAATTGTCGGTTTTATTTTGTGGCGTGTTTTTTGTTTTTTCTCTATGGAAATTGCTTCGAATTTTGATTTTCGTTGTTGAAGGAGATACTGGTGAGCGGGAAGTGAAGATGTACGGCGGCCGCGCCGAGCCGACTCTGACGGTGGGACTCGTTGACTCGGGAGTTCGTCTTCTATGTAGCTAGCTTGACGGGGCCCGCCTGAGTCGGAGGATGCAGAAGGTCCATGCTGCACGTTTCATAGCTACTTGTAGAAGTGGTCCCACTGCCGCACAGCCGACTGTAAAAGTGCGGGGCAGGAACGACGTGCTTACTCCCCGCTGTCTTTTTTGGGGTAGGTTTCTTCAGGCATGGTTGTTTCTTTTCTTTTCTGAATTGTTTTTAAGATTTTTCCGTCCTCTCTTTTTTTATAATTCTGGATTCCATAGGTTCAATAGGATTGTGTGTTTGGTTTGAGGCAGAAGTTCCTTCCTTGGTAATTTCTGGATACCAACGATTCCTTGATCTATTTTTTTTTTAAGATATTTTGTTGTGCGGTGTAAGTGGTGATGTTTTTTGTCTTCTAAGTAAATTTTTCTATAATTTGTCTTTCCTTATTTTTTTTTTTTTAAAATAAATTTTGCAATGTTCAGGCCTTTTGACTTTAAAAAAAAAAATATTTTTTTTTTTTCTGTTCTT
>CM042146.1:22082204-22097204 GCA_023376005.1 Doryteuthis pealeii
TAAGAAACACACGAAATAGCGAGTTCGGATCATACACTGTGCTACTTGATGTCACAATCCTATTGTGGCAGAACGGGTTGGTCTAAATAACCTATGGCATTTCGTTGTGGTGCAACATGGTCAAGCCATGGACTAGTCTATTCAGATCATTACTACTGAATAGCGAGTTCGATCACGTCGAGCCGGATGCCCACACTTACGACCTTTTTTGTCACATCTAGTAAAGTAAAAAGACGTCGGGGGTGACCAAGTCAGGCTATATCACCAGTCGGAACAGCCAGGGAGTCTGTCCCTTTTCACTAGCGCTAGATCAAGGAATTATTTTGCGGTCTGAGATGGAGGCAACACCTCAAATCAGCTCCTCACTTTACGCACAGATCACTATGTTACTCATGCGCTGAGTTTGGCGATGGCCGGTTCGAACCAAGAAACCTTGTGGCTCATAGGCCTGATGCTTCGTGGTAAATAGATTGGTTAAATACCTAGGGCATTTGTTGTGGTGTAATGGTTAGCATGCTAGTCTTTCAGATCCATTACTACTGAATGCAAGTTGATCACGGGTTGATCGATACTTGGGAACCTGTGTAGCATTCCAACCATTCTTAATATTATTGATAATTCATCACCAACACTTACATAAAATACAACATCCTCATCAAATGTTTTATAATAGAAGCAATTAAAATAAATTAAAGTAAATAAAAATCTTTTTTACATGCATTCTTATCTAATTACTTGATTAAATCCTTTCTAATTTGATATATTTTATTACATTAAAACTTAAAAAACTTACTCCAGGAGGGCACATATTCTTGCTAGTCAGATGAATTGCACAAATATAACATGCATATAGAAGAGTTATCACTACTATAACACCCTAATGCCTTTAAGCTCTTTTTAGGGCATCCCACCATGAGTAATGGTTATACATGCTAATCTGGCAGATCCATTACTAATGATAGTGGAGACTTACGATTACAATATTATACACTGAGAATGCCTCCTCTATATGCTAATAGAGGTAGAATTGACAGAAGAGTGCAAGTAATATATTCATGGAATTTATTCTGAGCCCCGGCCTACCACTGCTTTCTACACCAGGAAAGAAAGAACACAAAAGCATTTACAATAATCATTCATAGAAGCGCTCCTGGCTTTGCACTGGGTAGAGGGGATATAAAAGGTAGTCTGTTGCGAGAGAGGCTTATTATTGATCGCCTAGTTTGCTGTATACCTGTATATCACAGGATGCCGCAATTAAAAACCGTCTGCTGACGGGTGCCAGATTGCGAGAGAGCTAAGTTTCGGTGAAAGCACGAAAAGACAGGGAGAGAGTGATAAACATGCGCCGGTAATTTAAAATGGATTAAAAGCAAAACATTTCGCATGTAATTATGCACTGCACAACTAGGCGCTAATTTTTTAATTATCTTTACGAAATATAAAGTTCAAACTTTCATAATGGTGTGCTCAAAAACGTAGAGCTGGGACAGTGAAATGGGGTTGGTATAAATGTTTTTACTTTTTCCATTAATTGTTCTATTTTTCATAGTTTCCTCGGGACATACACAATAACAATACAATAGATACACTGCCCTATATATAAGTGTGATAAGAATGTATTACTAAAACCTAGAACGCTACTAATATTATAAAGGGAAGTTTTCTTTTTATAGGCGAGATAATGTTTCTGTTAATCACAAGGAAATAATAAATGATATGATGGGAATAGAAAATAAAAGTTTTTTGGATAAGAATCTTATAATGGTCTTTTGGCCATTTAAATATTTCTTGATAATTAAGATTCTATCAGAGGACCTCCTACAGGTTTGTCCGTTGTCTGTCCTTTTTTTTTCTTCTATCTATCACATAGACTGAACATTCTTATTTTATAAACATATTGCTTTCTCTTACCTTTTCATACGTGCTTGAATAGAGAAAAACTATATACCCTGTTGATAACACTACATAGTTATTCATCTTCTCTTTTTTTTAATGTAAACAGAACAAAACATATTCCAATGCGTCGAAGGAGGTATAAAAAAAAGATGAAGAGATGTGAGAGAAGAAGACAAAGAAGATAAGTCCTATGAAGAGATGTGAGAGAAGGAGAAAAAGAAGATAAGTCCCATGAAGAGATGTGAGAGAAGGAGAAAAAAAGTGATCAAATGTGTGAAAAATTTATCATCTTGGTGAGTGAAAATCTAAATCTACAAGATGGCCGAAGAAAAACTATTTCACAGGAAATTTCTTTTGGAAATGGATTTTGGTATCAAAATTCGGGAAGTCTTTGAAAGGTTCTCCTTATAGAGGGTAGTACTTCGATACCTTTGAAGTTTAAATCAAATGGATGAGAAGGAAACTTCGCAAAGTCCTCTCTCTTCTCTCTCTCTCTCTCTATATATTATGATAATAATATATATATATAGAGGAGTATATATATATATATATATTTAATTTAAATATATAATATATATAATATATATATAATATAATATATAAATGTTGTTCTGGTTCAACGGGAGTAAATTCAATATTTTTAAAAAAAGGAAAGGTCCGCAAAATGTATTTTGTTTCTCAGAAAAAAAATTTTTATTCTTTTTTGTTTTTACATGTGCAACACGTGTTTCAGATCTTCTGGTATCTTCTTCAAGGCTTTGGTTGATAATATGAAATGAATTCTTCACATGTATGTGTATATATATTACATACACAATGATCACTTCACCCTCTCTTTCCCTTTTTTTTTTTTTTTTTTTTTTTTTTTTGGGGGTGGAATGAACTTTATAAGCACCAATTAGAAAAAGTAAAGAAATTAAGAAAAGTTAAAGGCTAATAAAATAGTAATGAACTTTATTGCTCAGCACCACCAATTTTATTACCGGCTTGAGGGACTGTGTTAAAAGATGAAAGTTCCATTCCACCCCAAAAAAAAAAAAAAAAAAAAAAAAAGGAAAGAGAGGGTGAAGTGATCTGTGTATGTATATATATACACATACATGTAAGAATTCATTTTCAATATTATCAACCAAAGCCTGAAGAAGATACCAGAAGATCTGAAACACGTGTGCACATGTAAAACAAAAGAATAAAATTTTTTTTTTCTGAGAACAAAATACATTTTGCGGACCTTCCTTTTTAATAAAATATTGAATTTTCTCCCGTTGGAACCAGAAACAACACTTTTTATATATATAATTATATATATATATATATATATATATATATATTTAAATAAATATATATATATAATATATATATAATATTATATATATATATATATATAGAGAGAGAGAGAGAGAGAGAGAGAGACTTGCGAAGTTCCTTCCTCATCATTTGATTTAAACTCACAGGTATCGAGTACTACCCTCTATAAGAGAACCTTTCAAGACTTCGAATTTTGATACCAAAATGCCATTTTCCGAAAGAAATTGCCATGTGAAATAGTTATTTCTTCGGCCATCTTGTAATTAGATTTTCACTGCACCAAGATGATAAATTTTTCACACATTTGATGCACTTTTTTCTCCTTCTCTCACATCTCTTCATCTTATCTTCTTTTCCTTCTCTCACATCTCCATAGGACTTTCTCCTTCGACGCATTGGAATATGTTTTGTTCTGTTTACATTAAAAAAAAGAGAAGATGAATAACTATGTAGTGTTATCAACAGGGTATATAGTTTTTCTCTTATTCAAGCACGTATGAAAAGGTAAGAGAAAGCAATAATGTTATAAAATAAGAATGTCAGTCTATGTGAATAGATAGAAGAAAAAAAAAGGACAGACAACCTGTATGAGGTCTCGATAGAATCATAATTATCAAGAAATATAAATGGCCAAAAGACCATTATAGATTTCTTATCAAAAACTTTTTATTTTCTACTTTCCCATCATATCATTTTTATTATTTCCTTGTGATACAGAAACCATTTCTCGCCTATAAAAAGAAAACTTCCTTTGATAATATAGTAGCGTCTAGGTTTTAGTAATACATCTATCTACACTTATATAATAGGGCAGTTGTATCTATGTATGTATATGTGTATGTCCCGAGGAAAACTATGAAAATAGAACAATTAATGGAAAAAGTAAATACATATACACATTCACTGTCACCAGCTCTTACGTTTTGAGCACATTATGAAGTTTTGATTTATATTCGTAAAGATAATTAAAAAATAAAATTTAGATAATTACATGGAAATTGTTTTTGCTTTTAATATTTTAAATAGGTGTTATTGGTCTTTTCTTTTCAGGGGTCTTTATTGCGTAGGGTTTTTAATTGGGCATCCTGTGAGGTCGCAACTAGCGATTCAATAATAATGGATTTGCAAGACTACCTTTTATATCCCCTCTACCCATGCAAAGCCAGGTAGCCGCTTCTAGAATGATATATTGTAAATGCTTTTGTTGTTCTTTTCTTTTCCTGGTGTAGAAAGCAGTGTCAGCCGGGGGCTTCAGAAAATTCCGACTGCACCTCTGCAAATCACCTCTGTAGCATAGAGGAGGCATCCAGTGATGATCGAACTCACTATTCAGTAGTAATGGATCTGCCAGATTAGCATGTTAACCATTACATCATGGTGGGATGCCCTAAAAAGAGCTAAAGGATTAGGGTTAGGAAAACTCTATATCATAATAGCAATTCATCTGACTAGCAAGAATATGTGCCCTCCTGGAGTAAGTTTTTAAGTTTTAATGTAATGAAATATATCAAATTAGAAAGATTAACAAAATTAGATAAGAATGCATGTAAAAAGATTTTTATTTTACTTTAATTATATTTTAATTGGCTTCTATATAAAATCATTGATAGGATTGATTTTAATAAGTTGGAGAATAAAACAATAATATAAGAATGGTTGGAATGCTACACAAGGTTCCAAGTATCGATCAACCCGTGATCAACTTGCTATTCAGTAGTAATGGATCTGAAAGACTAGCATGCTAACCATTACACCACAACGAAATGCCCTAGGTATTTAACCAATCTATTTACCACGAAGCATCAGCCTATGAGCCACAAGGTTTCTGGTTCGATACCGGCCATCGCCAACTCAGCGCATGAGTAACATAGTGATCTGTGCGTAAAGTGAGGAGCTGATTGTAGGTGTTGCTCTCCATCTCAGACGCAAAAAATCTCCTTGATCTAGCGCTAGTGAAAAGGGACAGACTCCCTGGCTGTCCGACTGATACCGACTTTAGGTCACCCCGACGTCTTTACTTTACTTAGGATGTGACAAAAAAGGTCGTAAGTGTGGGGCATCCGGCGAGGATCGAACTCGCTATTCAGTAGTAATGGATCTGAAAGACTAGCATGCTAACCATTGCACCACAAACGAAATGCCCTAGGTATTTAACCAACCCGTTCGCCACAAATAGGATGTGACACAAGGTAGCACAGTGATGATCGAACTCGCTATTCATTGGCTAAACATTACGATGGAACATCCAATTACGTAAGTATGTAATTACCTATGGGCAGATAGAAAACACTCAAAATAAAACTCTCGCATCATCACACCCACGTCTCCAGCATGAGAAACCAGACAATGATGATATCCGGAAATTAACAACGAAAACAAGGAAAAGGGAATTAGATTATAAAAAAGAACAAGCTAAAGCAAATAGGTTTACCTGTAGATATTTTAGGACGTCGTCCAAGGAAAACTAAAAGGCGTCGTGGTAGATTGATGAAAGGGAACAAATAAAGTCTACAGAATTACCAGATGTAAGACGAAAACACGTGTAACCGGAAAACATCGTATTGTCTCACCCAAAAGACACACACGACGAAATAAACATGTGTCCACTAATCTTGGCCAATGTCCTCCATCTTCGATCTTTGCATAAAAATTATATTTACACAAGTTTCGTATGTCAGTCACCAGGACGAATAGGCGTCGATTAAAAAGTTGTGCATTGTTGCCGGCGCTGTAACGTATATTTCCAGGGTTTACATATTATTTACCTCGTACCCCACTTATACGGGTTAGGCACAAGGCCCTATTAGCGTGGGACCACCCACAAACCGGATCTCATGGGTGGCGGGTGAAAAATTGCGTCGATTCCGTCGGCATTCCCCCTCAAGGGGGCGCCTCAGGCGCTGGGCAATAAACCCAGCCCTGCCCGCTTAAATCAAGTGGGCAGGTATTGCCTGGGGGGATAGCCCCCTGGGATCGACGCTATTAACTTGTAATCGTGGTCCAGGACCGAAGCCACTGGACCCACACCCCGAGGGGTAGGTTTACATATTGTATACCCACTCGGGTATATAATAGAGAGAGACAGACATACAGAGATAGATGGAGTAGATAGGGGATGAGATGAGGATTCTTACTCGTTAACTTCTGCTTACTGCTTCTAACGTGGCTGTCATTTTCTCTGGGCTGATTTCTCTCCAGGGATTTCTGTTAAAGGTTGGTTCTTCTTTGTTGAATTCTTTGTGATAGGATGACCATTGCTTGTTTTAATAATCAATTAAAAAGACTTGGTGGTTTTGTCTGCCACATCTGAACTAAACTAAAACTTATTCTCACGGCGCCTAATCGCGCGCTTTCTAAGGGATGAAGAACAAAGGTTACTAACCACCAATAACTGTCGAATAACTTTCCATAGGATCCCGTCATTCTGAATCTAACGGACCCTATCAAAAATATTCTAACTACAGGTAGGCAGATAATTTATAAGCTTCTTATAAATTACGTAACAGACAGTTTTCTGGTGATAATTTCAGTAGCCGCGTTGTGGTTATGAACAAAAATATATCGACTCTGTTTCGTTTCAGGTTTCTTTTGTCCCAGAAAGACTATGCGCCAAAACCATGAATACACACTCGCATAAGCTTGGGTGCGTAGTCTCTTTTTACCGGATCAAAACGCTCAAAAATGGATAGATAAACGTAGTAGATATACAAAAGCGAAACAGGTGTACAGGTAGTTGTTGTCTCATGTGTCCCCTATATAGATTGGTTTCCTTTGGATTAGTTGTTTAAAGATGTATAGTAGAAGAAGGAAGACATAGAAAAAAAATGGAAAGACGAAGGAGAAGAAGAAAGAAAGAAAAAAGAAAACAGACAACCAAAGAGGGGACGAAAGAATACAGACAAAATGAAGGAAAGATGAGAAAAACGAAATGAAACAAACAATGAAAGAAATACCAAAAAGAAGAACGATAGAAACCAATAAAAGACAAGAAAGAATATTAGAAAAAACTAAAAAAACAAAGAAAGAAGACACAGAAAAGGAAATACAAGAAAAACAAAGAAAGAAACAATGATAGAAGGAAAGGAAAGGAAAGGAAAGAAAGATGATATAAATAAATAACTATATCTAAAAAAGTAAATAAATAAATGAAGAAGAAGAAGAAGAAGAAAAATGAAAAAAGAAAGAGAGAAATAGAAGAGAAGAGAAACTAATTAAATATTGTTTGAAAATAAGTAATGAATGTAAAAGCTTAGTATTAACTTAAAGAAGGCAAATATAAACCCTTCAAAGAAACAGTGTAGATTTGACCAACCAGGAGCCAGCGTCGTTAGTTTGAATTCAGTGTTTTCTTTCTACTAGACTCTGTGCCTAATCAAGTTTGAAGAGAAATTCATTTTTTCCTTTCTTTTTTTTATGTAAATGTAAAATAAAAATAAAAAAACAAAACAAATACAACACAAAACAAATGCAGAGTCAAAAATCTTATACAGCAAATTAAAAATGATCAAACAATTTTTTTTTTTCTGTACAACTTCTCAAAGCATTTCTTTCTCGCTCTTACTATATCTTTATACCATCAACTTCTTTTAATTTTTCATTACTTTATCTTTCAACTAGTTTCTACTTTCCAGCCTGATGGTCATTTCTCTTTAACATTGAAGAATCTTGATAAATTTCGTCCTTTCGTACTTTCCAGCCTGATGGTCATTTCTCTTTAACATAGAAAACTCTTGAGAAATTTCGTCCTTTTGGGCACAAATTATTACTACCAATAATAACAATAACGGTAATAATAATAAAAAAATGACAGTACCTTGTGAAGATTCTCACTAGCGACATATCAGTGTCTACAATTCTTTTCGAATCGAATACTGTTCTTTCAAAGAAAAAAAATATATAAATGAATTTAAACAAGCTGGGCAAACTTTTCAATTCGTCTTAGGCGAAAATATCATTGATGGCGTCTTTTAATTCCCTTAGCTTCTCTATGCCTAATCAAGTTGGAAGAGCCCAGTCTGCCCTACTATTTACCCATAGATATAAGTAGAATGTATTTACCCAACCCAGCCCCATGGAGAGGTTGTGATCTAAGATCAATTTCTAAGTGTAATACAGCTGGTTTGAATTCTGCATCTTCTTCGCCTATACTGGGTGCCTAGCGATGTTTAGAAACACTAGTCTTTCCAACTATTTATGCAGAGCTAGTAGTTGATAGGATATAGGGATATATGCCTATTGCAAAAGCATTAGCGCCAGGTGAAATGCAATCACTTGCCCAGGATTTAAATTCGGGTCGCAGATTCCATTTTCTATGACGATAATCGTTACGGTAAAAGTTTGTAAAAAAATGAATGTATATAAACAAGTTTAATTTCTCACAAATTTTCTGATTTATTAAAAGTGACTGACAATTCAATTTACCTTGATATCAAGATAATAGGAAAGAGTAGTTGAAGTTGTTTAGTTAGTTATTTTTGTTGCGTAGCGCCTTTACTAAATTCCAATATGTTATATAGCGGCATCAAATTCATGCTGCTAAATCGCGGATCTGTATACGTTGCGGGTATATATAGTCACGTAGCGAAGTATGTAGTAGTCGGACTTAGAAAATCACAACACATGGGTATTGTAAAAACTTTGAGTTTATTTCTTTAATCTCTGCTGTGGTGTGGGTGGCGAGCGTTGACAATAGGAACTGCCCAAGTGTTGACGATGACTACTACTACCGTTGGGATGAGTGGCGATGTTGAGGTGGAAGGTGGCTACGTGACGGCTCACAGCCGTCGGCTGTGACCGTGAGTGGCTGACACTTGTTCTCTGTCCCGGGGGTTCTGTCTGACTGACCTCTGGCTGACTTCCTTTTATATATATCAAACGCCTACGCGTTTTCTTTTGTTATGCTTAACAGCGGACAAATCTATTTCCGAACTTATTGTTACCCATCCTTCTTTGTTCGCTTTACCCGAAAAAAAAGTTTTTTGTCGTTTTTTGTCGTCTTTTCTTTGTTTCAATCCAAACGGAAAAATACTACTTCCGCTCGTACAATATACAACTATTTTGTTTAATGACATATCAAACCTCTGAACTATTTAAGACCAAATTGTTTGATTAGATAGTGAATATTGCTTTAGTAATATAAACAAGTAGAAATTAATGTGCAGTGATCAATTAGTAGAATTGATAAACTGGGTTTTGAGTTCAGCCACCGTTTTCTAGCACATGTATGATAAAAAGACTTAGGTATTTGAGTGAAGAGAAATTTGAAGAAAACGATTGAGGCAATTAAAGTGGTTCTAGGGTTTGACATGACCTGCCAAATAATCAAATCTACTCCGACCCTATCGCCGAAGTAAGTGCCGATCTGTACCGTTGCATGTCAGGATACCACTTAGTACCAAAGTCAGGGACTGTTCAGCTAACATGATCCTGTCCAATGTCATAACGGGTAACCATTAGGGTAGGGTCTTACCCCTCTGCAGAGGTGCAGTCAGCGTATTCTACTGTCCCAGCCGACAGGGCAGTGTACCTTATGATCTCTACCTTTAGAAAACAAGTCGCCGACTGCACCTCTGTAGAGGAGTAAGATCCCAAATGTATATCAAAAGAGAAAACTCAAAATTTAAATCTGCTTACATAACGTTTCACGATGTTTTTAAAAAATCCGTTATTGTTTGATCGTTACACTTACATTTACTCTATATCTATCCTCTGTCTGTATGTCTGTCTGTCTGTCTGTCTGTCTCTCTCCCCCTATCTCTCTCTCTCTGTCTCTATCTTTCTCTCTCTCTCTCTCTCCACACACACACACACACACACACACACTATATATATATAATATATATATATATATATTATATATACTCCCCTCCACTATGAGTTTTGTAACAGTGACCTCCAATTTCTGAGAAACCTTCCTTCCATTGTTTACGAAATGTCGACATCATCACCTGCGTGAATATGATGGATAACGTTGAAAATACCATAGAATATTCTTTTTATCGGAGTCTAAATAATCGCAAGCAGATGCTTTATACAACTGCCAGATGTACACTCTTCCGATGCCGCGTTCTAATACTTTCCTGAATGAAATGTTCTATCACTTCAGTTATGCATGGTTACCTTTATTTATTTATTTATTCATTGACTAGAAGTGGCTACACAGCGTCGCCTGCGTAAGGGCGTTTTAAAAGGTAGTCTCGCAGATCCATTATTGTTGAATTGCAAGTTGGATCTTTGCAAGAAGCCCCATTAGAATCCCTACGTAAAAAAGACCTTGCGTTGACCCAGACACTATGAAAAGAAAAATTCATGTCTGCTATTAAAAATACTAAAGGCAAAAAAAAAATCCATGCTGTTAACATTTAAATTCTATTTTCTAATCATCTTCATGAATATAAATCAATTCTTTATTATTTTTTCTCAAAAACCAAGATGTGGTGATAGTGAATGTGTATATATATATATTTTGTAAAATACATCTATAAGATGATTGAGGGGGAAGTCATCAGCGTTGTTATATCCTTGGGATCATTAGAAATTTCTGGTCTTTCAACAACGGATTTCCTCGCCCAGGGAGCAATCGGGGTTGATCAAATCCCGACCCTTCCCTCTCGGCACATGACCTCGCCTCTTGAGGACCATAGTTTTATTGTACTGGTCACCTGACCTCCAGCCAATGGCAATAGAGCTCTCCTTATTTATATTACATTCATTTTATTACTCGAGTTTGGTCTTACTACCAGGAAGAACGGTTGTTGTAAGTTTTTTTTCCTTTTTTTACCCCCCCTCCTTCTTTGTTGAATTTTTAATTATATATATTTACTTAGTCATTGTTTTATTTTTTTAGTTTCCCCCGGACATACATACAAACTGCCCTTTATATATGTATAGATTTATTGATTTGTTTTCTTACAAATTTGTTCCCACCAGTTGAAACTAGTGGATTTTTAATAAAATAGGATTGACGGCAAGTCTCCACAGGGCTCCATGCTGGTTAGTTGGTTGGTTGGTTGGTTGGTTGGATTTTACGTCATATCAACCCTTGTTGGTTTATCTTAAGCCTAAGAACTTTTGTTTTATTCATTCTTGTATTAAATCTTTTCTAAACTCAATTCTTTAAAATACATATTTTAAAACCGATGTTTTCCTTTTTAACCCCATGTACTACCATTGTGTCAGAATAGAGCTGAGAGTAACTGGTGAAGGTGTACTCCACACTCCCCAGAGGTCCAGAATGGGAACTTCACCATCAGATAGAGTTTAACGTCATATCCAGGACACTAAGACCCACAACGACCACGATTAAAACTTCTCTATAATAGTCTCCCTCTCCTTTTTGATACTTCTTTCTTTTGTTCTCTCCTTTACGTTTCAAGCTTTTCCCTCTTATTTATTCTTCCCTTCATTTGATGATTAAATTACATCAGATATATCTTTCCTGTTTTCCTTCTACTCCACTATTTTCGGTTTCGACCTTTTTCAACCTGGTTCCTTAGGGAAGTTCATATAACCTTTTTTTATCATGATTTGTTTTATCAAGTATACATTGTTTCTTTCAATATGTGTTCATGTTGATTTTTTTGGTGCTGGGTTCGGTGATCATTTGGTGTTTCGACTCGTTTACTGAGTTCCTCCTCTTCTTCTTCTTCTTCTTCTTTTTCTATTATTATTATTATTATTATTATTATTATTATTATTATTATTATTCGAATGCTTTTTTCTCTTTGCATACTTCTTTTTTGAGTGCTTCTTCTTCTTCTTCTTCTTCTTCTTCTTCTTCTTCTTATTTATTATTTTATTATTATTATTATTATTATTATTATTTTGAATGCTTTTTCTCTTTGCATACTTCTTTTTGAGTGCTTCTTCTTCTTCTTCTTCTTCTTATTATTATTATTATTATTATTATTATTATTATTATTATTATTATTATTATTATTATTATTATTATTCGAATGCTTTTTCTCTTTGCATACTTCTTTTTTGAGTGCTTCTTCTTCTTCTTCTTCTTCTTCTTCTTCTTCTTATTATTATTATTATTATTATTATTATTATTATTATTATTATTATTCGAATGCTTTTTTCTCTTTGCATACTCTTTTTTTGAGTGCTTCTTCTCTTCCTCTCCTCTTCTTCTTCCTCTTTCCTTTTTCTTCTTTTCTTCTTCTTCTTCTTCTCTTCTTCTTCTTCTTCTTCTTCTTTTCTTCTCCTTCTCTTCTCTCCTCTTTCTTCTTCTTCTTCTTCTTCTTCTTCTTCTTCTTCTTATTATTATTATTATTATTATTATTATTATTATTATTATTATTATTCGATTTTCCTCTTCTATATCGGCATTCCTTTAGCTTATATCAAAGATAACGTTGTAATATTCTTTCCTTTCGCTTTTTAACAAATTCCATTCCCCAAGCAGCCAATTCATGTCCCCTTTTGTCCTCCAATCATTCCTTTAATAATAGATACATCTCCATACATTACCTTTTCTTCCCGATTCCTTCTCACTCCTTTTTTTTTGTTCCCTGCACTATTGTGAAAATTCATCTTCTTATCAATTATTCCTTGCCAGCACGATCTACGATTAATGCTACTCGTGTAACTGTCAGGGGTGGGTGATCGAGAGATACAGGGAAAATCTCTCGCTCGTTTGTCGGGGTTGATGGAAACGAATGTTAGCTACAGGCGTCATACCACTATCCCTTCTTTTTTGTCCCTCTTTTTTTGGTTCTTGGCTTTGATTTTTTCAGTTTTTTTAATTTTTGTGTTTTATTGTGCTTTTTTTCTTTTCTTTTCCAAACATTCGCTTTCACAAGTTGTATGCCACCTACGAACTCTGTTTACTGTTGAAATAGAACCCGAATTGCTCCGATTGTCGCTGATGAAATTTTAAAGAGGTTATGAGATCTCGTATGGAAAGGAAAATATATTTAAGCAATAGAGAGATTCTTGATTATTTCTATAGTAATACATAATACGTTATACAGGATGCGAAACAGCTGCAGTGTACAACCGGATACGAAGAACTTAAGAAACAGTATACTACTGTAATATATTCAGCCTAGTGGATAAAGGAGTTATGTTAGGACAGTTCTAAGTGACAGGTATCTCTAAATTGCATGTTCAATCCTGGTCAGGTGCAGCGATAACATAGAATAATAATCACACAGCTTAACACCCGTACCCCAGCTATGGTTAGCGGAATGAGAACGGGATACCTCCGTGTATTGAATAAAGGGTTACGTTCCGTGATGGCTCCTGATTACGACAAGAAGGTTCCAGAGTTCGAAAAGAAGGTTCCCGAGTTCAAAAAGAAGGTTCCCGAGTCCGAAAAAAAAGGTCCGAGAAAGTTACCGATTCCGAAAAGAAATACCTGAAGAAGGTCGGAGCGCGCTTCGACCGAAACGTTGTACAGATAACAATGAAGATGAGGAAATAGTCCGAATAATCCAAATAATAGTAGAATATGTTCATTGGAAAAATATTTAATTCAACATCAGAGTGTAATAGATCGAACAAATCTATTTCCATTTTGTCTTTAAATAAACGAACAGAAAATACCCTTTTTAGAACCAGAGTGTCAAATCTTTTTTTTTTTTTTTTTTTTTGTAAATCTTTTTCAATATACGGACCTTAACGTGGCGGAAAAAGCGAGAAAACGTGGCCATGTTTCTTTATGAATTTTAAATTGACCTAAAAAATACGTCACTACCAACGTCAGAATTCCCTTACTTATTTACGTTATATTTTCAATGGTTATTAAATAATCATTTAGCATTTTATTTATTAACAATGTCTCTATAAAGGTCCTGTTGAGATAGATTTGCTTCAAAACAGCCCATGTAATTAATGTGTTTTATATATCATTAAAAATAAATTATTTAATTTCATTAGTCTTTCTAATTAAGTATCATATTCAAATATATTAAAAGTTAAATATTTGTGCCAAAAGGACACATATTTTGCAAGTGTATTTAATTTGAACAGGAAAAATAAAAGTTTATGTAAAGGACTTTAAAAAAAGTGGAATAAGTATAATTATTTATATTTTCACCATTCCACTGCAATCTTTTTTGTTTTTTTCGTTTTTTTTTTCATTTATAAAATTATTTTTCTTATCTTATTTTGGCCTATATTAATTATTTCTACGCACACTGTTGCATCCTTTCATTTATTTCTATGAAATACTAAATTTGTCTATAATATACTGAAAATGTAGACTTTGTGGTAATAGAGATGAGACTGTAAACCATATACTCTGCGAATGTAGCAAACTAGCACAACGAGAATACAAAACTAGACACGAGTGGGTTGGGAAGGTGATCCACTGGGAATTATGCAAAAAATTAAGTTTTGACCACACAACAAAATGGTATATGCATAAACCAGAATCTGTTCTTGAGAACGAAACGTATAAAATTCTCTGGGACTTTGAAATAAAAACGGATCACCTTATCCCAGCAAGAAGACCAGATCTAGTGTATCTATAGATGGAGCCCCGACCGGTACTGCCACTCCTAACAGAATGAACTTACGACTATCGACAATGAAAGAGTACTCTAGAATCTCCCTAACTCCATAACTGAGACCTCACCAGATGAAGTTTAGTGTCATACCCATATAGTGTCATGAGCGCGTGGTGTAATGGTTAAAGTCATGGGAAATGGACTCGTCGCCCCGAGTTCAAATCCTGGACGTGGTAATTGCATTTCAGCGCTAATGCTCTTGGGAAAGATATGAATCCTACTCTCCCTCCAGCTATGGGTAAATAGCAGGGCAGACTGGGTTCTTTAACCATGGCTA
>CM042146.1:22107204-22134704 GCA_023376005.1 Doryteuthis pealeii
TTCTTTAAACTTCTGAACTTTATTTTATTTTATTTATTTATTCCTTTTTTTATCAAGCAATGGCAATACTCGAAACAAGTTTGCTACCATTATATATATATATATATATATATATATATATATTATATATATATTATTTGTTTGAAGTGAAAGTGCATGTATGCACTTTTGTAAATATGTTCTTAAATTCTTACGAAAAAAACTTATATTCAAAACTTATTTTAAAACTTAGATATCTTAATTTAATCGAGTAGCGTACATCTATACTTTCTTATCTATTTTTACCAACCAGAGTAAACTATTCTTCGTCTCTGAAATATATTTGAGGTAATCATAATTTAATTATGTGCATTCTCGTAAAAACTATGCAACTTTCTATTGTTCATACGGTATCATATCTCTTTAAATGACTTTGTTAAAAGAATCTTATAACATGCATTATGAAGCTATGTTAGTTTTTTTTTAATTTTCCGAACTTGTAAGTGGTTTCATGTGTTGTAGGTATTCACATCTATTTCACAAGTTACAACAGTAAGCATACACCTTCGTTCTAAAACAATAAATCTATCTATCTATCTATCTATCTCTCTCTCTCTCTTATATATATATATATATATATATATATATATATATATATATATATATACATTCGCATATGATGAGCTGGGAGAATTAGACACTTTGTCTAAGTTCCCCGAAATAGGTTATAATGCAAGATCTCTAAGTCTTTTGTTATTTCTTTACTTATAAATTTGCTCTGTGACTCTAACAATAAAAGCACACATTGAGCTCTCAAACTGCGACAGGTTTTTTAAATAAAACTCCTATGTCGTAAGGAAGATTTCTTGCTCAGCCATTTCGATATATCTTTCTTTCTTATTGCATTTTTTATTATGCGGAACATAACGTTATTCTCCTTTTTCTTACCCAATAATAAAAACGAAATTGTCCATTATTTGACTGATTATTTGACTGATGTAATGTGATGCCACAAAAAGAAAAAAGAATTTGGTGGATAAGGAACACCAGATAATCATTGCCTTTCATCTTGGACGATTTCGACGGTCTTATTTTGACGCATCGGATGTATAATTATGATAACGGACGTATATTTTGTAACACCAGTATTTAATATAATGTTTTATATCTCTATATCTTAAAATACATGAGAGAATGAATTTCTTTTTTGCTCCTGTTCGAATGTCACGTGCACCAACACCTAAACGCGTTAAATATTGTTTTCAAGTGAATGAAGAGATAGTTAAGCTCAGTTCAATAAAGCTAGAACAGGGAGATTGTGTTTGCGTCTGGGTTGGTGCACCACACGTACAATCAGCCCCACCCAATTTACTGCACAGATCCAAACTGGTGAGAACAGGTAACGAACCCGAAACATTGTGGTTCCGAGAATGATATATTAGGTTTTAATAAGCGGTAAAAATATTAAGAAAACATAAAATAGGCCCCAATGATGTCGCGGACTATTAATATTGTACAAGTTCAAACTTACTTTTTTTTAAATATAAGGATGGTTTTGGATTAAATAGTCTACAAAGGTTGATGTGCCATTAAAAAGAGAAACGAAATCGAACCAACCAAAACTCGGGGCAAGTGAAATTGATAAAGTAGGAATATTGTATTATGTATTCGTTGGGTTAAATCGAACTCGGACCTAAATTCCACCATCGTACGTCACCCACCCCTGGCTGATACTGACAATAAACCCCTCCGCCATCTTACTTATCTGAATAAAGAAGTTCTCACTACGTAAACGCATTTCTGTTACGATTTTAGTGGCCATCCTATAGGCTTTAAGCAAGATTGCTTCTCCTGCGGATATCGTTTTGTGCTAAACAGATTGCGATCTTTGGTAAAGAATCCTTTGGTTGTTCCTTTGTGCTCCTCAGTCTTGCAAGTCCTTCGTCAATTATTTCAAATGGACGTCTCTCAGTATCAGTGATTAAGTAGTTAACCAGCCACATATTGGAATGTTGATTGGCTGAGGTTTAAACCAGGTGACGTCGCTTAGTCTATAAATTTAAGTGGTGTATTGTAGCACACCTTATATACCAAAAAATCCAGCATATATAGAATTGGATTGAAATGTTAACATAACAGTAGAAAGTGTATGAAAAAGAAGAAAATGTACTGAAAAGAATAAAACCTTAAATATATTTGACTTTCAAAATATGTGACCCATGTAAACATCTAATAGTGCGGAATATTTGGTTACGACCTTTCAGTTGACACAAATAAATGATAAATAAAAGAAAATAAGATCAAATGAAATAAAACAGGTGACACGTAATAAATGAACATAGAATAAATTGAATGAAATCAAATCAATCAACCGTAATTTTCCAATGTTAGAAATAACAGACAATCAAGCTATAATGGAAATAAAACACTCCCAGAAATTAATCCATTTTCAACACATGAAAGATATAACCAGATGTCAAAATAGTTCCATATATAAACAGCGTCGTTGAAATTATTAATAAAGTCAAAGGTTTCAGGGAATTACACACAAACACAGATACACCGATACACACAGACACACACACACACACACACACACACACACACACACACACATATATATATTATATATATATATATATATATCATGTCGCGCAATTTGCACGGACATCCATGACGATCTCTCGCCAACCTTCCCTATCATTTATCGACTCTGGAAGGTCCTCCGCGCAGCAGCCAGAATCCTTATATAGTTGGTCAATGTAGATTCTGACTGGGCGGCCCACACTAGCATGCCCATGTGCTGACTTCCACAGTAGTACGTCGCTTACGAGCTCATCCCTGCTTCTCCAGCAGTGACCTGCATGCCTAGTCCGTCTTATGGTTTATGAGAGGGGGGCAGGTGTCCATACAGTTGCTTCTTTGTGGGGTGATGCTCCCACGACTTATTCAGGACCACTCGCAGCATTCTCGTGCAGCTCCCATCTAGTTTATTCTCAAGGCGCTTCGTTAGGGTCCAGGTGGTACAGCCATACAGCAGTACCGACACAACCACAGCCTGGAAGAATCGTCTCTTTAGCTTGTCAGGGAGATCGGATTTCCATATGATTGATAATTTGTTGGTGCCCAACCATTCGTTTCCTATTCGGGTGTTAACATCGCTTTCTGTGGATGAAATATTACTACCTAGGTATGTGAAATATTCTACTGCCTTAAGGGGTTTACCGTCAAGTGTGGAGATGTCTCCTTGCTTTTTGAAGCTCATGAACTCAGTTTTATCAGAGTTCACGTAGAGGCCGATGTTCTTTGCTCCCTTCTCTGAGCTGTGTATAGGTGCCTCAGCCTGTGTCGGTGTATCTGCAAGAAGTGCGAGGTCATCAGCATTGTCTACATCTGTGACAGTTTATGCGGGGTATCGCCGGCTTCTTGCCTTTCTTAGTGTGAAACCTTTTTCTTTTATGGTATCTAGTGATGTTCGGAGTACATAATCTAGGCATATTATAAATATATATGGTGCTAATGTATCTCCCTGCAGGACCCCAGTGGCAATGTCAAAACAGTCTGTGTCGCCATCAGGTGAGCATACCATTGCTTTAGTATCTTTGTATAGCATCATTATGGCGGCAACAGTTTCTTTGGGGAGACCATATGCTAGCAGTATTTGTTCCATAATATATATATATATTATATTATATATAATATATATATATATATATAATATATATGGTATTTGTGGGAAAAGTGACTTACTGGTTAAAATGGTAACAGTGGTTAGTTGATTCAAGTTTCACAATGATAAGGCAGTGATATAACAAATATAAAGTGCTCAATACGTTAGTAGAGCAAAGATACGGTTTCAAAATCAAACAACACCCACTGTACGTCAAAGAGCTGAAAGATTTCGATTCAGACCTCATCGGAATCATGAAAAAGATCAGATTTAAACATGTGAATAACAAAATCCAACAGCAACTCAACAAATATTTAAAATCTATAAAAAAATCACCAAAAATCCTAGTTAAATCCGACAAAACAGCTAAATTCTACACGAGTAGGTTATTACCGTGTACCTTTAAGTTAATATTTATATATATATATATATATATATATATATATATATATATATATTTGTGAATAAAAAGGCCTTAAATACCATAGGTATCGTGATTATGGACCATTTCCACTCGTGGGTATCTAGGGCCCACGAGCTTCTTCCACCCACGTATATTTTTTTATTTAGACAGGCACATGGCCAAATTCATTTTATATTCAAACATCCCCCACCCCCGCCTCCAGGGGAGATCTTATTGTATTTTTTCTTTTCGAGTGTCTTTTTGATTGGTGGAAATTTTCATCTTTTCCCCTCCTCCTTTACATGGTTGGCGGTGTTTTTTGTCTGTCTATGTCTGGTGGTTAATTCCTTAGTTGGGTTGGAATGACCCACTGAGTTCTACTTATTCTGCCTGATTACGTTCACGCAAGAGTCCCTAGATACCCACGAGTGGAAATGGTCCATAATCACGATACCTATGGTATTTTAGGTCTTCTTATTCACAAATAACTTTGCTCTGTTTACAATAATTAAACATTGAGCACACATACGGAACCTGACCTCTACAACAAACTACTGTTAGAGAATAGGACCAGCCTAGAATCATCTGGTACCAAGAAACTTGGTACCACACCAAAGTATATATATATATATATATATATATATAATATATATATATATATTTATATATAATATATGTATATATATATAAATATATAATATATAATATATATATATTATATGAAAAGGGTATGATTTAACGGATAATATAAAATATAGAGGGAGTACAATGGCTGATTAAATAATTAATCGAAAAAGTCGATTTGTAAGAACACTCAATAAGTTTATAGAGCAGATTTATACACACACACACACACACACACAAACATATGCACATATTATATATATATATAATAATATATATATATATTATATTATATATATATACATGATATTAATATATACATTACAAAATTGGTTTATTATAGTATGTGGCGTACCTTTTGAATGTGGCCTACGAAATCATATCTCTCTTATAGTATGTGACCTACCATAAAAAGCATACTATAAGGTTATAATAATAACTGCTAACCCTAACCCTAACCCTATTTTAGAATTTTAGAATGTTTTAGAATTAAATAGATCTCTGATTCATGAGAATTATGGATTAATTATTTTTAAATATTCTTAATTACTATATACAGCTTTTGACTGAATTGCATTTCTTGAAATTGAACACATGTGAAAAATAATTAGTTTCAATGAATTGCCTACTAATTATATGACAGTTCTTCCAGGCCGTTGTCGTATCAGTGCTGCTGTATGGCTGCACCACCTGGACCCTAACTAAGCGACTAGAGAATAAACTAGATGGGAGCTGCACAAGAATGCTGCGGGGATCCTGAACAAGACGTGGAAACAAAACCCTACGAGAAAACATCTGTACGGTCACCTGCCACATATCACCCAAACCATCCGAGTAAGACGTACAAGACACGCGGGACACTGCTGGAGAAGCGAGGACGAACTCATAAGCGACACCCTCCCGTGGAAGCCAACACATGGGCACGCCAGTGTGGGCCGACCAGCAAAGACGTACATTGATCAGCTCTGTGCGGATACAGGATGCTGCATAGAGGATCTCCCGAGAATGATGAGCGATAGGGACGGATGGAGAGACATTGTCATGGATAACCGCGCGACATGATGATGATGATGACACGAGGCGAGCTAGATTGAAATCGTACTTCACCCATCATCACTTGTACAGTAGGATGTGAAGACAGTGGTATTGCAAAACTACTTTGTCTCTCACGTCCGTGATTAATTCGTAAATTAATAATAGCTATCAAGACCTGTTGATATACTACACTTTGATAATTTAATCATTACAACGTTTGATATGTTTACCTAAGAGCTATTTCAAAATAGTTCAATATGTAAAAATATAACAATCTTGATTTAACTCTCTTTCATTCCTTTTTTTCTTTCTTTCCATCTTTTCATCTTTTCATTTTGTTCGATTGAAACAGATTAGTTATCGCTTCTGCGCGATCACCCCTCTCTCTATCTTTCCCCTATTCTCTTTCATTTTTTATTATATTTTTTGTGTAGCATGCCCCTTTTCTTTCTTTCTTTCTTCATAATAAAAACGGAATGGTCCATTATTTAGCTGAGGTAAATATACACTTACTGAGGTAGGACACATTCAAACCGGGTGTCCACATACTATAACAGAATCAAAAAGGTAGGCCTCATACTATAACGGTACCACAAAATTTATATTCACCCTTTTCTATTCGTATCTAATTGTTCTGATCAGTTGTTTTATATTTCTTTTTTTTTCTGGAAGTTCATTTAATCTCCCTAGTGTAAATGTCTAGACCAGGGCAATTGATTCTTACTGGACTATTCAGATTGGTTATAATCTGAAAACTTTTTCTCAGAAAAAAAACTGCTCCTGTCCTCATCGAGTTAAAGGCTGTCGCAGATATTCGACGACAAACGAGACACAACCATTTCTTTTATTCATTCTTTATGCGACGTCACATGATCATGGCAATTCTTTCTGCGTGGAAATAGTCTTCCATCGTTCCCCAGTCGCGTCGGCCAGTGGCCATAATCTTGATTGATTTTCCGTGGTTTCTTTTTTAAATGTTATCTGTAACACTTCCACGTCTACAGACAGGACACCTCGTCTAATATATATATATATATATATATATATATATATATATATATATATATATATATATATATATATATATATGTGTGTGTGTGTGTGTGTGTGTGAAAATAAAATGGAAATTAATCCGACAGTATGAATAAGATATAATGAAAAAACAAACGATGTTTACAACTGAAATAGGCTCATCAGAAGAGAAAGTGTGCAAACCGTTTCGGGGCCAATTCTCTTGACGGTTTTAAAAAGCAACACTCGGCCCATCCTCAACTAATATGAGGACCCTATTGCATTATAATGTATCAACCGCACGTGGGTCGGTCATCAACAAAAACAAGACGGGAAAAAGACCGTTAGTAAAAACAGAACGCTGCTAGTCAAACGTTGGAATTAATTAAAAAAAAATTTAAAAAAATTAAATTGTGCTGTCTGCATTAAAAATATATGAATTTTTATTTTAAAATAAAATGAATTTTATTTAAAAATAAAATGAATCTCATTTTCAATTTTGAAAATATCAGAAGCGTTATATGTAATGAAATAAGACTCAAAAAAGTCTGATGTAAAGTTATAGAAAAAGTGTAAATATGTATAAAAGTATATGGAATATAAAAATATTGTAATACAATCCCAACTGTAAAATAAGTAGCCCACATTTATAATTAAATCCGTGGTGTTAATGGATATCATCAAAAAGGGGTAAACATTCAAATGTAAAGTTTTTCCATGGACAAGTATGTGAATATAAAATGGAAATTAATCCGACAGTATGAATAAGATATAATGATATATATTTAAAACCGTCAAGAGAATTGGCCCCGAAACGGTTTTGCACACTTTTCTCTTCTGATGAGCCTATTTCAGTTGTAAACATCGTTTGTTTTTTCATTATATCTTATTCATATATATTATATATATATATATATATTATATATATATATATATAATATATATATATATAATCAATTGTAATATTGTAATCAATTGTAATACTGGCGTGAAAAGGTGCTCAATGCTAATAAAGCAGAGCAGATTTATAATCAATTGTAATATTATGGATTTGGACTCATAACTTAAAGTTTCATGGTTATGCAATCATCAGATGAGTCAAATGGTTGAGATTTTCGAAAAATGGTTGAGATCTTAAAAACGAGTAGTTTTTTAGCATTTATATAAACGTGAAGTGTTTCCACGCGATGGGATAATATAATGCTAAAATTGTTTTTTTTTTAAACTGAGGCTTGTTTAACGTTTATGTGACGTGGATCGTGTTCACGTAATGTGATGTTATGACGTTAGATTTGTGTTTTTAAAAAAATGATAATAAAACAAACTTGCTTTGGTTTTAATGCACGCGGTGTTCAGATGAATCTTTTTTTTTATAAATAAAAGGAGTACGAAAATTAAGGAGTCAATTATTAGCAAATAGCATTGAGCACCTTTTCACGCCAATACTTTTTCTCATTTTATCATTCATTCATTATTCATCATCATATATATATATATATATATATATATATGTGTGTGTGTGTGTGTGTGTGTGTGTGGTTTTGTTGAACTCAATAGACAATTCTTGTCAGACGAGTTTTTGTTCGATCCTTTCTTACTGTCTGGCCATCTGTTTAATATCCGTTTATCTTGATAAGATCAACTTCGAAGCCAGTCAACATGTTCTCAAATACCTATAATTTCCCGCCAATCCTCTTCCCTCCATTTCCCATAACATTCTTATAAACTTGTGAGTTCCTTCTCTCACTAATTCCTACTGCTACTGTTTTTTTTAAAGAAACAATGGAAACATCTCACCAGTTCCATACGTGATGATGGCACTAAGTAGTGCAGAAAGCACTCGTGGTAAAATCTTTGGTGGATTCATACACCAATTCCACCCATATATTAAAAAGATGGCCAGGCAGGAACGAATAAATACTCGTCAGACAATAATTGTTCGTTGAGTTCAACAAAACATGTTGTTTTTTTAAATGCTGCCAAATATAACTTATATATATATATTATATATATATATATATAATATATATATATATATATTCAAATAAACTTTCAAATAAAGAAAAATTTAATAAACCTTCATCTTAAGTTAAATATTGCTCTGTATATAATTTAATTTATTGGTTATTATACATTGAGTTGTTTTTATGGATTCATAATAATTCTCGTATGAGTATATGTTTGCACCTACAAGAGCATACAGTATGGTTGTACAGTGAGATTTCCATGCACCCAAATAGAATCATCCCTTACTTGACCCTTACCTTCTATACCCGGCCTCGGCTGGGGGTCCAGTGTGCTTCGGCCTCTGGACCGGTAAAGTACAATTAATAGCATCGATTCAGGGGGACCATCCCCCTGGATCGACGCAATTTTTATGTGCCCACGTAAAAACGAGACCTTGTGTCCAGCCCTCATAAGTGGGATGAGCAGGCAAATACCCTTACCAGTAATTTGGATTACATTATATATATAATTATATATATATATATATATATATATATATATATATATATGTGTGTGTGTGTGTGTGAAAATGAAATTGGAATTGAATCCGACAATATGAGGAAGAATGAATAAAGAAAAGAAAGTACAGAATGGATAATAAAAGATGAATTTAATCAATATCACTTACACATGTGTTTCGGTCAGTTTATCTATGTGTACACGATTCAACCTATTATTATCGTTTAAATAAACAAATGAAATGAAATAATAATAATAGAAAAATGTAAAAATATTCCGTACACAGAGAAAATTCGACCTTCATCAGAGGGAAATTTTATTTTGAATGAAAAAGTGATTTAAAAAAGTGATTTTAAAAAAAAAATTCTCTTCGAACATTTTAAAAAGATTCTCCGTTTTTCTTCAAGGAATTTTTTTTCATTCAAAATAAAATTTCACTCTGATGAAGGTCGAATTTTCTCTGTGTACGGGATATTTTTACATTTTTCTATTACTATTATTTCATTTCATTTGTTTATTTAATGATAACATTGGTTGAATCGTGTACACAAAGATAAACTGACCGAAACACATGTGTAAGTGATATTGATTAAATTCATCTTTTATTATCCATTCTGTACTTTCTTTTCTTTATTCATTCTTCCTAATATATATATAATATATATATATATATATAGTATATATTATATATGTGTGTGTGTGTGTGTGTGTGTGTGTGTAGTGTGTGTGTGTGTGGTGTGTGGGTGTGTGTGTGTGTGTTGTGTGTGTGTGTGTGTTTATGTGTGCGTGTCTATGTGAGTGTATTGTGAATGAGTTGCTTTTTGATTGTTCATTCTGTTCTCATAATGTTTTTTCCTTGATAGAATTCGGTTCTCACTAACCTTACACATTTGTCTAATGGAAAATTGAATAAAAATGTGTTTGCTACCGTTGGTTTCAAAGCATCGTACTTCCGTCTTTAATCCCCACGAACANACCTTTCTCCACATACCGTCGGATTAATTTCCTATTATTTCTCCATAATATATATATATATAGATATATATATATATATATATATAAGTAAAAGTGATCTAAATTTCACGCAGTGGCCTTTTGTCGGTACAGCATGACAGCGAGAAGAAAATGTAAATCCTTAACATTTGCATGTTTTGGTAACATATCTAAAATTATATGCTCAGAATAGCAGCCGCAACCCAACCCTACTGTATAAAAACAAATACGTTTTTTATTTTCTAGAATTAATTTAGAAATAAAATCGTCTTCTTTTTTATACAGTAAGGTGTTGGGTGGGACTGTTTTAACGGCAAGTTTACCTGTGACGTAGGTTGGGGTGGAAAGTTCTTTTAACGGCGTGTTGTTTATTTCAGGAATTCAATTTTTTTCTCTTTGTTTTTTTTTAGTGATGCCTACAACTGACCCCACTCAAAGATGCCGACAGTCGCTGGGGCTGAAGATTATGTTAACGGTAGTTTTTTGATTTTTCTGTCTTGGAAGTTAAAAAATCGACTCTGCGACGTAGTAAAGTGGGGGTTAAAGTATCTGTTACGGTATTTTTTATTTTTTTTCTTAATTATTGAATTCATCGCTAATAATTAAAGATCAAAAAACAAAATTTGGGTGTTTTCTTAGTTATAATCATATTAAGTGGTATGCAAGATTTTCAATCTGTATGACCTCAAAATCTACCTATTAACTAATTGCATCTTGGGAACGTTTTTAAATCCCCGGTTGTCTATGGGGAAAATATTAAAAATATGATTAATTGCATAACTAAACAGATGTAGGACATTTTAATAATCTAGCGAAATATATGCACCCTCCGGTGCAATTTTAAGTTTTAATGTAATAGAATAATATTAATATAATTAGAAAAATGTAATAAAACTAAATAAGAATGCAGATAAAATTATTTTAAAACAGAGGGTTTTATAATCGAAAAATAGAACAACTGAAACTCTACACTTCTATCACTCTCGTCTTTCATTACTAAATTTTTCCTAATTGAATAACTTAGTTAAAATAGGAAGTAAAGAATAAAATTATAATTTATTTCTTTTATTAATGATTGTCTTTTTAAATTCATTGCAGGATTTTGCTCAATATTCATAAAATAAAACCAAACAGTTAAATCAATAATAGCTAACCACATATTTATTAAAATCAATTTCTAATATCAAAATATTGGCCAATTAGCCTTCCCGTCACACTGAAAGCCGCTACTTTTTGATATATATAAATAAAGATGTGAGTATTATGTGATGATATGGACAAAACACATATTAAAATGATGAAGACAATTTTATTCAATAATTGAAGTTAAATATAAATTAAATCAGGAGAGAATGTGACCTAAATACTAAGGTAAATTGAGCTTGAGTAGTGATATAGTTTCGGTTACAGACAGACAAATGTAGATAATGTGCGCGAACTTACCGGAACACCAATAATTTGGTGGCCTTGTGCGCAGACACAGAGAAACCTAATAGGATTAGCAAGATTCTCAGACCTTACGGGAGTGGCGAGCAGAATAAGTAATTCTCATTATCACCTGTGAGTCGTTCGTTAGCCAGAAGTCAGGATTTTGCTATTAAAATCTATTTTAATCGGTTTATCAGAAGAAAGGATGGTTGACCGTTGCCTCCTAAGTGAGACGTGCAATTTGGTAAAACAGTTAGAACATTCGAAAGTCCAAAAGTTCTAGAAAGCCTCCACACCATTTCAATATAATGAGCCTTAATTTTAAAGACAGTTTGGTCTGGGGCATGTGTCGCACCGCGCTGACGTGTGCTATTATTGGTCCACGGTAGCTGGTGGATTTTGCCGAACAGTTGGTCTAGGCAGTGGGGTTGGTTTGGCAGTTTTTGCGAGGGCAGTACCCTCAGATTTTGACGGAGACCGGTCGCGCTCCATTAATATGATGTTGTTTATAATTTCATAAGATACATAGAATATAACAAGTCCTATTCAGGAAGAAATCTAAAAAACAAAACAAAAAAAACAAAACATCATATTCTACCCGACACAATACAGAATGTTCACTAGTTTTTTAGTTTTTTTTTTAGCAGGGACTAACTAATAATCATTTTTTTTGTTAATTCCAGATTTCTGTTTAGCTCAGTCGGTAAGAGCATTTGCCTTGGATTAATCGGCAAGATTCCTGGTCGATACTGACCTCGACACTCAGTGTGGTAAAGTGAGCAGTTGATGGAAGGTGTGGGTGCTCACCACCCAAACAAAAACAATCTCCTTGGTCCAGCGCTAGAGAAAGGGTATACACCTCCCTCAGCTGACGGCTTGTAACGGCATTAGGCATCATTGAACTTTTCTTACTACTAGTATATAAACCAACCAAACAATCATAATCATCAAGGTTTAGCAGACATCACAGATATTCATAACTCTCTCTCTCTCTCTTTCTCTCTCTCTCTCTCTCTCTGTTTCTAATCTATCTATCTATCTACTCTATCTATCCTATTTTCTCTCTCTCTCTTCTCTCTCTGTTTCTATCTATCTATCTATCTATCTATCAATCTGCTTTTCTCTTTCTCTCTCTCTGTTTTCTATCTAACTATTTATCTATCTATCTGTTCTCTCTTCTCTCTCTCTCCTCTGTTTTATTTATCTATTCTTATCTATATGTTTATCTCTCTTCTCTCTCTCTCTCTGTTTCTCTATCTCTCTCCTATCTGTTTCTCTCTCTCTCTGTTTCTCTCTATCTCTCTCTCTCTCTCTCTCCACCGTCCTGATCAGGATCGTCCCACACAGGTATCCGTGCAGCATCCATAATATGCACAGAGCTGATTTGATGTAAACTTTTTGTTGTCAGCCTACGCTGGTGTGTCCCATGTGTAGGCGTCCGCGGAGAACCGTCACTTATGATTCTCCTTGTTTCTCCAGCAATGTTCAGCATGTCTTCTTTTTCTTTATGAATTTGAGTTATAGGAAGTAAAATTACCACACAGCTGTTTCCTGTGAGGTGCTGCTGTCTACCAATAGTTTATATGCTTTCAAATCAAATAAAAAAAACAATATTGGCATTACATAGTTCCCACACTTAAGTCCTATTTAGTTATTTGCCTTGATCTGTAAGTTATCAGTTAATTTACATATCAAGTGATGGCGGACATTGTTTGTTTTTTGTTCTGAAACAAATCGTATATTACATATTTATATACCAATTACTGAAAATTAGGAGAGGAGACAAATTTTTCTAGAATTTTTTGTAATAGATTAAGCATTTTTGCTAAAGAAAATTCAGACATTCTTGGAGAATCATACCCAAATATTAAGAAAGTAAAAGCTTGGCTAATATATAGGCTAGTGTGATATACTTTCCTTCTCCTATAACTTGTTGCCTAACCAGACTAAAGAAAAAGATCTACTATTAGGTGGGGAAGAATAAATGGGATTCAATACCTTTCCCAAGAGTAATTAACGCGAAGTGAACGCAAATCTCGTAGAAGGGATTAAAAGTTTTACCCTACTATTTTACCTATAGCTGGGGTAGGGAGAAAGATGGATTCATACCTTTCCAAGGTATTAACGCGAAGTGAAACTCAAGAGTCTCGTAAAGGAATTGATATGCAATAAAACAAATAACAACATCAAGGTTGTATGAAACATAATTCCAGAATCGGTGCGTTGTTTATTGTCGGTATCGCGCGCTTCAACGAGGTGAGTCTATTCTCTTTTCGCTATCACTTGACCAAAGGGAGAAAATTTGGGTTTTTTTTAGCTAAGCGGACCCACACCGATTAAGCAGCTCTGCCACATTCCGCACAGATCAGACAATCCAATAGTGCTACACATGAGTTGAGTTTGACGGAGGCTGTATCGAAGCGGAACTTGCAATTCCCTATGCGGGGTGTCTACCGACTGATAACTCCAATTTTTGTTTGTTGTTTTGTTTTGTTTTGTTTTTCGGCATATCAACCTCAGTGGGTCTTTAATAACCGATAAAGTTTTGAAATAAATCAATTCTTAATGGATATGCAATTTTTTTTATAAATACATTTTTCTATTTAATCGCATAGATGGGACCCTAACAGGTACTACCAACTCCGGGTCAGAGTGGACCAGGGAGCAATGGTGATGAAGGGTGCTCCACAATCCCCAACATCCAAAACTGGAACCTCAACGCATCAGAATAGAGTTTAACGTCATTCGCAGAAATGAAGACCCCGCAAGGCCACCGCCTTCTAAAGCACCCATATGATGAAAGGGGTTGGGGCTTGCATAAAGGCAAATAAGATGGGAAAATCATATAGGTGCCTAGGCTTGACGTGACGCAGCCGATTGATCGGAGGGGGCCTTTCCGACCGCCCGTCTAGCCCAAGATAGGGCCAAAGTGGAGTATTGCATATCATGAACTGCTCATCCACCTGGGCCTGCTATCCTTAAGCATCACGAGTCGCCACCCACGGCGCACAGGTGGCGCCATTGGGGATCTTTAACCCTCTGCAGAGGTGCAGTCGTGCATTCTAACGCCCCAAGCCCGACACGGCGGAATACTTTTTTGTATTCAATTGAAATAATTCTACCCAAGCTGATTCTATACATAATAATGATTGAATAGAGATTAAAATTCAAATGTAATGCCGCACTGGGATGGTGCGTGAATCAGTCGTCGATTGCTTCCTAAAATGTAATTCCGTATATACTGATTTGAAGTTGGGTTGTTGAGATGCTGATACGTAGCGTCCTAGCGTCCCTGACGCACAAAAAATCTAAAAGAACGCATTAAAATTGTATCCCATGCGACCTGAATTTTTTTTTTCTACCCTACATTTCCAAGGTTTACTGTAAATAGTATTCAATAGTTTCTAGAAACGATTACCCTGTTAGGGGACAAGGCAAGGGGTTAGACGGCTTTAGTTTGTTACTAAATAAAACTAATAATTTGTTAAGAAACTGTTAGTTGGAACCGCCCAACAAATACATGCGTCCCAGTCGACTAAATTATTGAATCCAGAGACAAATATGTACGTTTTGGTGGAATGAGGTCTAGAAATGTCTCATAGGTATACAATCTTTGAAGCATAGTGTATACGGTGGAATTAGATACATTTTCAGGCTGCATGTTGTTAATACTGATGTTTCACATTGTTCAGGAGATCTTCACTCGTAAAGCTCTACCACAAACTTGTGCATAACTAAATTACATTTTGGTTTGATTCATGGCACAAAATATATTAGGATAGTGAAAAGTAGGTTTGTTGTTTTAATTCATTATTTATTTAATTAACTGATAGTTTGCATGGGGAACATTCCTCGAATTTTCTTTGGAAGCTTACATAATGCTCTACCAATGCTAGTATTTGAGGATCATAGACTTCTGTGAGAAGTTTTTTTTTTTTTGCAGTCAATATCTAATATGAGTACTGGGTGAGTGCAGAGTTTGTGCATTAATATATTTCTATCGAAGCCTTGCTAATATCATTATGGTAAAAGAAAAATCAAACAGATCTCTATAATTAATACGGTAGTTCTTAATTGTAGAGCGTTTTTCATCGTGCAACGCCCCGCTGGTTAAAAACTGAGACGCGGTTAAATCATCCAAGAACAGAGGCAAAAAAATATAAATCCTGTTATCATGGTGTTGATTATTCGTCGAAATCTGTTTCAATACAGCATCTCTCGCCTCCATATATTAATATCGTGTACACCTGCCCCCTAGATTTAAAGGAGCAGGCTGGGTTTATTCCAGCGCCTGAGGCGCCCCTTGGAGGGGGAATCCGAAGAGGATGCGACGCAATTTTTGTTCTTCCCACCCTGTGCGCTCGGCTGTGGGTGGGCCCCCGTTAAAACGAGGCTTGTGCCCAGGTCAATACAAGTGAGGTATGAGGCAATACCTATTAATACTCGTGTTTTCTTATTTGTAATGACCGTTATGCAATCTTGTTACACAACCTGGCGCTGAAAATAAGACGTCAACATCGTCAAAGATGATGCAAACATAAATGCTGATTACCCTGGTGTTGTATCCGCTGAATAATTATTTCTTATGAGTGTCGTCACCTCGTTAAATAATGGACCATTCCGTTTTTTATTATAAAGAAAGTAAAGAAGAAAAGGCATGCTACACAAAAAAATTAAAATAAAAAGAGAAAGAGAGATAGGGAAAGATAGAGAGAGGTGTGGCGCGAGAAGCGATAATAATCTGTTTCAAATCGAACAAATGAAAAGATGAAAGAAGAAAAAAAGAAAAAAAGAGGTGAGAGAAAGTTAAATCATAATTCCCATGCTTTTAATTGTTTCACCGAGATCCGATGACGAACCCTGAAGAAAGGCCGGAGGGCAACATGGGACGAAACGTTGTTAGATAATAAGAGTCTATATTCATATGTCGTATTATATCCAAATAGTATAAATTATCAGACCTTATCTAAAAAATTCAGAAAAATTAGCATTATTATTTTCATTGATTAGAATATTTAACCAACAGCGCTTAGCCCACCGGCTAAAGCGGGGTTAAAATTCGCCATATTGGGAACTGAGTGACAGCAAGTCTCCTCCGGTCTCCAGGACTCTTCCTGATGTTCAGCCGATCTCAACAATGCTGTTGGCTGGATGGTTCTTGATTCTTCCTCTGATTTCCAGTTCATCCAGAATATTTTCCAGAACCCCTGGGACGTTCTAGGGCACCAATTACAATTTATTATTATTATTATTATTATTATCTATTATTATTATTATTATTTATTATTATTATTTGATCCTTTTGAATTTCACATCAGCTTAGCTGATGGTCTTTGATCTGGAGTCTGAGTGACACAAGTCTCCTCAGGACTTCCAGGACTCTCTGAGTATTCTGGCAGATTGCAACAGTGCAGATGTTCTGAATGGTTTTAAAATCCTTCCTCTGGATTTCCCAAAGCTTTCCAGATCCTTTCCAATCATTTTGGGACTGTCAAGTGCACCAACTACAATTTGTATCACTTCCAATTTCATATTCCATAACTTATTAGTTCTCTGGCAAGGTCGCAGAATATTTATTAATTTTTCTCATTTTCTTTAGTTCACCCTGTGATCTGGCTGGAACTGCAAAATCCACCGTTTGACAGTTCTTTCTTTTTTTGTTTATCAACCTAGGTCTGGTCGTCTCGGAATAAGGTGACCGTTTTTATTTAAAAGTCGCAGAGATTTATGTATTTCGTTCTCAAGAACAGATTCTGGTTTTGCATATACCATTTGTTGTAATGGTCAAATTATTTTTGGCATAATTCCCAGTGGATCACCTTCCCAACCAGAACCGTATAGTCTAGTTTTGTAGTTTCCCGTTGTGCTAGTTTGGCTAACATTCCAGAGTATATGGTTTACAGTGCTCATCTCTATTCCACAAAGTCTCATTTACTATTTGGTTGGGTTTTATCATTTCGTTTTGAATGTGTTTGTCTTGTGGCATTATTTGTTGCAAGCAATTATAGTGATTCTGTTTCTCTTTTGAGGTTTCACTTTCTTAACCATGTCCAATATCTTTTTTCAATGTGCAACCTCTCAATTTGCCGTTGAAGCGTCCATATTATTATTATTATTATTATTATTATTATTAATTATTATTATTATTAGCGTCCATTATTATATATTATTTATTATTATTATTATTATTATTATTAATTAAGATGGAAACAAGGCAAATTGAATCTGAATCAGTAAATGCTGCGATTGATGATGGTTTGCAGCCGAATGATAGAAGAATTATTCGATTGTTTACGATTAGAAATTGATGTACGAATGAGTGGGATTGACTGTGGATCTTGACGATCAATTAAGATGGATTAACCAGTGCACTTGTGACCTTGGTGTCGTATGCTGTTGAAACACCTCCATCGAGTTATTTATTTTGAATAATGGGGATCAGACTGTTTGTGTGGGTCAATATGGGTAGCATATCTTCGGGTTCTCAGAGGACGTTTTTCATGCAGTTTGTTTTATTACTAAGATTTGCTTGTTTAAGGCACAGGATTTTTAAACCGACTCAGTCCTGCTGTTGCTAAAGTAACGAGAGGATAATCGCTGAATATCTTAAGGAACACTGCTTTTTAAAGTAACTTTACCGTAAGGAGTGCTTTTTATTTTAAAATAGAAATCACTGTGAATTAGGCTTATCTGTATGCAGAAAATCAACTCTTTTATGGGTTTATTTAAATTCTCGAAACGTTTTTATTTCTCATGTTTTATTGCATCATAAGTTATATCTAAATATTTTATATAAAAATTTTTGAAATTTATTTATCTATAATCATTGCTGACCACAGTCACGTTATTTCAATTAATCCTATATATATTCAAATAATTTACACACATGTGTATTGTTTCGAGTGTCCTAACTATCCAAATACTTTATCCACAATTAATGGTTTTCAAGTAATTAGTCATATTTTAATAATAATCATTTGTTGAACAGTTTTTATATGGTTTCAAGTATTTTTAAGTACCAACGATAATATGCATTAGAGCTAAATGGTCAGTATCCCTATTAATCATATTCATATTCTAAGTATATATATCCTTAAAATTATAATTGTGATTCGGTGTCTGTCCTGTGAAATAAACTACGTCACAGACCATACTTCACATAAATCAGGTAAAATGCTTTTATAAACCAATTTCTAGTACTAGAACATGTTACAGACAATAATCAGGTTAATAAAGACGCCATTTTTCGCGAACCCCTCAAAATTTGGACAGCTAAAATCGACATAACTCTGTAAATTGGAAGCTCAAATTTTAGGAAACTGGCTATCTTTATCCATAATAGCAAACTTGGACAACATGTCAGGAAGAAAATTGAAGTGGGTGGAAGATATGGCCTGTGATTTTGACAGTGGAATTCCCTAGTTAAGTCGTTGGGTGGCGTAAAGTCGGTATCAGCCATGACAGGAGTGAGTCTATCCCTTTACATTGGCGCTAGACCAAGGAGATTGTTTTGCAATCTGGGTAGAGTGGCCATAAATAAAAGAGCTCCTCACTTTAACGCAGCGGATCCCTGGATACTCGTGAGTTGGTATCGAACCCGAAACTTTTGGTCCCTTTGGGTGGGTAGTATATATTGTGTCTAAATGATATAATATATGATGATTGATGATTAATTCCTAACAAATTATCCAGTGTGCACATTTTTATATACAGAATTTCACCAAGAATCCATTCATACCACAATAGCTACTTTGTTGCAAAGCATCAAATATTTATTAGACTTTTGATCACAACGTAAAACCAAAGAAGAGAAGAAATAAACTAACAAAGCGAATTTAATGTAAAAAAAAACAAACAAGCGAGAGTATTAATGCAATATGGCAATATCAAATTAAGTTGATAATGAATACACAAACTTTTACGTCGGATTTGTGCCTTCTAAACAATTGGTAATATATGCCTAAATCAGTCTTGCTCTGAGTACTGGGCAAGCCACGGAGGTAGCAAGTCGCGCATCAGCGCGCTCCCGTACTCACACTCTGCGCAGTTAGTCTGGATGGGGATTTCTAAATAAAATATGATATAAAGAAAACTAAGTCCTTGGCCTTATATATCCAAAAACTACTAATGACCCAAGGCTTCTGATAGACGAGAAATCCCCAATGGAAGAACCAGACACGAAATCTCAAATGAAGTTCCAGACACTAGAAGAACTCCCAGCTACATCAGATACGCAAGATGAGCAGAAAATATATAACAAATGGACGTATAACAAGGTTTGTCAAAAAGTATCGAGTTTTTTTGTACTTTTTGTACTTTGTATTCTGAGAAATTAACGTTTCCATTCAATCTTTCATTTCTATTCGCTTGGTAAATAGATGCTTTAACACCTGGGTACTTTTTTTTTTACACCCCTTGCTATTCTGAAAAAAATCATGGTTCCTTTCATTCTTCGATTTCTACCTGGTAAATACCAGCTTAATTCGCACTTTTTAAAACCTTTATATTCGAAAAGAATTAACGTTCCATTATTCTCATTTCGATTTGGTGGTAGACAAACAGGAGATGTTGTTAGCAAATGGAAATATTTATATTGGCTGATGTCGACCGTTTTTAACGTTTCCGCCGTCAGTTTTAAACCTTCTTCAGGACTTTGGATTGAGTTTCTTTCAATTGTGTTACATTTCATAGTTAGTGAATAAGGAGAGGTGGGTCAGTTGTGGTGTAACAGAGTTGCTAGTGGATAAATAATTTTTTCATCTTTTCTCTCAGATAGGGTGGCGATATAATGTGGTTCTATAAATAGTTTGCCACAGGATGTTAGGATGATTTGGAGGGGGTCTTGTATATTGGGTGAAGATGTTAATAATTCATAATATATATATATATATATATATAATATATATATATATTAAAGCATAAGGGATTGTTTTTTGATAGTGTGGGGATTTTTTCTTTTGCTAATTCTCATCTTTGCTTATATTATTATTATTTATTATTATTATTATTATATTTTATTATTATTATTATATTAATTTTACTCCTTTTATTTATCACATCAGGCATTAGCGATTGGTCTTTTCACTGGGAGTCTGAGTGACAGCAAGTCTCCTGGTCTCCCAGGACTCTTCTGGAGTTATTTCTGGCAGATTGCAGGCAGTGCCAGTGTCTGAATGGTTTCAATCCTTCCCTCGATACCAAACTTTCCAAAACCTTTTTCTAATCCTTTTGTGGACTGTTCCAACGTGCACCAACTACAATTGGTATAAACTTTCACTTTTTTCATATCCATAACTCTTTTCCAGTTCTACTGGGCAAGAAGGTCCAGAGTATTTTGTCAATTTTTTTCATTTCCTTAACTTCACCTGTGGAATTCCGCTGTTGCCACTGCAAAATCCACCAGTTTAACAAGTTCTTTCTTTTATTTCGGGGGTTGGTTTATTTGGTGTTTTTTTGTGTCGGTGTAGGTCATCAACCTAGTGGTAGTGTGTGGTTTTATTTGTGCTGTTAATATCAAACACTAGGTCTGGGTTTGTTCTCTTGCTGGATAATAAGGTGATCCGTTTAATTTCAAAAGTCCCAGAGAATTTTGTGCGTTCGTTCAAAGAACAGATTTCTGGTTTTATGCATATCCATTTTGTGTGTTGGTCAAAATTTTTTAATTTCCTTTGCAATAAATTTCCCAGTGGATCACCTTCCCAACCCAGTCGTGATCTAGTTGGTATTCTCTTTTGTGCTTAGTTTGCTTACATTCGCCGAGTATTGGTTTTTAACTGTCTCATTCTCTAATTACCCCGGCAACGTCTACATTTACTATTTTTTGGGTCTTATCAATTTTTCGCTTTGATGTAGTTGTCCTTATGCGCATTATTTTTTGTGCAGCCAATTATAATGTGATTCTGTTTCTCTTGAGGTTTCCCTTTCTAACCAATGTTTCAAGTCTTTCCATTGTGCAACCTCACTATTTGTCGTTTGAAACGTCCATATAATTGTTGTTTTTTCTTCCCATTTTTGTTTTCTAGTCTTTGTCGTTTTTCTGTTTGCTCCATCTGCCGTTTCTACTATGTTGGCCGCCCATAAGTAATTTGTCTTTGGCTCTTCCTGTGTAATCTTCAAGTTGCTGGATTGTGGTTTCTAACGGGAGTCCTCTATGTTGTGGGCAAGACCTCTTCCCCCCTTCCTTCTTGACACATACATTCTATCTCTATCATCTTAGGGTGGAGAGCCTGTTGCATGGGGTCATTATTTCTCACGTTCCTTTGCGTCTATCTGTCTGAAGTCTTCTTTTGCCATTTTTAAGAATGGTCCGAGTATCTTATAAGGGGCACAGCCCAGGTATTGTATAATTTCCCCTTTGATCAGATTTTCTGCGTTAAGTTTCGTTTCTAGAAAAGTTTTCTTAGTTCTCCTGCAGATATTTTTTTTTTTTAACTTTCTTTTCATTTCTGCTTGCCATGTGATATTGTCACCGCTTTTTTCTAAAAAATTCCCTAAGTATTTTGTAGCTTTCATTTTTTTCTTCAAAGAAAGTTTTATAAGTTTTCCTGAATTGGTAGTTGTATTTCCAATTCATAGTTTTCTTTCACCTCTTTTTATTACAAGCATAGCACATTTTCGATTCCCAAAATTCCATTCCCATATCCTGTGGCTATTATAATTCTAATTGTTTGTGACTAGGGCTCTCCAATTCTTTCTTCATTTTTTCTTGCAAAAAAATAATGTCATTCCATTGTACATAAAGGGGTTGAAATCTTTCTTGTGAATTACTAAATTTGTATCCCCGGTACATTTAAGTATATTGTTTAGCGGGCATCATTGCATTAATAAAGAGTAAGTGGTTGATATTAATGAGTCTCAACCCTTGGGAAGATACCTCTTTGGATTTTTACTTTCTGGCCAGGGCATTGTTTTCCCAGCTATTTAATTGAACTCGCAGTTTTCCATGGCTTTTAATGAAGTTTATAATCTGTTGGAATTTATACATTTCTAGGGCATCTAAATCCAGGTAATGTGGGACCATGTCATAGGCTTTTCTTGTAAATCGATCCAGGCCCATTGCAATATTTTTTCCGTTTATTTTGACTTCTTTAAGAATGTATGCGTCTATTATTTATTATTATATATTATTATTATTATTTTATATTATTAATTGTTGTTGTGTTATTATTACCTATGATATGTTGTAATGCATGGGCCACGGAAATTACATACATAGACTGACATTTGCAATGGCGGGCACACATAATCGCAGGACACACCAGAGCGCATAGGTAACACACTCACATACACACACACCACACATGCCGCAGTACATACACACATGCCGCATTACATACAACGTCGACATCAGCACAATAATAAAAATCTACTATTTTTTTTGCACGTACATCCATTGTTTTTGTCAAACCCCTTTCTCACATATATATATATATTATATATTGTTAAGGTGTTTTGAACGATCCCTTGGCCAGTTGAAAGGAAAGGACTTAAAGTAAAGTAATAAAGTCCTGGAGCTACGCGAACATTTTGGGAAAGTGGAAATAGTCCTGAGTTATGGAAAATCCTTACGTAGGTTGTTCCAAAGGTGTCCAGGGATATAATGCTATGTTCCGCGTCCACGAAGGTTCAAAGTAGTTTTGTGTAGGTATGACCAGAAACAGCGATAATAAATAACAATATCAGCAGCAGATTACTGCCAGTGATTGGCCAAAGAGGATGTGTCAACAGATTATCGGCGAGCTATAAAATAGAATGGGCCGCTAGCACACGCCTTATATCACAAAAAATCCTCCAACATATATATATATATATTTAATGTTGTTCTGCTTCCAACCGGGAGAAGATTTAATATTTTTTTTTTATAAAAAAGGTTCCGCAAATTTATTATGTTTCTTTCAGAAAAAAAAATTGTTTTATTCTTTATATTACATACGTGACACGTTGTTTTCTGATCTTGTTGTCTTCTTTTTCAGACATTTGAGTTAGAGTTTCTGCAACTTTTTTTCTATTATAAAGAAAAATTTTGCAGGAAACATAAACACAACCTAATCAAATCCAGAAATATCTGGGCACCAAAAAAACTCAATGCCTGAGCGAAGACAACAGGAATCAGAAACAACGTGTTTTACGCGTATGTAGATGAAAAGAAATATAAACATTTTTTGCTGAAACATAATACATTTTTGCGGACCTTCTTCTTTTTTACAAATAATATATTATATATAATATATTATATATATATGGTGTGTGTGGTGTGTTGTGTGTTTGTGTGTGTATTTTGTATAATATATATATAACCAAACTCAATCCGCACGTGTAGTAATAGAATGGAAAAACATTTGGGTCAATTGAATTTAAAAGGTTGCTTTTAACTGGGTTTTTTTGAGTTCAGATTTGAATTTCATTCTCCTTAAAACATGTTGTTTCACCAAGCGGTTTAAAAGATCCATGGTCCCTCGTTTATTTAACCCATTGTCTGGAGGGAAAGAAAAAAATTATAATTGGATTACATACAAGAAAGTTATTTGGCGCTAGGTTGTTAAGTTTTTAAATGGACTCGTCCATGATTTGAACCCCGAGGTTTGCAACGAGTTCCATTGTTCAAACAATGGTAACAGTTACACTACGCATTCTCACACAGCTAATATAAGTGTAAACCTCCTCGAACAAGGGAATGTAGCCAAAAATAAAGCAACAGTTTAGAGAAACAGATCATAATTTAAAGCCCTCAGTCAATAAAAAATAATGTGCAGGAAAGGAAAAAACTTTTTAGAGAAAGTAAGGAAAAAAAAGAAAAAAAAAAAAGGAAAGTGCTGGAAAGGAAAAGAAGAACGAGAAAGACAAAGAAAGAAAAAGAAACATAGAAAAGAAAGAAAGAGAACGAAAATGCTGAAAAGGAAAGAACTGGAGAAAAGAAAGAAAAGAATAAAGAAAAAGACTCGTGAAAGGAAAAAGAACTAGGGAAAGTTAATGACAGAAGAGGGGAGGAAAGAAAAGGAAAAGAAAGAAAAGAAAGAGGAAAGAAAAAGAAAAAAAGAAAGGAAAAAAAGAAAAGGAAAAGAAATGTGGAAAGAAGTAAAAGAGAAAGGAAAAGAAAGAGAGAGAGAAAAGGGAAAAAGAAAGAAAGAAGGAAGAAGAAAAAGAGAGAAAAAGAGAAAAGAAGAAAAAGAGAAAAAAGGAGAGAAAACAGGAAGAAGAAGAAAAAAGAAATTTAAAGAGAAAAGGTATTGGGGGGAGGCGGGAAAAAGGGAGAAGTCGAGAGAAGAACATGGAGAAAAGTATATATAAAGAAAAGAAAGAAAGAAGAAGAAAGAAAAGAAAAAGAAAATAGAGAAAAAGAGAAAGGAAAGAAAAAAAAAGATTATTTTTAAAATTTAAAAAGTTGCGAGGGGGAAAGGAAAAAAGGAAGAGAGAAAGGAAAAAAAGGGAAAAGAAAGACAGAAGAAAGAAGTAAAAGAAACCAAAGGAATGGGTTGAAAAAGCAGAAAATTTTAACGGATAAGGAAAAGACCATAGAAATGTGAAGAACGGGAAAAAAAGAATTTATTTTAAAAAAAGTGTTGAGATGAGGAGGAAAAAAGAAAAGGAAAAAGAAAGAAGAAAGAAAGAGGAAAAAATGAAAGATAAAAGTTGTACGAGTAAGGAAAAGAAAATGAACGAAAGGGAAAGAAAAGAGAAAAGAGAAGAGAAGAGAAAGAAAAATAAAAAAGAAGAAAGAAAAGAAAAGATCCAAAAAATAACTTGGGAAAGAAAGAAAGATATTAAAAAAACATGTGGATAAGGAAAGAAAAGGAAAGCACACAAAAGAAGAAAAGAAAGAAAAAAAAAAAAAAAAAAAAAAAAAAAAAAAAAACCTCGTAACCAAAGGAAAGAACTTGGAGAAAGAAGAAAGAAAGAAACAAGAGGAAGGGAAAAAGGACAGAGAGAGAAGGGAAAGAGGAAGAGGAAAGAGTATAGAAAGATGAAAATGTAGCTTTTGAAGAAGAACAAAAAGACCATAAAAGAAAGAAGAAAAGAAAGACCATTTAGAAAAGTTAAAAGAAACAAAAAAGAAAGGATTTTTAAAGTTGTCTGCGAGAAAGGAAAGAAAGAAAGAAAGACAAAAGTTTTTAAAAGAAGAAAGAAGAGGAAAAAGATAAAGGTACGAGTAAAGGAAAGAATGAACAAAGAAAGAAAGAAAAAAGAAATAAGAAGAAAGAAGAAAAGAGAAAGAAGAGAAAAGAAAGAAAGAATAGACAAGAAAAAGATAAAAGTTTTTTGTACGAGTAAGAAAAGAATGAAACAAAATGAAAAAGGAAAGGAAAGAGAAAAGAAAGAAGAAGGAAAGAAAAGAAAGGAAAAAAGATAAAAGTGTACGAGTAAGGAAAAGAATGAACGAAGGAAGGAAGAAAGAAAGAAGAAAGAAAAAAAGATCCAAAAAATAACTTGGAGGAAAGAGAAAGATTAAAAAAAAATGTGATGAGAAAAAGAAATGAAAGAAAAAGAAAGAAAGAAAGAAAAAACGCTACCAAAGGAAAGAACGTGGAGAGGAAAAGGAAGAAAATGACAAATGTGCTTGAAAGAAAGACCATAGAAAAGTAAAGAAAAAAAAGATTTTAAAAGTGCGAGAAAAGAAAGAATGAACGAAAGAAAGAAAGAAGGAAAGAAAGAAGAAAGAAAAAGATTAAAAGTTGTACGAGTAAGGAAAGAATGAACGAGAAAGAGAAAGGAAAGAAAGAAAGCAAGAAAGAAAAGAAGAAAGAAAAAGATCCAAAAAATTAAACTTGGAGAAGAAAAAATGGAGGAAGAAAAATGAAAAAAAAAATCATGGGGATAAGAAAAGAAAAGAAAGACAAAAAAAGAAAGAAAAAACAATACCAAAGGAAAAGAACTTGTGGAGGAAGAAAGACCAGAGAGAATTGAAAAGGAGAAAAGATGAATATGCTGGCTTTGAAAGCGGAAAGAGCTTGGGGGAAAGTAAAGAATGAAAGAGAGAAAGAAAGAAAAAGATATAAAAGTGTGTTAACGAGTTAAGTAAGGAAAAGAATGAACGAAAAAAAAATGAAAGAAAGAAAGAAAAGAAAAAAGAAATAAAGTAAAAAGATTAAAAGTGTACGAGTAAAGAAAAGAAAAGAAAAGAAAGAAAGAAAAAGATCCAAAAAAAATAACTGGGAAGAAAGAAAGAAAGAAGATTTTTAAAAAAAACATGGGATAAGAAAAAAAAAAGAAAGAGAAAAAAGAAAGAAAGAAAAAGAAAGAAAAAAGGAAAAGAAAAGAAAAGAAAAGAAAGGAAAGAAGAAAAAAATATACCAAAGAAGAAAATTGGGAGAAAGACCAGAGAGAAGAAAGGAAGAAATATGAAAATGGCCTTTGAAAGGAAAGAGCTTTGGGCGAAAGTAAAGAATGAAAGAATGAAAGGAGAGAGAAAAAAGAAAAAGATAAAAGTTGTATGAGTAAGGAAATAATGAACGAAAAAATGAAAGAAAGAAAGAAGAAGGAAAATAAGAAAATTAAAGTGTACGAGTAAGGAAAGAAAGAAAGAAAGAAAGAAAGAAAGAAAGGACGACATAAGAGATAAGAAAAAGATCCCAAAAATAACTTGGAGAAAGAAAGAAAGGAAAGATTAAAAAAACATGTGGGTAAGAAAAGAAGAAAAGAAGACAAAAGAAAGAAAGAAAGAAAAAGAAAAAAATACCAAAGGAAAGAACTCGGAGAAAGACAGACAGAAGAAAAAGGAAAGAAAGATGAAAATGTGCTTTAAAAGGAAGAACTTGGGAAAGTAAAGAAAGAAAGAATGAAAGAGAGAAAGAAGGAAAGAGTTGGTTTTGTTGAAGCAGCGAATATAAAACGCCATAGATAAAATGTTATGGGCTTGGCCAAGACAGAAACCATTCAAAAGAGAATCATTAATTA
>CM042146.1:22137204-22159704 GCA_023376005.1 Doryteuthis pealeii
TATAGATATATACAATCGTTTTTACATTCACTTTTCTCAGTCAATGACATATTGTTACATAATTATTAGATTCCTAATATTTGTGTACAGTAGTGTAGAAATCAAAATGGCCGTTATAAGTTGCAGCCCACGGCCTTGAAAGATGAGTGACAAGGCTTGACCTCATCCTGATCCTTTCCGGTGGATACCGTGAGAATCGGTGGAGGAGACCCTCTTCCGGTTTAGATTAGAAATAGATTTTAGTCAGTCGATTAGAAACCACGACGGTGGTTTTTCGTGTATTGCACGATCCGACTCGATCTGCGCAGGTAGTTTGGTGGGGATTTCGAAATAAAATGTGATCTAAGTAAATCGAAGTCTTGTGTTATTATCTAAAAACTACCAATGACACAGGGCTTCTGATAAAGAGAAATCCCCAATGGAAGACCAGACACGAAGTCCCCAAGAGAAGTCCAGACGCTAGAAGAGGTGTTAGAAGAGACATAGGATGGAAAAGACGTCAGAAGAAGAATAGATTTTTTTGTTTGTTTTGTTTTATGGCATATCAACCTCAGTGGGTCATTTAATGCCGATAAAAGTTTTGAAAATAAAGCAATTCTTAATGGATAATACAATTTTTTTGTAAATACATTTTTCTATTTAACCCATAGATGGGACCTAAACAGGTACTACCACTCCGGGTCAGAGTGGACCAGGAGCAATGGTGATGAAGGGGTGCTCCACATTCCCCAAACTCCAAAACTGGAACCTCACCATCAGATAGAGTTTAACGTCATTCCCAGGACATGTAGACCCGCAGCCACCGCCTTCTAGCACCCATATGATAAAAAGGGGTTGGGGCTTGCCATAAGGGCAATAGGGTTGGGCAATCATATAGGTGCTAGGGCTTGACGTGACCAGCGATTGATCGGAGGGGGCCTCTCCGACCGCCCGTCTAGCCCAAGATATGGCCAAAGTGGAGTATGCATGTCATGAACTGCTCATCCATTTGGGCTCTATCCTTAAGCATCATGGGTCGCCACCAACGGCCAACAGGTGGCCCCATTGGGGGAATCTTACCCCTCTGCAGAGGTGCAGTCGGTGCATTCTAACGCCCACAGCGACAGGGCGGAAGAAGAATAGAAGAATAGAAGTAAGTAAAAGGGTAATACAACAATATGAACGTGGTAAACAATATTATAGAAAAGCCAAATTTAAGTAAAAGTAATTAAAAACTACCCATGTTGAAAATTGTTGAAATAAAATAAAATAACAAAGTCAATGGATAATAGACATCTTAGAAATATTAGATAAACTTTATATTCAAATAGAAATTTAAGCATAATAGTTACAATCATAAAATAAAAACAAAATAGAATAGAATCATAAAGTGTTTGTATATCTTATGAATAATACAAACAGTGCAGTCCAATTTTTAAACACTTACTACATCAGATTGAGTTTCTAAATCATAGTTTATCATGGTAAAATAACCAAACGCAACTCATATCTGGAATTCTTCCTTGACATAGTCGTTTACTTCAGTATGTTCTTGTATACTTTACGAATGATATCTTCGAAACGTTAATTACAACTACTAGCAAATATATGCACCCTCCGGGTGCAAGTATTTAAGTTTTAATATAATAAAATATCATTAAATTAGAAAGACTAATGAAACTGAATAAGAATGTAGATAAAAAGATTTGGAACAGAGGGGGTATGATTGAAAAAGTAGAACAACTTTGAAACTAACTCTTCCATCATTTTCCGTTCCTCCCGTCTTTCATTGTAAAATTTTCCTAATTTAACTGTTTAGTTAAAATAGGAAGTAAAGAATAATATTAGTTATTTCTTCTTGTTAATGAATTTATTTTAAGATTTATTGAAGAGATGTTTGCTCATATTCATTGATGAAATCAAACAATTAGAAATCAATAATACTAAGCATATATTTATTAAAATCAAATTTTTAAGATCAATATGCAAATTAGCCTTCCCATTCACACTGTAAACCGCTATTTTGTTGTATATATAAATACAATTGCATGTTATTAGTATGTAGATATGGTCAACAGTATAAGTAATATAAAACAATTTTATTAATTATTGGGGTATAAATAAAAATAAAATCATGGTAAATGTGATGTAAATAACAAAGGGAATTGTGACTTGTATAGTAATATAGTTTCGGTTACAGACAGACAAACCCACAATCTCCATTATAATAAGATGTATTTAAATTTGAAAAATTTGATTCATTTGGTTTGGTTCACTCTAGTTTATTTGTTTAATAGTTGTATAGTTTCAAGTATTTAGTTAATTATTAAGCTCATGCACATCGGTCCTCCTATAATGGATTGGAGTTTTAAACATTTATAACATCTAATTGCCTTTCGAAATTGAGAAGATAGTTAACTATATTAAAATGTAAAGGATTCAAAGACTTTCAAGACTAGGAACGGTGTTTAGTTACTGTTGACGATTACGCTTACATTACAAGGCTCTCCTTAAGAAATGGATTCAGCTCTCTCCGGCAGCGTTTATATATGTGTATATGTATGAATTTATCATGGAAAATTCTCTTCCGTTAGTGGGTGTGCTGATAGTCCGTTGAGATGGTTAACTATATTAAAATGTAAAGGATCGAAAGACTTTCAAGATTTTACGAAGAGGAAGACATGTAAAATCCATTTGTAAATCGTTTATTTCCGTAAGTCCCACATCTGTTCTTAAACATGTATTTTCTATTATATATATATATATATATAATATATATATATATATATATAATTAAACAAAAGACACATCTCCTGTTTAACATTTTAATTTTTGATCTTTTCGAGTTTTCTGGCCAACTTTTTAATGGTTGGGAGGAATTCGTGGATAAGTTCACCAAAGTTCAAGTCCCGAGTACTTTCGGCACTTCAAAGTATCATCATCAGGGGTGATGTGTTCCAGTTTTTTTTAATTATATTAATGTAGAGGCTGGAAGGAGAAGAAATGGTGAGAAAGGTGTTATAGGCATTTTAAAATGTGTGTACTGCATTGGAAATTAATTTTGTTTAAGGATGGTTTGTATTATATATATACATATATATATATATATATATATATATATATATATATATATATATATATATAAAGAAAAATCTAATGAGTCAAACGAACCTACTATTAGTTTCGCTTAATGCTCTTCAGGGATATGAGTAAGATCTTAGCCCTGAAGAGCATTAAGCGAAACTAATAGTAGGTTCGTCTGACTCATTAGATTTATCTTTATTCTTTGCTCTACTTAGGTATTGAGCACTTTTTACTTATTAGCTTATTCTCCTAGCGGTTATATGAATATATATATATATATATTTATCTTATATACATATATATATACATTGTTTTTTCTTTTGGCCAAATACTGTACCAATAGATTAATTTTTGTTGGTACGACTATCTTGGTCTTTTCTTTTTTACAAAAATCTCCCCGGTTGATGTTTGGTAGTATATATTTACAATCAAACTATTTGCTGGGTTTTTTCTCATCGCGAGGATTTGCCAACACGCTTGGTATATTAAATTATATATATATATATATATATATATATATATATATATATATATATATATATATATATATCCTCCCCTTCGCACGAGCAAGGTGCGACACAAGGCCAGTTTTTTAAACCAATTTTAAAATCAGTTTTCCTTCTCGTCAACTGGTTTCCCACAGTTTATCCTACTATTTATCCATACTTGGAGGAAGAGTATTTAGATGCATACCTTTCCCAATGGGTTTAGCACTATGTAAAAAGCAAACAGTCAGGTCCAGCATGTACCCATTATACCACGCATCCCTACATATATATATATATATGTGTGTGTGTGTGTGTGTGTGTGTGTGTGTGTGCTGCGTGTGCGAGTGTGTGTGTGCCTGTGTGTATGTGCATGCGTATTTCCTAAATGTGTGGTAGTATATTTTTACAATCAAAACTATTTGCTGGGTTTTTCTCATTCGCGAGGATTTGCCAACACGCTTGGTTATATTAAATTATATATATATATATATATAATATATATATATATATATATATATATCATCACCCTCCGCACGAGCAGGATGCGACACAAGGCCAGTTTCTTGAGCGAATTTTAGAGTCATTTTTCCTTCTTCTCAACTGGTTTCCCACAGTCTATCCTACTATTTATCCATACTTGGATGGAGGGTAGTTAGATGCATACCTTTCCCAATGGGTTTAGCACTATGTAAAAAGCAAACAGTCTGGTCCAGGATGGACCCATTATACCACGCACCCCTACATATATATATATATGTGGTGTGTGTGTGTGTGAGTGTGTTGTGTGCATGTGTAGGATATGTGCATGCGTCTTTCCTAAATATGTATGCGTATGTATAAGTAAAGAGCTAAAGACGTCGGGGCGGCCTAATGTCAGTATCAGCCATGCAGCGAGGGAGTCTATCCCCTTTCACTAGCGCTAGACGAAGAAGATTGTTTAGCGTCTTGAGGTGGAGCGCCACACACACACAGCTCCTTACTTTACCGCACAGTTCCCTGTGCTACTCATACGCTGAGTTTGGCGAGGGCGGGTTATCGAACTAGGAACCTTGTGGTTTCTAGCCGAACGCTCTACCGACTAGCTAACCCGGTCCCGATTTCAAGATAACACAAATATGCACTCAAATAATTTTACATTCGCATAGGCGCATATTCACACGCACACCGACGTACACATACATACAATCCATACATTAATACACACACACACACACAACACATACATTATATATATGTGTGTGTGTGTGTGGGTTACTTTCTGTATGTATCATTTGTATCTGCGCATGTATTTGTGTCTGTCTATTAACGAGGTGATAAATATAGTTTGTGGCTGTGTCTCTTTGTGTAATTGCTCCATTTCCAGGGCTATATGCAGCAACATGCAAATATTATACATCACCACTTAAGTGCAGACATAGAAACAAGCGTACATGAGGTTTCGGAAGACCAAATTAGTAACTTTTCAAGGAATTTTAACCGCTAGTCTTGGTCAATTATGCTTCTCAAACAAACCACTTTTGATGATCTTTGTTTTCTTTTTTTCTCTCTTCATTTTCTTTTCCGTATTTGCCTTCCCTTATGTAAAAGAGAAAAAAGAATGGCGATACACATTGATTTTTAAGAAGTTGCAAAGGATCAATAATATACAAAATTACGGGCAACTTTGGTCTTGCCAAAAGGAAATTTTGATCACCCAAATCTGCTCGACAAAAAAAAACGGCTATAATTTGTAGTCTGTGTCTGCTACGATATTTCTTGGAAATAATATGGTGCAAAAATGCAACATAATAGGTTTTCTTGTGACTATTTAGACACGCACCCATAATACATATATATGTATATATATATATATATATATATATATATATATATTATACTAGCAAATATATGCACCCGCCGGTGCAAGTATTTAGTTTTAATGTAATAAAATATTATGTAACTTAGAAAGGGTAATGGAACTAAATAGATGCCGATAAAAAGATTTTGAACAGAGGGGAACAACTAAAACTTGCCTTTTTCTTCCCTCCGTCTTTCATTGCTAAATTTTCATAATTTAACTATTTAGTTAAATTAGGAAGTAAAGAAATAGAATTACTATTAATATTGTTAATGGATTAATTGGAGAGATTTTTGCTCATATTCATTAAGATAAAACCAAACAATTAGAAATCAATAATACTGAGCACATATTTTAAATCAAATTTTTTAATATCAATATGCAAATTAGCCTACCCTGCACACTGCAAACCACTATATTTTGTATATATAAATACAATTGCATGTTAATAATATGTGGATATGGTCAACAGTATTAATAATGTAAAACAATTTTATTAATAATTGAGGTTTGAATAAAAAAATAAAATAATGGAGAATGTGATGTATAATAACTAAGGGAATTTGGACTCGATTAGTAATATAGTTTCGGTTACAGACAGAAAAACACACAAATCTCCATATATATAATATATATATATATATATATATATATAATATATATATATTATATATATTGTGTGTGTGTTGTGTGTGTGTGTGTGTGGTAGTATTAATTATTGTAGGTGAGGAAAAATGGAAATAATCCAACAGATGTGTTGAGATTGGTAGAAGAAAAACGTGTATTCTTTTTAGGATAAAAATTTATAAGCTGTTATTTAGTCAATACTTATTCGATCAGGATTGTTAATATGCATGGAATATACTATTTAAAAAAAGGTTTTGAATATAAAACAAATAAAAACAAAATATCGGGCATAAAAATGATGGATTTTCCTCAGGACACAGTGTTGTCTATTTAAAAAAATCTTTAAGATTATTCGCAATGGAATACGTCATAAACGATTTTTTTTTAAATCTCAAATCGTTTCCTGGTTTGAAAAATATGGAAAATGTGTGCAGTTTATTTTATTGAAAATTTGGAAAAAGCTTTCTTTGTTTAAGACAAAGAAGTTTTGAAAATTCTTAGATAGCATTCTTCAACTCTATTATTGGATTTGTGTATAATTATTGCGGCTTTTTTCAACAAATTTTATTCAACAAAATCAATAAAAATTGTTCGTTTGTTTAAACTTGTTTCATAAGGATAATCCTCTCTTTTCAGAATGCGTATCAAAAATGATATCCACATTCGTCTTATTATGCCCTACCACTTCGAGAAACGTTCGCATGCTGCACATTTCGCGATCACAATGAACTTTTTGGTGAAGGAATAATCAGCAAAAGCCAAGTGGAAAGATAAAGAAGGAAGAGGTTGACCATCAAATTTCAACGGCCATGCACTTTTTGCAGCCGCGGAAGAGGAAGATAATTTGACAACGAGAATGTTGGCCAAAGCTTTAAATGTGGACCACTCGACCATTATCGTCTCAAAAAGTTCAGAAAGGTATGGTTGCGTTGATACACAACGAACTTGAACGTGTCCGGATTTGTAAGATTTCTTGTTAAAAACCACATTAATTATTCACCAAAATAAAACTTCCGGTATTTACAGACATTTCATAAAAATGGATGAAATCTTCATAACAAGAATATTTTGAAAATAAATCACAGCCGCAAAGGAGCAGAAAACTAAAAGCAAAAGCAATATTAATCCTTAGAAAATTACAATTTTTTTTTTTATTATTCACCTTCATCTCAGTCTCTTGCCTTGCACGTGCAGGCTACAGTCTCTTTTTTTTTTTTTTTTTACATCTCGTCTTTATGATTGTCTGCACTGGACATGAAGGTTCCAGTTACCATAATTCGTGTCGGGCTGCGATGTTCTTTTTTCATTTTTGGTCCCTTACTGCAACTGCTGATATGTCATGCTATCGTGTCCCTTTTCTGTCATATCTTTCACTTTACTTTCTAATCACTGCCTTCCCCGGATTACAAATACTAATATAATAATAAATATTACTATGACACTACTACCTATGATGTCCCGGCTATGCAATTAAATCTACAAGAGAAAAGATCAGGACATTAAGACATTAACATGGTCTGATAATCAAAAGAAAGTTTTTATCGTTGAATTGACAGTTCCATATGAAGAAAATCTTGATTAGACCCATCAGCGGAAGTTGGAAAAATATGAAGACTTACGTGAACAATGCGTCAGAAACGGATGGATAACAGATCTATTTCCCATTGAAGTCGGATGTCGGGGATTTCTTACCAACTCAACCTCGGCATTTTTGTCTAAACTTGGACTGTCTCCACCAGACAAGAGGAAATACTTAAAAAAGATTCAGGAGAAAGCTCTTGACGCATCAGCGTGGATATGGCAGTCCTATATTGTGACATCAAACCCGACAAAATCTGGTGGTATCGTGAATACATGCTGCGCCTCTGGATAGTGGTAATGATGCTTGCTCCTCGAAACCATGCCTGAACCAGAGTCATCATCTGATGAAGGCTTTGTTGGTTGCAATGCTACTGTGTAAATAGCAGTCATTGTATGAAGATTTTTTTTTAAACAAAATACATTGAAATCGCTCTAGATGTATTAACTGAAATTAAGCTAATTTGCCCCAAAATGTTCACGTCAGAGCAGAATGCAAAGATGGCGAAGAAGGTTGTTTTTATTTAATCTTCGAGAAAAAATATAGCAAAGAAATTTACCCAAAAGGAACCGTATTACAAAAAAGGAAAAAAAGACGAAAGAGTTTACAAACACTCATTACGAAATGAATCCGCAGATTCTGTAAAACAACAACCATATCCCATCGTCATTCAAAGGAAGCCTATATAATAGAATATATAGACTAAAGACACAATATTACACTCAAACATACCCATACAACGCATGAAATCATCAGAACACACACCACTATATACTGAAAAACATATATAACACACAGATAAATCAAAATACACGTGAAACAACCTCATACAAAGATAAAATGAATCCCTATATGTACCATCACACATAAAAATGACTCAGTTATCGTATATACTCACACATGCCAAATAGATTCTTACCAAATATCAAAGGGTTTAAATTAGCAAGAAAAGTATGTCTAGGACTAATGAAAAACATAGAAAGAAACGACGTCATTCACATGTTTCAACATTCAACAAAAACAACATAGAAATATGAACAAAAAACATATATTGACTTTAAAACAATTATAGAATTATTAAATACAACCCAAAGCAAAATACAACCCCCAAAAATCAAACATACACTAACCACATCTAAATTTAAGGAATACACAACAAATAGTTTCTTAGAATGAAAAAATAAGCCTATCTACCTTGTGTCCAATGATTTCAGACTGGATTTAATGCCTGTTACGATTTTTGTGGCCATCCTTTAGGCTTCATGCAAGAGCGCTTGTCCAGCGGAGATCCTTTGTGTTAAGCAGAGCGCAATCCTTAGTGAAGAATCCTTTGGTTGTTCCTTGGTGCTCCTCAGTTTTGCAGGTCATTCGTCAATGATTGCAAGCATCAGTATCAGCGATTAAGTAGTTTACCACACACACAAAAACACACACACACACTCTCTCTCTCTCTCTCTCTCTCTCTCTCTCTCTTTCTCTCTCTCTTCTTCTCTCTCTCTCTCTTTCTCTCTCTCTCTCTCTCTCTCTCTGATACAAGTTTTGTTGAACTGTACAGACAATTCTTGTCGGACGAGTTTTTGGTTGATCCTTTCTAATTTTCGGGCCATCTTTTTGGTGTCGGGTGGAACTGGTGTAACAGTCCCCCAAAAAGAAAAAAAATTAGAAAGGATCAACCAAAAACTCGCCCGACAAGAATTGTCTGTACAGTTCAACAAATTTGTATAAAAGACAAAGGACTGCCAAATACACTTATTTTAATACACACACACACACACACACACACACACACATATATATATATATATATATATATATATATATATATATATATATATACCAACCCCTCCGCACGAGCAAGATGCGACACAAGGTCAATTTCTTATGCAGAGTTTAACAGGTTTGAATTCAGAGTTTTCCTTCTCCCAGACTGGTTACCTAGCCATGGTTAAAGAGCCCAGTCCACCCTGCTGTTTATCCAAAAATGCAGGGAGAATTGGTTTCATACCTTTCACAAGGGTATTAATGCTAAGTGAAATTCAAACAGCTTCGTCCAGGAATTGAACTCGAGTTGACGAGTCCATTTCCTATGATTCTAACCATTAGACTACGCGTATATTACAAACGCGTATATAACGTTCTGAATCAGTCATTAGCATGTGTTCTCAGTAAAGGTCCTCGTTGAACTGGCCGTGTTACATAATTATTAGATACCTAATATTTATGTGCAATAGTGTAGAAATCAAAATGGCCGTTATAAGCTGCAGCCCATGGCCTTGAAGGATTTGAATGACAAGGTTTGACCTGTCCTTATCCTTCCTTCCGGTGGATACCATGAGAATCGGTGGAGAAGACCCTCTCTTCCGGTTTAGATAGTAAGTAAGTTTTAGCAACCGAGCTCGACGGAAGGGTAAGTCACGTTACACGCGCCCCCGTCTTAATCTGCGCAGATGTCTGGTTGGGGATTTAAAAATAAAGTAAGATCAAAGCAAATCGGAGTCTTGTGTTATTACCTCTAAAAACTAACAATGACACAGGGCTTCTGATAAAGAGAAATACCCAATAGAAGACCAGACACGAAGTCCCCAAGAGAAGTCCAGACCTTAGAAGATTCCAGACCAAGACAGGATGTTATAAGATTACAAAGACGGCCAGAAGAATAGAGTAAGAAAGAAGTAAGTAAAGAAGTAAAGAAGAAGGGTATGCAACAGCCGAAGTATATTTTTAGTGCTATTAAGGGGCATTTTCTCTGTGCATTCACAAAGGTTTCTTCCTGTCGGGAAGATTGTTATTTATTCTGTTTTATTTTTATCCCTACAAATACACCGAATGATCTTTAGTAAATAAATTTGCTTTTAAAAGGCCAGCCACAATGGTCATTTACACAATAAAAAAAACTAAAAACAAATCAATTGATAGGATTGATCTTTTCTTTAGCTTTCAATTGCTTATTTGTCCGTCTTCCGTTTTCTGCTAAACCAAATTCGTCTTTTAAAAAATACCTTTCCGTCTTTATTAGTTTTTTTTTATTCATTTTGTTTTATATTATCTCGGTTGTTTGAACCTTATAATAGGCATCTATTGATTTATCAGCTAGACAATCGCTGTTACGTGAATGGGTTAAATACACTTCCCCTTAAACTTATTGACCATTTTCATTTACTTTCAATTGAATAATCCGTCTTCACGGAAATCTATTCTTCTTCTTAGCGACGTTCTGATATTTTTTTTTACGAATATTGTTTTGTTTTGCTTGCTAGTTTTATTATATTTTGTCTTGCTTTGCTTTCATTCGATTTTCGATATCCCTATATATATAATATATATATATATAATATATATATATTTATATATATATATAATAGAGAGAAGAGGAGAGAGAAGAGAGAGAGAGAGAGAAGAAAGAGACAGACAGACGAGACGGACGGAGACAGAGAGAGAGTGAGATAGATATACTGATATATATGATAGATATATATATTGTGTGTGTGTGGATAGATACATAGATAAGTTTGATGGATAGAGCGAGATAGTTATATATATTTAATAGATCGTAAAAATAACAAAAGCAACCTGCATAATCTGGATTCTTCCTTGACATAGTCCGTTTCTCGTAGTATTGTTTCTGTATACTTTGACGATGCATTTTCGAAACTTTAATTTTAAACCCTAGCCAAATATATGCACTCCGGGTGCAAGTGGTTAAGTTTTAATATATAAAATAATCATTAAATTAGGAAAGACTAATGAAACTGTAAGAATAGATAGATAAAAATATTTGGAACAGAGGGTATGATTGGAAAAATAGAACAAGGTTGAGCTCTCTTCCATCATTTTCCGTTCTCCGTCCTGTTCATTGTAAAAATAATTTCCTAATTTAATGTTGTAGTTGAATTTAATAGGGGAAGTGGAAAAACATTTAGTTATTTCTTCTTGTTAATGGATTATTTAAGATTTATTGAAGGATGTTGCTCATATTCATTGATTGAAAATCAAACAATTGAAAATCAATTAATAACTAAGCTATAATTTAAATTAAATCAAATTTTTAAGATCAATATTGCAAATTAGCCTTCCCATTCACACTGTAATACCGCTATTTTGTTTGTATATATAAATACATATTGCATGTTATTAAGTATGTAGATATAGGTAACAGTATAAGATGTAACCATATTTTATTAATTAATTGGGTATAAATAAAAATAAAATCATGGTAACACCATGCTGATGAACTCCACAAGGGAATTGTGACTTGTATAGTAATATTAGTTTCGGTATTACAGACAGACAAACCCACAAGTCTTCCATTATAATAAGATGTATTTAATTGAAAAATTTGATCCAATTTGGTTGGTTCCTCTGAGTTTATTTGTTTAATAGTTGTAATATTCGCTATCTCGTATTAGCTTAACTTATTAAGCTCAGCACATTTTCAGGTCCTCCTATAATGGATTTGGAGTATCTTAAAACAGTTATAACATCTTAATTGCTTTAAGAAATTGAGATAGTGGTTAACTATATTTAAAATGTAAAGGATTCACAAAGACTCTATCAAGACTAGGAACGGTGTTTAACGTTTACTCCGTTGAGCATTACGCCTGCTACATTACACACAGGCTCATCTTAAGTAATGGATTCAGCTCTCTCTCCGCGACAGCAGTTTATATATGTCGTAATGGGTATGTAATTTATCATGAGAAATTCTCTTGCCATAGTGGGTGCTGATAGTCGCGTTGAATAGGATGCGTAACTTATTTAAAAATGTAAGAGATGAAAGACTTTCAAGATTTTACGAAGAGGAAGAATGTATATCCATTGAAAATCGTTTTTCTCGTAATCCCAGTCTGGTTGCTTAAACAATAGTATTTCTTTATATGTATTATATAAAAATTTTATGTTATAATATTATAGTAATATTACTGTGATTTTTTTGGGTGAATTAAACAAAGACCTCTGTTTAACAGATTTCATTTTTTGATCTTTTTCGAGTTTTCTGGCACTTTTAATGGTTGGGGAGGAATTGTGGATAAGTTCACAAAGTTCAGTCCGAGTACTCTTTCGGCATTCAATATCCATCATACAGGGTTGATGTGTTCCAGTTTTTTTTTAAATATATTAATGTAGAGGTGGAAGGAGAAGAAATGGTGAGAAAGGGTTATAGGCTTTAAAATGTGTGTACCTGCATTGGAAATTAAATTTTGTTTTAAGGATGGTTTGTATTAGATATATATACTATATATCATATAATATATATTATTATAGTATATATATATATATATAAGAGAAGAAAACTAATGGTTCAGGACGAACAACTACTATTAGTTTCGCTTAATGCTACTTCAGAGGTGAATGAGTCAGATCTTAGCCTGAAGAGCATTGCAGAAACTAAATAGTAAGTTCGTCTGATCATTAGATTATATTTATATTCTTGCTCTACTTAGTGTATTGAGCATTTTTTACTTGTTAGCTTTATTTCCTAGCGTTTATTGAACTAATATATATATATATATTTATCTTATTATATCATATATATATACTGGTTTTTTCTTTTGGCACATACTGTAACCAATGATTAATTTTTGTGGTACGACTATCTTGGTCTTTTCTTTTTTACAAAAATCTCCCGGTTGATGTTTGGTAAGTATATTTTTTACAATCAAACTAATTGCTGGTTTTTTCTCATCGAGGATTTGCCAATCACGCTTTGGTATATTAAATTATGATATGATATATTATATATATAATATATATATTATATGAGTATATATATATATATATCTCCGCTCTCGCACGAGCAAGGTGCGACACAAGGCAGTTTTTTACATTTAAAAGTCAGTTTCCTTCTCCTAAAACTGTTTCCACAGTTTCTGATTTACTATTTATCCCATACTTGGAGAGGAAGAGTAAGTTAGATGCATACCTTTCCCAATGGGTTTAGCACTTGTAAAGCAACAGTCTAGGTCCAGCTGTACCATTATACCGACGCATCCCTACCATATATATTATATTGTAGTTGTATGTGTGTGTGTGTGTGTGTTGTGCCCGTGGTGTGTGAGTGTGTGTGGTGCCTGTTGTGTATGTGCATGCGTCGTATTCCTAAAATTTGGTATTCATCTTTGCGGTTTTTCAGCGAGTTTGCAACGTTGTAATAGAGATTAAATAGTCGGGGCATAATGTAGTATAGCTATGCGGAGAGTATATTTATCAATATCTCACCCCTACCGAACGAGACAGGATTGTTGAAAGGCCGTTTCTGAGCGATTTGTAGAGCATCCTCATTCTCATCACTCCGGTTTCACATTACCCACAGTATACCATCTTGGATGAGTATACGTAGATGCATTGCCCAGTGGGTTTCGAACTAGTAAAAAGCAACAGTCTGGTTCCGATGACCATTTACCGACTAATTATATGTATTGTGGGTTTGTAGCTGGATGTGTCAAGTGATGCTATACGTGCCTAGTAATGTAGCATCCATCTATGCATAAATATGTATTGCGTAGGCCATAAGTTTCACAAGCAGTACACAGACGTACGCGGCTATCAGTAAGCATCAGAGTCTATCCCCTTAAGCTAAACGAAATTGAACTCGAGTGGCGAACCACACCAACAGCTTTACTTTAACCACAGTCCTGCACTCATCACTATTGGAGCGTATCGATAGGAAGCTTTGTTCTAGCTCACGTGAGTAAGCCCGTCTGTTCAGTAACAATAGATAAAATTTCTTCGTGTATACGCGCGTACCTCATCTCCAACTACCCCACACATACTAATATTGGTGTTTGTGTGTTTATTTCTGTATCATTTGTATCTGCGCATGTTTTGTGTCTGTCTTTAACGAGGGTGGATATAAAATATATTTTGTGGCTGTGGCTCTTTGCGTATTTGCTCCATTTCCAGGGCTATATGAGCCATGCAATATTACATCACCACTTTAAGTGCAGACTAGAAACAAGCGTCATGGAGGTTTGGAAGACCAAATTAGTAACTTTTCAAGGAATTTGTACGCTAGTCTTGGTCATTATGCTCTCACAAACCACTTTTGATGATATTTGTTTTCTTTTTCTCTCTCTCCTTATTTCTTTTCCGGTATTTGTTCCTTATTGTAAAAGAGAAAAAAGAAAGGCGATACTTTGATTTTGATTAAGAAGTTGCAAAGGATCAATAATGATACAAAATTACGGGCAACTTTTGGTCTTGCCAAAAGAAATTGTCACCAAAATTGCTCGACAAAAAAACGCATAATTTGTAGTTGTGTCTGCTACGATATTCTTGGAATAAAATGTGGAAAAATGGAACATATATAGGTTTTCTGTGACTATTTAAGACACGATCACCTCATATATATATATATATATTATATATATATATATTATATATATATATATGATATTGAGTAAGAAGAAGGTGGAATGAAAAAGTCACCTTTAATGTTTTAAGAAGTAAAACATTTATAATATGAGATGATAGTTTGATAGACTGATAACGGAGACTCTAGCCTTCTTCTCCGATCTTTCAAATTGCTAAATTTTCAGACTAATTTAAACTCGCGTAATTTGGTCTAAGAGGAAAGTCAAAAGAGTATTCAAATAATATTAATATGTTAATATGATTAACTTGAGCGAGATTTTTTCTCATATTCTACAATAACGGAAACATGTTCGCCAAATAATATACTCATGAGCCAGATATCTATTGAAAAATGAACGAATTTTTTAGATGTCTGAGCAAATTAGCCTACCCTGAGCACTGCAACAATATTTGAATAGGGAAATAGAATGCATGTCATAAGTAGTGGATTGGTCAAGTTAAAAATGTACATTTGAATTAATAATGGTTTTGAATAAAGAAATTTATGAGAATTGTTTGATTATTAAATTTATTTTAAGTTGTAATTGTATGATCGATTTTATGTATAATATAGTTATATTGTAGCGTAATAAATAAAGATATATATATAATATATTATATATTTATATATTAATATATATATATATATGTTGTGTGTGTGTGTGTGTGTGTGTTGTGTGTGTTGTGGTGTGTGGTGTATTTAGATTATGTGGATGGTGAGGGAAAATGGAAATGAATCAACAGTTTGTGAGATTGGTGCAGAAACGTGTATTCTTATGGTTAGGAAAATTTAGTAAAGGCTGTATTTAGGTCAATACTTATCGTCAGGATTGTTAATCATGCAATGGAATATCTATTGTAGAATAAAAGTTTGATATAAACAAAATAAAAAAAAATATTTCGGGCATAAAAAGAATGGATTATTCTCAGGACACAGTGTTGTCTATTTAAAAAAAATCTAAGATTATTCGCGAATGGAATATCGTCAATAAACGATTTTTATAAATCTCAAATCGTTTCCTGTTGTGAAAAATATGAGAAATGTGGTGCAGTTTATTTTTATTGAAAATTTGGAAAAAGTTTCTTTGTTTAAGACAAGAGTTTTGAGAATTTCTTGATAGGCATTCTTCAACTCTATTATTGGATTTCGTGTTATTATTTGCGGCTTTTTTCAACAAATTTGATTTCAACAAATCATAAAAATTGTTACGTTTGTTTAAACTTGTTTAATAAGGCTAAACCTCATCTTTTCAGAATGCGTACAAAAATGATATCCACATTCGTCTTATTATGCCCTACTCCACTTCGAGAACGTTCGCATGCTGTCACATTTCGCGATGCACAATGACTTTTTTGGTGAAAGGAATAATCAGCGAAATAGCCATAGTGGAAAGATAAAGAAGGAGAGGTTGACCATCAATTTTTCAACAGGCCATGCACTTTTTGCAGCCGCGGAGGAGAGGGAGATAATTTGAACAACAGAGATATGTTGGCCAAACTTTAAATGTGGACCACTCGACATATCGTCGTCCAATAAAAGTTGATATGGTTATGGTTGCGTTGATACACACAACGAACTGAACGGTCCGTCCGGATTTGTAAGAATTTCCTGTGTTAAAGCCACATTTTTTGCCTTGAAAGCAGTTACATGCGTATATCGATAATATTCGATAATTAATGAAAATAATCATGACAAGCTAACTTGGCAAATATCGCCCCTACGTAGAAATCGTACAGCTGTTTCAACTTTATTAAGTCTCATCAGCGATGTATACTTACGATTTCCCTCCGACAGAAATCGAGAACGGGAACTCAGCAGAGACTTTACCACTCGGCCACCGATATGCAGCAAACGATACATGCGAAATTAGCTTGTCAAGGGTAAATACCTATTACTACTACTATACAAAATAGAGTGGACGTTGAGAAGATCGCAAATTTAGGCCTATGCTCCGGCGTGAGGAATGAGATTAAGATACTTTGCGTTAGGAGCATTGTTGAGTAAAGTATATTATTAATTATATTTTTTGCTTGAAGGCTAAAGAATAAACACCTAATCCACATCAGGATATTTGGTCACTATCGATGAGAATGTTATACCTCCCTTCATCTTCTCACAGAGCGTCAAACTCAAAATAGAGGCCTACATGAAGTGTCTGGAAGAGTTAGTACTTTGCTGGATCTGGAGGGTGGCTGCTAGAATACCATACGTCTGTCAACCAGACACTCTGTGCAATGTCATACAAGCAGGAGAACAAAGTGTTGGCTGGGATAAAGTATCTTCACCCACATTATACCTAAATTCTGACGCTTAACTTTTCAAATTGGAACCCTTGATTATTATTTTAAAACTCTCTCTCTCTCTCTCTCTCTCTCTCTCTCTCTCTCTCTCTCTCTCTCTCTCTCTCTCTCTCTCTCTCTCTCTCTCCCTCTCTCTCTGCACAATTCCAGTAGATCTCATTTCCATCAGTCGTGTCTTGTAGTACCCTCTCTGTCTCTGTCTCTGTCTCTCTCTCTCTCTAAAAACAGGGGAACAATCATTTTTGGCATACAATCTTAAAATAAATATCTAATCTAAATCATCCCACTACATTCTCACCTGCATTACCTTCTCTGATATCTTTTAGGATTGTTTTAAGATATATACAATCGTTTTTACATTCACTTTTCTCAGTCAATGACATATTGTTACATAATTATTAGATTCCTAATATTTGTGTACAGTAGTGTAGAAATCAAAATGGCCGTTATAAGTTGCAGCCCACGGCCTTGAAGGATGAGTGACAAGGCTTGACCTCATCCTGATCCTTTCCGGTGGATACCGTGAGAATCGGTGGAGGAGACTCTCTTCCGGTTTAGATTAGAAATAGATTTTAGTCAGTCGATCAGAAACCACGACGGTGGTTTTTCGTGTATTGCACGATCCGACTCGATCTGCGCAGGTAGTTTGGTGGGGATTTCGAAATAAAATGTGATCTAAGTAAATCGAAGTCTTGTGTTATTATTTAAAAACTACCAATGACACAGGGCTTCTGATAAAGAGAAATCCCCAATGGAAGACCAGGCACGAAGTCCCCAAGACGAAGTCCAGACGCTAGAAGAGGTGTTAGAAGAGACATAGGATGGAAAAGACGTCAGAAGAAGAATAGATTTTTTTTGTTTGTTTTGTTTTATGGCATATCAACCTCAGTGGGTCATTTAATGCCGATAAAGTTTTGAAATAAATCAATTCTTAATGGATAATACAATTTTTTTGTAAATACATTTTTCTATTTAACCATAGATGGGACCCTAACAGGTACTACCACTCCGGGTCAGAGTGGACGAGGGAGCAATGGTGATGAAGGGGTGCTCCAACATTCCCCAAACTCCAAAACTGGAACACCCATCAGATAGAGTTTAACGTCATTCCCAGGACATGTAGCCCGCAGCCACCGCCTTCTAGCATCCATATGATAAAAAGGGGTTGGGGCTTGCCATAAGGGCAATAGGGGTTGGGGCAATCATATAGGTGCTAGGGCTTGACGTGACCAGCCGATTGATCGGAGGGGGCCTCTCCGACCGCCCGTCTAGCCCAAGATAGGGCTAAAGTGGAGTATTGCATGTCATGAACTGCTCATCCATTTGGGCTCTATCCTTAAGCATCACGGGTCGCCACCAACGGCCAACAGGTGGCCCCATTGGGGGAATCTTACCCCTCTGCAGAGGTGCAGTCGGTGCATTCTAACGCCACAGCCGACAGGGCGGAAGAAGAATAGAAGAATAGAAGTAAGTAAAAGGGTATACAACAAGATGAACGTTGTAAACAATATTATAGAAAAGAAAACTTAAGTAAAGTAATTAAAACTACCATGTTGAAAATTGTTGAAATAAAATAAAATAACAAAGTCAATGGATAATAGACATCTTAGAAATATTAGATAAACTTTATATTCAAATAGAAATTTAAGCATAATACTTACAATTACAAAATAAAGACAAAATAGAATAGAATCATAAAGTGTTTGTATATCTTATGAATAATAGAAACAGTGCAGTCCAATTTTTAAACACTTACTACATCAGATTGAGTTTCTAAATGATAGTTTATGATGGTAAAATAACCAAACGCAACTCATATCTGGATTTCTTCCTTTACATAGTCGTTTACTTCAGTATGTTCTTGTATACTTTACGAATGTATACTTTACGAAACCTTAATTACAACAACTAGCAAATATATGCACCCTCCGGGTGCAAGTATTTAAGTTTTAATATAATAAAATATCATATTAAATTAGAAAGACTAATGAAACTGAATAAGAATTCAGATAAAAATATTTGGAACAGAGGGGGTATGATTGAAAAATAGAACAACTTTGAAACTAACTCTTCCATCATTTTCCGTTCCTCCCGTCTTTCATTGTAAAATTTTCCTAATTTAACTGTTTAGTTAAAATAGGAAGTAAAGAATAACATTAGTTATTTCTTCTTGTTAATGAATTTATTTTAAGATTTATTGAAGAGATGTTTGCTCATATTCATTGATGAAATCAAACAATTAGAAATCAATAATACTAAGCATATATTTATTAAAATCAAATTTTTAAGATCAATATGCAAATTAGCCTTCCCATTCACACTGTAAACCGCTATTTTGTTGTATATATAAATACAATTGCATGTTATTAGTATGTAGATATGGTCAACAGTATAAGTAATATAAAACAATTTTATTAATAATTGGGGTATAAATAAAAATAAAATCATGGTAAATGTGATGAAAATAACAAAGGGAATTGTGACTTGTATAGTAATATAGTTTCGGTTACAGACAGACAAACCCACAATCTCCATTATAATAAGATGTATTTAAATTTGAAAAATTTGACTCATTTGGTTTGGTTCACTCTAGTTTATTTGTTTAATAGTTGTATAGTTTCAAGTATTTAGTTAATTATTAAGCTGATGCACATCGGTCCTCCTATAATGGATTGGAGTTTTAAACATTTATAACATCTAATTGCTTTAAGAAATTGAGAAGATGGTTAACTATATTAAAATGTAAAGGATTCAAAGACTTTCAAGACTAGGAACGGTGTTTAGTTACTGTTGACGATTACGCTTACATTACAAGGCTCTCCTTAAGAAATGGATTCAGCTCTCTCCGGCAGCGTTTATATATGTACATATGTATGTATTTATCAAGGAAAATTCTCTTCCATTAGTGGGTGTGCTGATAGTCCGGTTGATAGAGATGCGTAACTATATTAAAATGTAAAGGATCGAAAGACTTTCAAGATTTTACGAAGAGGAAGACATGTAAAATCCATTTGAAAATCGTTTATTTCTGTAAATCCCACATCTGTTCTTAAACATATATTTTCTATTATATATATATATATATATATATATATATATATTATATATATATATATATGTGTGTGTGTGTGTGTGTGTGTGTGTAGAATTAAACAAAAGACACATCTGTTTAACAATTTCATTTTTGATCTTTTCGAGTTTTCTGGCCAACTTTTTAATGGTTGGGAGGAATTTGTGGATAAGTCCACCAAAGTTCAAGTCCCGAGTACTTTCGGCACTTCGAACTACCATCATCAGGGTTGATGTGTTCCAGTTTTTTTTTAAATTATATTAATGTAGAGGCTGGAAGGAGAAGAATTGGTGAGAAAGGTGTTATAGGCATTTTAAAATGTGTGTACTGCATTGGAAATTAATTTTGTTTAAGGATGGTTTGTATTATATATATATATATATATATATATATATATATATATATATATATATATATATAAAGAAAAAACTAATGAGTCAGACGAACCTACTATTAGTTTCGCTTAATGCTATTCAGGGATAAGAGTCAGATCTTAGCCCTGAAGAGCATTACGCAAAACTAATAGTAGATTCGTCTGACTCATTAGAGTTATCTTTATTCTTTGCTCTACTTAGGTATTGAGCACTTTTTACTTGTTAGCTTATTCTCCTAGCAGTTATATGAATATATATATATATTTATCTTATATACATATATATATACATTGTTTTTTCTTTTGGCCAAATACTGTACCAATAGATTACTTTTTGTTGGTACGACTATCTTGGTCTTTTCTTTTTTACAAAAATCTCCCCGGTTGATGTTTGGTAGTATATTTTTACAATCAAACTATTTGCTGGGTTTTTTCTCATCGCGAGGATTTGCCAACACGCTTGGTATATTAAATTATATATATATATATATATATATATATATATATATATATATATATATATATATCCTCCCCTCCGCACGAGCAGGGTGCGACACAAGGCCAGTTTCTTGGGCGAATTATCAAGTCAGTTTTCCTTCTCCTAAACTGGTTTCCCACAGTCTATCCTACTATTTATCCATACTTGGAGGGAGGGTAGTTAGATGCATACCTTTCCCAATGGGTTTAGCACTATGTAAAAAGCAAACAGTCTGGTCCAGGATGGACCCATTATACCACGCACCCCTACATATATATATATATATATATATATATGTGTGTGTGTGTGTGCGTGTGTGTGTGAGTGTGTGTGTGCATGTGTATGTATGTGCATGCGTCTTTCCTAAATATGTATGCGTATGTATAAGTAAAGAGTAAAGACGTCGGGGCGGCCTAATGTCAGTATCAGCCATGCAGCGAGGGAGTCTATCCCCTTTTCACTAGCGCTAGACGAAGAAGATTGTTTTAGCATCTGAGGTGGAGCGCCACACACACCATCAGCTCCTTACTTTACCACACAGTTCCCTGTGCTACTCATACGCTGAGTTGGCGAGGGCGGGTATCGAACTAGGAACCTTGTGGTTTCTAGCCGAACGCTCTACCAACTGAGCTAACCCGGCCCTGATTTCAAGATAACACAAATATGCACTCAAATAATTTTACATTCGCATAGGCGCATATTCACACGCACACAGACGTACACACACATACATCCATACGATAATACACGCACACACACACACACACATACATATATATTTGTGTGTGTATGTGTATGTGTGTGTGTGTTTATTTCTGTATCATTTGTATCTGCGCATGTATTTGTGTCTGTCTATTAACGAGGGGGATAAATATAGTTTGTGGCTGTGTCTCTTTGCGTATTTGCTCCATTTCCAAGGGCTATATGCAGCAACATGCAAATATATACATCACCACTTAAGTGCAGACATAGAAACAAGCGTACATGGGGTTTCGGAAGACCAAATTAGTAACTTTTCAAGGAATTCTAACCGCTAGTCTTGGTCAATTACGCTTCTCAACGAAACCACTTTGATGATATGTTGTTTTCTTTTTTCTCTCTCTCTCTTCATTTCTTTTCCGTATTTGCCTTCCCTTATGTAAAAGAGAAAAAAGAATGGCGATACACATTTGATTTGATTAGAAGTTGCAAAGGATCAATAATATACAAAATTACGGGCAACTTTGGTCTTGCCAAAAGGAAATTGATCACCCAAATCTGCTCGACAAAAAAAAACGGCAATAATTTGTAGTCTGTGTCTGCTACGATATTTCTTGGAATAAATATGGTGCAAA
>CM042146.1:22164704-22192204 GCA_023376005.1 Doryteuthis pealeii
CACGCCGCGTGCCCTTCGTTACGGCCAATTGACTTTATCTCAACGGATATCCAGAGGTCAGGGGAATTTCATTGATAAAAAGATCCCACTAGTATTTTCTCGTCGTAGTAAAAGAAGAATGATAATACCGTGTTTACTTTTCAGAAGTTTATTATATTCAAAACTTCACTATAACTTTTTGAGAGAGAGAGAGTCCCTAATAATATATGTGCTTAATAAGAAGTGTATTTTAACTGGATTCAACTTAGGGTTTCAGCCCTTAGTAAACTTCTCGGTGACAAGTCTTTCTTAACAATCACAGACCATTCCTTTTTTTTTGTCTTCAGCGACACCAGTTTGCCAAACTCCGTACGATCACTGCCTCTGCGGCCGACTTCTCTGACTGGCTCTGACTGCCCCTGACTCCGGACTGACTCTAACTCTCTCCGATCACAGACTGATTCTAACTCTATTGACGGGTCTCTTAAATACTATTTCAAAGTCATTTTCCAGAAAGATCTTTCTCTGGAATGTTCGAGCTAGTCCTGGACCTAATCGAAGATTCGATTCCTTCGAATCACTCCGGTCAACTAAGGTTCACGGCCTTAAGATCAAAAGACTCCTTGGTAGTCACTAATCCTATTTTTTCGTTAAACATAGACTTATCGTCTCCTTTCTCTCGTTAAAAGATTTTATCTTTCTAACTCCTTTTTCGGTGATTCTACAAAGACCACCCAGTAATATAAGAGAATCGGTAGTACATTTTTCTAAGTCTGGCACAAGGCCACAAAGGTGCTGGGCGGCGATTACGTAACATCTGTACCAAAAAATGTCTGGATGAGGAATATGAATATATAGATAAATCCTTTACATATATATGTGAGTGTGCGTATATATATATATATATATGGGAGTAAATATGGAAATTAAATCCGACAATATAAATAAAATTTGAAAAAACAAGTATTCCGAAATTGGGATGAATTTAATAATCGATGCTTAAAACATTTCGGTTACATTGAACCTTCATCAGGATGTCTCTTGGGGTGAAGAAAATGATGGATGTTTTTATATGTGACAGGAGATGAAAATCTTTTTAGTTATGTAACTGTATTTGATCTTAAAAATAATATATATATATATATATATATATAATATATATATATATATATATATATATATATACAAGGTGTGTCAAAAATGTACTTTTTGACACATCTTGTATTCTGACAAAGATTAATGTTCCACTCATTAATATTTTTTTTTCAGAATACAAAGTGTGTCAAATAAGTACCACGTTTGAAACTGTATTTACCAAGATAGAAATGAAGAATGAATGGAACGTTATTTTTTTCACAATACAAGGTCTCTAAAAATGTACAAAAAATCTCAATACTTTTTTGTCACACTTTATATATATATATATATATATATATATATATATATATATATATATGTATATATATGTATATATATATATATATATATATATATATACATATATATATATATATATATATATATATTATGGACTCTCTCGTCAATTTTCGACGCTTGAGGGTTCACACACACAATGAACACCCACACAGTGATTTGTTTATAGTGGTGAAGGCTTGTGTTGGACCATCCACACTTTTTGGCACAGTCGATAGGAAAGAATTGGTGTATCAGGTGTTGCCACAAACCCAATCAACGACCGACCTCAGGAATTTTGAATTCAGAGTTATCCCTCTCCTAGACTGGTTACCTACCCATGGTTAAAGGGCTCAGTCTGCCCTTCTATTTAACCCATATATATATATATATATATATATATATATATATATATATATATATTTCAGATATTGCTACCCATAATCTGAAATCAGGCATTTATGTTTATTGATGCAAATTACAAGTGACACATGGCTAAAAATAACCTGCACCACAATCCAATTTTCATTTTCCCAATGCTTCCATATTCTTCTACAAAAAAACATGACATGGTTGTTTTGTTCAGATCTCTAAGAATTTCAACAAAGGATTCATTTTTAACGCTAGAAATTTTACAAGCAATTAAGCTTGGGACTTGTAAATTCTCACCTGCCATCATTCTGAAAATTCTATTGGTTGCCTAGGTAACGCCCGGGAACAGTCTCGAATTGTTTGTTAAAAGATTTCAATTTGTAGTAGAATGGCGTCCTATGGTATGAACGGGATTTGTTTTGTAAATTTTCAAGTGCATACAATGCCGTTTCAAGTGTTACAACTTTAAAAAGCTGACCTGCTGATGCCTAAGGTTTAATTAGATTTTTAATATGGATTTCTACATAATTTTATTGGAAATGCAAATATTTTGAATATTATATACATTTAAATTGTTTGCTCATTTAGATGACAGTGTGTATTACTAAATATTACTTAACATTACAAGTATATTATAATGGAAACGTGAACTTGTCATTTATTATTTCTTGTTATTGAACTGATATATATATATATACACACACACACACACACATATATATATATTATATATATATATATATATATATATATATATAATATCATCTTATCATAATGGAGATTGTGTGGTTTTCTGTCTGTAACCGAAACTATATTACTACTCACGTCACAATTCCCTTAGTTATTACGCCACATTCTCCATGATTTTATTTTTTGTTTAAACCGCAATTATTAATAAAATCATCTTACATTATTAATACTGTTGACCATATCTACATATTAATAACATGCAAAATAGTGGTTTACAGTGTGAACGGGAAGGCTAATTTGCATATTGATATTACAAATTTGTTTCTAATAAATATGTGCTTAGTATTATTGATTTCTAACTATTTGGTTTTATCTTAATGAATAAGATCAAAAATCTCTTCAATAAATCTTAAAAGAAATCCATTAACAAGAAGAAATAACTAATTTTATTATTTACTTCCTATTTTAACTAAATAGTTAAATTAAGAACATTTAGCAATGAAAGATCAAAGTGATGGAATAGTAAGTTTCAGTTGTTCTATTTTTCGATTATACCCCGCTTCTGTTTCATTAGCCTTTCTAATTTAATTTAATATTCTATTTCATTAAAACTTAAATACTTGAACCCGCAGGGTGCATATATTTGCTAGTATATATATATATATATATATATATATATATATATATATATATGTGTGTGTGTGTGTGTGTGTGTGTGTGTGGGTGTGTGTGTAGTATATTAAGAAAGATTGAAAAACACAGGTTTAAATGAGTTAAGTGGTGAGTTTATTGGCCGACGCTGCAGTGTTTCGATCTATTAATTAGATCATTTTCAGGGCGTTTGTTGGTATATGGAAGGTAATAAGAATTTTTTTATCACAGAATAACGAGAAAAGCGAGTGATAGTCCTTGTTTATCAGTCTGTTTAAAATTTGAAGTGAAAAAAGAAGACGGTTTGAAATATGACGTCAAATATTTTCTTTTACGGTGTGAGTATGGGATTGTGTAAGTGTGTGTATCGAAAAGAAAGCATTGTGCATTTTTTAGGTGTGTGGTTGCACGTGTGTGTATAAATCTTTTGCGATATATATATATATATATATATATATATATACATGTATATATATATATATATATATTATATATATAATATTTATTATATATAGTATGAACAAAAAGTAATAAGACAATCAGGAATATTTCTTGTATGTTGTTTATTCTCAACTAGTTTCATCCTTAGGTCATCGTCAGGAGAAAATTTCTTATTTGAAGAAATTGTTTATAGATTTTTAGAAAGGAAGTATTATAGAAGAACTATAAAAGTTGAAGTGTTTTTGAGGGTTTGACATGCTATTAAAATCCGGGTAGACGAGTGTGTTAGTAGTAGCATGTCCATTTGTTCCGTGAAGAACCTCTATGAGGTGGGTTATTTTTTTAAATGCTCTTATATGTGAGGGAGGGTTCATGGGAGTTGTGTGTATGACTATATGTGTATACATATAAATGTATGTGTGTGTTTACATATATGTGTGTGAATGTGAGTGTGTGTATGTATCTCGGTACTCTGCGCGTGACTTCTAGATTTTTAATTGGGTCAAAAGTGGCTTGTTTGATGCGTGATGGTCAGTGTTTGTTTATTTAGCTGACATCGGCCACCCTCGTAGGTGTAGACAGTTTTATTGCCCTATGTTAAAATGGGCCGGTATTTTGATTAAAGCCAAACGGATGAAAGCTTTATAATATATATATATATATATATATATATATATATATATATATATATATATATATATATTTCAGATATTGCTACCCATAATAGAGCTCTGAAATCAGACATTTACATTTATTAATGCATTATTAATAATCCAATTTGCATTAAATGAAGGACACTTCTGAGTATTCTAGCCGATCCGAGCAGTGCTGTAGAATTGATGGTCTCGATTCTCCTTCTTATTTCCAATTCACCCAAATTGGAATCCATAAACCAATACCAAAGACCCCGGAAAAAAAGATGTTTAGGGAGTTACCAGCCGAAATAAATCTGTAATAACCAAATGACGGTTTATTGATTTTTTCGCTCTCAGTGAAAGTGTTTATATTTGCATACATATATATATATATATATATATATATATAATATATATGTGTGTGTGGTGTGTGTGTGTGTGTGTGTGTGTGTGTGTGTGTGTGTGTGAGTCTGTGTCTGTGTCCGGGGGCGGGCTCTGTGTATGTATCTGTCTTCTGAGAAGGACATCTTTATTCTCATGTTCTTGTCTTTATCTCCTCAGTTAGTCTTTTTGATCTTTTCAAAAGGCTTGTTTGACTAGACCACTGTCAGTCACTCTACAACGAATAATGTATATACGCGTTTTTTCTATGACGTGAAGTGTTCTTTATTCTTTAGAACCGTGAACATCCCCGACGAGGTTTAATTAAACTTTTTATTGCGTTAGAAATAAAGACAAATAGAACGTGACCGATTCCAATTGTTTCACATTTGAAAGAAAGAAGTATTTGATCAAAAACCACACGAGCCCCATAAAAAAAATTGTCTTGCTTCTTTTTCTTTTTTCTTATATATTTTTCTGAGTAAAGCTACTTGTATTGGTTAGAGCATCTTCTTTTATAGATTAAATTATGCTACATGTATTTTTCATTATTTTATTTACGAGTCCATTTCCATATATATGTATTTTTTCGATTTTCCTTACATTTGAAACATCTTCACCTGATGATTGCATCGCATGAAACCAATATGGTTGTGATTGTTCCTTTGTCACCTAATAAATAGATATGTAAAACCTTTATATATTTATCTTATTATATTATATAACAGCTCTATTTTATATTGAGCACTCTACCAATAATACTGCCTTTGGTACACCATTCCAGCAAAAGCTGAAACAGTGACCATCTCACACTATATATATATATATATATATATATATATATATATATATATATATATCTTATTATAATGGAGATTGTGGGCTTGTCTCTCTGTAACCGAAACTATATTACTATACAAGTCACAATTCCCTTTGTTATTTACACCACATTCTCCATGATTTTATTTTTTTATTTAAACCTCAATTATTAGTAAAATTGTTTTACATCATTAATACTGTTAACCATATCTACATACTAATAACATGCAATTGTATTTATATATACAACAAAATAACGGTTTACAGTGTGAATGGGAAGGCTAATTTGCATATTGATCTTAAAAATTTGATTTTAATAAATATATGTTTAGTATTATTGATTTCTAATTGTTTGGATTTATCTTATTGAATATGAGCAAAAATCTCGGGGATAAATCTTAAAAGAAATCCATTAACAAGAAATAACTGTAATATTATTCTTTACATCCTATTTTAACTAAATAGTTAAATTAGGAAAATTTACCAATGAAAGACGGGAGTAATGGAAAATGATGGAAGAGTTAGTTTCAAAGTTGTTCTATTTTCCGATTATACCCTCTCTGTTCCAAATATTTTTATCTGAATTCTTATTCAGTTTCATTAGCCTTTCTAATTTAACATGATATTTTATTATATTAAAACTTAAATACTTGCACCCGGAGGGTGCATATATTTGCTAGTATATGAAATAAATATCTTAGAAAAAAAACAAACACATGATGTTATAATTCGCTGACAGAAATCTGTTTCGACCCTTTATTGAAGTGGTCTTCATCAAGAGCGAGGTGTGTATGATAGAAAGAGGGTGTGAGTGAACTGTTATATGACAAAAGTGGTACAAACGAAACGTTCAAGTTCTTAGCCAGAATTTAAAAAAAAAATTCAATTTTGAAAATGCTTATTCTGTTTTGAAAATAAAATAAAATAGATTTTATTTTATTTTATTAAAACAGAAGCATTATAATCCACAAAGAAAACTCAAAAGAGTTTGATGTAAATATGTATAAAAATGTATAAGAAAGTATCAAAAAGTTAAAAAAAATCCCAGCTGCTGCAGACCACGTTAGTCACCGGAAAAGATGTAGATATCCAGGTATTTTTGTTTTTTCAAAGGACAGTATCAGTTTTTCATATATATAAATATATATTTCTTTTTTCCTATATCTTTTTATGAGTAAAGCTACGTATATTGGTTAGAGCATCTTTCTTTTTTATAGATTACATTATGCTACATGTATTTTTCTTTATTTTATTTCATTTGATGCATAACTTTGTCACGGGTATTAGTGCAATGGGAAAACCAAACAACTTTGTCCAGGATTTGAACTCAGGTCGACGGGTCCATTTCCTCCCACCATATATATATATATATTCAAGTTCAATTCCTAGACGAAGCTGCTGGCATTTCACATAGCGCTAATACCCTTGGGAAAGGTATGAACCCATATATTCTCCCTCCAGCTATGGGTTAAATAGTAGGGCAGACTGGGCCCTTCAGCCTTGGGTAGGTAACCAGTCTAGGAGAGGGATAACTCTGAATTCAAAATTCCTGAGGTCGGTCGTTGATTTGGTTTGCGGCAACCCTTGATGCACCAATTCTTTCCTATCGACTGTGCCAAAAAGTGTGCATGGTCTAACACAAGCCTTCACCACTATAAACAAATCACTGTGCGGGTGTTCATTGTGTGTGTGAACCCTCATGCGTCGAAGATCGAGGAGAGAGTCCATAATTTATACATATATATATATATATATATATATATTATATATATATATATGTGTGTGTGTGTGCGTGTGTGTGTGTTGTTCTGGAGTCCATGTATGCTTCTTTGTTGGTGTATCTATGAGTCTAATTTCCATAGTATATGTCATAGCCATTATATATATATATATATATATATATATATATATGTTGTGTGTGTGTGTGTGTGTGTGTGTGTAAAATGAAAATGGAAATGAATCCGACGGTATGTAGAAAGTATAGAATGGATAAAATAGGATATTTTAATCAATTTTACTTACACCTTTTTCGGTCAGGAGTTTATATATATATACACTGCGTGTGTGATTGTGTCTTTGTGTCTGTGCCTGTGTGTGTGTGTCTGTAGGAGTCCTCTGTTAAGACCGTCTCTCTCTTTTTTTTTTTCGATTACATTAAGCCTCATATATTTTTCTTTATTTTCTTCTTTTTTTCATTTTATCAGACAAATCGATTTTTTTCATTTGTCTTTTCAGCCATCATTTCCCCTTGTCTCAATTTCATTTGATTCTTAACCGGAACTTGGAACAGCCGAACCTGACATTGCCACTTCACTGTTAGACTACTATAAATGTAATTGTATTTTGGTTTTTTTTTTGTATTGGGTTTGTCTTTTTGATATACCCCCTCCTCCCGATGGTGAATTGTTCTGCTGCTGCTTGTTTCTCAACAGAGGAGAGAGAGAGAGAGAGAGAGAGAAGAGAGAGAGAGAGAGAGAGGAGAGAGAGAGAGAGAGCCGCTTGTACCATTTATATTAAACAATTACGACGAACATACCACTTAGACTCTTCAACTAAAAAGATGACATTTATTTCTCACTCACACACATATATATATATATATATATACTAGCAAATATATGCACCCTCCGGGTGCAAGTATTTAAGTTTTAATGTAATAAAATATTGTATTAAATTAGAAAGGCTAATGAAACTAAATAAGAATACAGATAAAAAGATTTGAAACAGAGGGGGTATAATAAAAGATTTGAAACAGAGGGAATATAATAAAAAATGGAACAACTGAAACTTACTCTTCCATCACTCTCGTCTTTCATTGTTATTTTTTCTAATTTAAGTATTTAGTTATAAGAGGAAGTAAAGAATAAAATGACAGTTATTTTATCTTGTTAATGGATTTCATTTAAGATTCATTGAAGAGATTTTTGCTTATATTCATTAAAATAAAATCAAACAGTTAGAAATCAATAATACTGAGCACATATTTATTAAATTCGATTTTTTAATATTAATATGCAAATTAGCCTTACCGTTCACACTGTAAACCGCTATTTTGTTGTATATATAAATATAATTGCATGTTGTCAGTATGTAGACATAGTTAACAGTATTAATAATGTAAGGCAATTTTATTAATAATTGAGGTTTAGATAAAAATAAAATCATGGAGAATGTGATGTCAATAACTAAGAGAATTGTGACTTGAGTAGGAATATAGTTTCGGTTACAGACAGAAAAACACACAATTTCCATTATAATAAGATATATAAGGTGTGTCAAATATTGATATTTTTGTACTTTGTGACACACCTTGTATTCTAAAAAAAAAATGTTCTATTCATTCTCCATTTCTATCTTGGTAAATACAGCTTTAAACTTGGTACATTTTTACACACCTTGTATTCTAAAAAAATAAGGAATGTATCGTTTTATTTCAGAATACAAGGTGTCTCAAAAAGTACCAAGTTTAAAGCTGTATTTACCAAGATAGAAATGGAGAATTAATGGAACAGTGCTCGGTTTTGATATGTCATTTGAACATAGAATTTGTTGTTTATTTCAGATGAACTTTTGCATATATAATAATTAATGTGTGCTCAAAAAGGAAATTTAATTTATTTTCAGATAGAAAGTATTTTTGAAAAATAGGGGCTTTCAAAGATGAACATGCCTAAACATGACCTTCGCCTTCTTATGTTGCATGAGTTCAAGCTTGGGCACAATGTCTACGACGGTTGTCGTAAAGGATCCAGTTTTCGTCACAAGTGAATATTCGGTCAAGAAAGGGGTCATTGGTATTACGCAAACTGAGCATCGAGTGCACTTCAAACCGCCTAAGTTTTCGGTACTCGTTGAGCTCATGAGGAACCCATTTATCGAGATTTTTCACCTGTCCAATACTCTGTAAATGGGGGAAACTGTTGCAATGTTAACACCAAGTGTCGGAGACATTTCTCTGACACTTTGTCGTGGATTTTGCTCAACAACTGCCTGAAATTGTTCATTGTCAAGACTGCATGTCCGTCCTCTACCTCCTTCATTTTCAAGACTCTCTATCTCCACTGCGGAATTTCTGGAACCACCTTCGTACAGTCCGATCACTTGTGGATTCATCTCCCCCCCCCCCATGCTTTGTTGATATTGGCAGCAGTTTCGGAGGCATTGTGCCCAAGCTTGAACTCATGCAACATAAGAAGGCGAAGGTCATGTTTAGGCATGTTCATCTTTGAAGGCCCCGATTTTTCAAAAATACTTTCTATCTGAAAATAAATTTTATTTTTGAGCATACATTAATTATTATATATGCAAAAATCCATCTGAAATAAACAACAAATTCTATGTTAAAATGACATTTCAAAACCGAGCACTTCAATCGGCCGTTATTTTTGTAACAACCTAATATAACAAGAATAAATAAAATATGGAATGCCCAACAAGAATGAATGAAACCAAAGGATTTATATGCCGTAAAATCCAACCAACCAGCCAACCAGCAAAGGATTTGTTACCCTTACATGTAAACTATTGCACCATCCTAATTACTCTGCTAATATGCAAATACGCATTAATCAATTAGCCTTAGCTTATTTTTTTAGCAGAAAGCCAGTAAAATAAAGCACCGGTGAGAATCGAACTCAGAAGCAATGGTCTGCTTGCATAGCTTCCTAATATCTAAATCACACAACTTGTGTTCTTTTTGTTGTTATTTTTAGATTTCTTCTTTTCAGTCTATTCTGTAAGAACTTTATGATTCTTCGAGAGTGTTACTTTCTTATATCTTTCTTCATTTCTTTCTATTTCACGAACTCGTATTAGAAAAGAAAGAAAAAAGTGTATACGGTGTTCATTTACGTTTCGTGTACGACCTTATTTCTTATGGACCACGTCAATCATAACTCTCTGAACAGCTTTTTCTTTTACACATCATTAATTCTTCACATTTTGTTAGCCGAACACCATTCTTATACGTTCGGTCAGATTCTTGTTTTAACCAATGCTATATTTTATCTTTATTTGGTTGCTGTTTTTCATTCTTTATTTTTGTTCGCCTTTTTTTTTTCTTTCTTGGCAAATGATTTCTTCATTTCAGACGTGTACATTAGTCGAGTGACTTTTTCAGTCGTATAGGTAAATTAGCATCAACCTTTCCAGTTTCTTTTTATTACATCTAGTGTTATAATAAAGATGACAAACAATAGAGGAGACAACGTGTCTTTCGAAGTTATCATTCTTTATTCGAGTTAACCTGGTTGCGGATTCATATTGAACTGTCAAAAATCACTTTGTTCATCTTTAGGGAATTTTAGCTGTGAATTCTCATACTTCTGTTGGAGGAATTGATAGCTGTTTGAATATACAGTTTCCTCATATGGTATAAATATAAGAACAACTCACGACGAAGTGATAACAAGGATAATTTATTGCCAGAGCGAAAACAATAGGATAATACCGAAATCATATAAAGAAGTTTAATAATAGTTATATAAATAAGGTGAAATATCTTAATAGGCAAATAGTCCTATATAGGTAAAGTCTTGAGTCTACTTGCAAAAGAGTATGTTACGATTCTAGTGGCCCCCATTTAGGCTTCAAGCAAGAGCGTTTTTCCAGCGGAGATCCTTTGTGTTAAGCAGAGCGTGATCCTTGGTAAGGAATCCTTTGGTTGTTACTTGATGCTGCTCAGTCTTGTAAGGCCTTCGCCAATGATTGTCAATCAGTGATTAAGTAGTCAACCAGCCGTTGGGCTGTTGATTGGTTCAGGTTTAAACCACGTGACCTCGCTCAGTCTATAGATTTAAGTAGTGTATTGAAGCACACCTTATGTCGTTACTTTGAATGTGCATTTACCATAGTATGGAACATAGAGTTTTCACACCATTGCTCCCTGGTCCACTTGACCCGGAGTGGTAATACCTGTTAGGGTCCCATCTATGGGTTAAATAGAAAAATGAATTTATAAAAAAAAGGAATTATCCATTAAGAATTGATTTATTTCAAAACCTTATCGGCATTAGATGACCCACTGAGGTGGATATGCCGTAAAACTAAACCAAACCAAACCATAGAGTTTTCAATAATTGTGTAAAACATTTTTAGCGTACTACAGAACATTTTTGCCAACGTATTGTTACGATTTTAGTGGCCATCCTCTAGGGTTCAAGCAAGAGCGTTTGCCAGCGGATATCCTTTGTGTTAAACAGAGCGTGATCCTTGGCAAGGAATCCTTTGGTTGTTCCTTGGTGCTGCTCAGTCTTGTAAGGCCTTCGCCAATGATTGCAAATGGACGTATCTCAGTATCAGTAAGTAGTCAACCAGCCACGCATTCAGGCTGTTGATTGGCTGGAGTTTAAACCACGTGACCTCGCTTAGTCTATAAATTTAAGTGGTGTATTGTTTACACGGCTTATATACCAAAAATAATCCAACAGAGCTAAGTATAAACACGTAATCTAAATCATGTTCTTGTGCGTCATGTATACGAAATGCTGAGGTGGGGCAAAGTCCCTTTGTAATGTAGGTAAGAGACGCATCTCGTGCGTGTTTTTTCTGCGAAGGCTGGAGAATGAAATACTAATTATTGCATTTGGTGTAACTGGTTTTATAAGTCTGATGATAGTCACGGGAGGTAATTACCTATCATGGTCCCTAACGTCAAATAGAGGAAATCGAAGCACAAAATAGCCTGCATTATACACATGCATGCAAATTGTCTAGTGCTTAGGAACTAATCAAATGCCATACGTGGATGTGAAGAAAATGTGCATGACTAACTGGGGCACACATAAAAACAGGAACCTGATGTACAAAATAGCTTGCACTATAATATACATGCAGATTGTCTATTGCCTAGGAAGTAATCAACTGTCCTACGTGGATGTGAAGAAAATGTGCATGACTAACTGGGCACACATAAAAACAGAAAACCGAGGCACAAAAATATTTTACTATACACATGCATGCAAATTGTCTAGTGCTTAGGAACTAATCAATTGTCATACCTGGATATGAAGAAAATGTGCATGACTAACTGGGGCACACATAAAAACAGGAACCTGAGGCACAAAATAGCTTGCACTATACACGTACATGCAGATTGTCAATGGAAGCGCGTGGTGTAATGTTAAAGTCATAGGAAATGGACTCGTCGCCCAGAGTTCAAATCCTGGACGTTATAATTGCATTTCACTTAGCGCTAATACCCTTGGAAAAGGTATGAATCCTATTCTCCCTCCAGCTATGGATAAATAGTAGGGCAGACTGGACTCTTGAACCTTGGTTAGGCAACCGGTCTAGGAGAAGGAAAACTCTGAATTGAAACCAGTTGAACTCCGCTTAAGAAATTGACCTTTTGTCACATCCTGCTCGTGTGGAGGGGTTGGTAAATATATACATGCAGATTGCCTATAGCCGAGGAAGTAATCAAATGTCCTATGTGGATGTGAAGAAAATGTGCATGACTAACTGAGGCACACATAAAAACAGGCAGCATTTTTTTTTCTTTGAATAATGAGAATATCTACGACGGGGACGTGTAGAGAAGAATAACGGTCGGACAGGAATCTCAGTGTGGCGTTAGTTTCGTATTTGCCTGGGGAGTTGTTCGCTGGTTCCCGCTAGGGGCCGTTTATATTTAAGCGGCTGGTTTGAACGTCTCTTTCTCTTTTCTGGTTGCTCGACCCACGAGACGCGACTATGGGTTAGACTCTGGTCTACCCCCCTCTTGTTGGGGCTATGACCCCCCTTACATAACTGTAAGTGATTTATACAGCATGGACTATTCCTAGTCTCATGTCTGTTGTTTTTATGTTTATCTTTTTACCATTCATGAATGTGTCATTATCTCCACTTTTGTATGTATGTTGATGTACACCTCTATGTAGTATGTACCCTGTTTATCCATGTGCTGTACCATATTGAATGATTTGTCTATCAACCCTTGTCGGATTTTGTATCTTCAAGTATATATCACTTTTAACCTTACATCAGTAAATGATGATGAAGGGGAGCTCCACATTCCCCAAACCTCCAAAACTGGAACCTCACGATCAGATAGAGTTTAACGTCATTCCCAGGACATGTAGACCTGCAGCCACCGCCTTCTAGCACCCATATGATAAAAAGGGGTTGGGGCTTGCCATAAGGGCGATAGGGTTGGTAAAATCATATAGGTGCTAGGGCTTGACAAGACCAGCCGATTGATCCGACCGCCCGTCTAGCCCAAGATAGGGCCAAAGTGGTGTATTGCATGTCATGAACTGCTCATCCACCTGGGCTCTATCCTTAAGCATCACGGGTCGCCACCCACGGCCAAAAGGTGGTCCCATTCGGGGAGTCTTACCCCTCTGAAGAGGTGCAGTCGGTGCATTCTAACGCCCCAGACGACAGGGCAGTCAAGGGTATGAGGTTTTCCGAAATTATTATATCTTGGTTATACAACATTTTCGTTGTATACCATAGTTCAATGAGTTCCGTGTTTGTTTTGACTGGTGTATATGACTGGTTCATATATCATAATTAGATGTAAATGGGAATTAAATGAACTAGATTAGCATAGCAGGAATCTTATTGTTTAAGATAGACTGACAGATAGAACTGTAAAGACAGAGATAGATAGATAGATAGATAGATAGATAGATAGATAGATAGATAGATAGATAGATAGATATAACTGTAAAGACAGAGATAGATAGATAGATAGTTAGATAGATAGATAGATCTGAAGAGACAGGGATAAATAGATAGACAAATAGATCTGAAGAGACAGAGATAGATAGATAGATAGATAGATCTGAAGAGACAGACATAGATAGATAGATAGATATATAGATCTGAAGCGACTGAGATAGATAGATAGATAGATAGATAGATAGATAGATAGATCTGAAGAGACTGAGATAGATATATAGATAGATAGATAGATAGATCTGAAAAGACTGAGATAGATAGATAGATAGATAGATAGATAGATAGATAGATCTGAAGAGACTGAGATAGATATATAGATAGATAGATAGATAGATCTGAAAAGACTGAGATAGATAGATAGATAGATAGATAGATAGATAGATCTGAAGAGACTGAGATAGATAGATAGATAGATAGATAGATAGATCTGAAGATGAGATAGATAGATAGATAGATAGATAGATAGATCTGAAGAGACTGAGATAGATAGATAGATAGATCTGAGATCTGAAGAGACTGAGATAGATAGATAGATAGATAGATAGATCCCTGAGAGATGAGATAGATAGATAGATAGATAGATAGATAGATAGATAGATCTGAAGATGAGATAGATAGATAGATAGATAGATAGATAGATAGATAGATCTGATGAGAGACTGAGATAGATATATAGACAGTATAAAAAGAATGAAAATGTTACACGCTCTGAATCAGCTAGAGGCAAAGTGCAGCCCGCAGTGCATTCTGAATGGTCAGTCTAATTTCACCAGGAAATATCGTTTATTCAAGATTATACACGTGTGATTTAAAGAAAATAGTTTTAATCAAATTTTGATTTACGTATTATGAATATTTTCCTATACGAAATATTAAGGTCGCCAAACACAAATACGCACATTCATACGTACACACGCGCGTGGATACGATGATAACGTCATAGTCCTCACGCACTTTCCTGCGCACGCGTACAAACAAAAAGGCGCATCCAACATTACCCACGCAATCACGTAAACATGCAACACGAGAATACAGTTAAAAAAACGCACACATTCAACCATAATCATACTATTTGCATCATTTCCAAAAGCAATTTCGTTTTACCTGAGGAATGACATAGCAAGAAACCGAACGGTTGTAATGATTGTTCCAATAAATAAATTTTAAAAAGCTAAACCTTTATTTATTCATTTATTTATCTACAAATTATTATATATATAGCCCTTATACGACATTAGGTATATAATGAGAGAGAGGGAGAGACAGGCAGACAGAGAGACAGAGAGAGACAGAGACAGAGACAGTTAGATACATTAGATGTTAATAGTTGATAGTCTTAATTTACATTCTGCTTACTGTGTATATTCGTTTTGATGTCATGTTCTCTGTTGGGCTTATTTCTCTGATTGGTTGATTCTTCTTCGGGCTGGGCTGGTCATTGTTTTATTTAATTAACACAATAAGACTTGAGTTACTTGATCACGCTTTATTTACAACACTGTCCATTTGATTCCACGCTGGTTGAGAAACTACATAAGAGCGGCGACCCATAGATCCACCCGCTCTGAATTCTGCATCGCTTCTCTCTTACTAAACTAAAACGTATTCCCACGCGTCCAATCGCGCAAGGGGTCAAGTAAATGGTCATTACCCGTCAAAAATGTCGGGTAACTTTCCATTGACCCTGTCATTCTAAGTTAACGGATCCTAATTCAAATTTCTAACTATAGAAACGTTCATAATTTATAACTGTTCATAAATTATCTAACAGAATCATATCCCTACTGAATACAGTAATAACCCGAGTATCAGAGCTGACAGAGAAATAATGGGAAGAACCACACCGCGGATTAAGGATAGGGGAAAAGGTTTACTAAGCAAAGATACAAGGTGAACAGAATAATTAGCGATTGCTTGGTGGAATTAGCAAGTTCCGTGAGATTTTGTTGTTTTCTCTCTTCCGAGGTTTTGTCAGATGATTTCATTCTCATTATTTAAGTACAATATGACAAATAAGTAAAAGTAAAGGGTGACCTATAGTCGGTATCAGCAAGACAGCGAGGGAGTATATCCCCTTTTCCCTAGCGCTAGTTGAGACCAACACAATATTTTCAACGGCAAGTCATTCCTTTTTCATGTATATATATATATATATATATATATATATATATATATATATAGAGATTTATCCAAAACTTGGTAGTAAGGGATGATTCTATATGTGATTTCACTGTATTAATATTGTATGATCCAGTATGTATAAGTACAGCGAATCTTTAAATCACTAAAGAGAGCTCAATGTATAATAAACTATCATATGGGTATCAATTCCTGATGAACTGGATTTTGGGGAGCTATATTAAATCAACTTAGATTTATATAGGCCCCAATCTTGGTCGAAATAAATTTATTATGGAATTACGGTGTTGAGTTCTTCCTTCCTTTCTATGATAAATATTGCTCTGTATATAATCTAAAAAGTTTATTATACATTGAGCTCTCTTTAGTGATTTAAAGATTCGCTGTACTTATACATACTGGATCATACAATATTAATACAGTGTATGATATATATATATATATATATATATATATATATATATATATATATTCTTATTCACTGAACAACCAATTTCCACTTCCACTGCAGTGGGTAAAAGTTTTAATGGCGATCTCATCAATTATAAAATGTTACTCTGTCAACCCGCTCGGCGATAGCATTTGTTTTTATGTATTCACGATGAAAATCTAGATTCCACTAGATAATCATCAGTTTATGTTTATGGTTAAGACTTTTGTTTTCACTGAAGGTCACCGGGATCTTTTCTTAACCAGTTAAATCCAGATTGTTTAGATGAAGATGTGCATGTCTGGAGGTAATGGTTTTGTCCAATAAAAAGCCAATGATATCTGCTAAGTTTTTGGGGTTGCCATTGAAGATTCCATCGTTCCTTTCTTTTGCTTTTCCATTTTTCAATACGAAATCTTGAGATCCTAAACTGGAAAACAATCTCAATGATTCCATCAAAAATAATCAAATTTCAAAATCAACAAAATCTTTTGAATCCAAACCAGAACATTTTCTTTTCCTTTTATGATTCTTTGATTATATAAATTTATTTGGTGTTTGATCTCTGAGGAAAAATCGAAACAGAATTTATAAACAAATTTATAAATAGCAGATTTTGAATCCTAAATGTAAAACAAAAAACGGAATTTTCTCAAGAAAAACAAACAAATACAATACTGAAGTGTGCTTTCTGTTGAATAGCGACGCTGGGGTTGACAAACAACGAGGAACACGTATATATAAAAGGATAATACTATTTTTATTCTTCGATGTGTGGAGCAGGATAGTCGTCGGGGAGAGTTCTTACTGGGTATGTCAGAAAACTTCGTGTATGTCAGAAAACTTCGATGTGATGTGCATCATCCACTGGGAGTTCTTGTCACAGGGTCAGAGAATCAACAGCATGTCTACAAAGAGATTGTGTGGCATTTGCTTCGTTTAGTGCGCGAGAAGATGGGGGAGATTTGGCAGGACAACACGTGTGTGCTTCATCATGAAAATGTACCTGCACACACTGCCCCTAGTATCCAAGAGTTCCTGGCCCAGAAGAACATTACTGTGTTGGACCAACCATCCTACTCTCACCCTTCCTGTCTCTCACTTCGTCCCGTGACACTACTTGACCGAGAAAAAAAATTCTATGTGGAATTATTATAATTCTTCCTTAAAATTTTCCATTCTAATCTAACACGTAATTCGTATTTTCCTTATAAAACTTTTCTGTGCTAGATTTACATATCAGGTTTTCTTTCCTGTCTCTCTCACGCTATTATGTTACAGATATATAGATAGATAGATAGATAGATTGAACGATATATAACAATATAGAACTATATCATATAACTTTTCCGTGCTAGATTTACATGTCAGGTTACTTTCCTGTCTCTCTCACGCTATTATGTTATATATAGATAGATAGATTGATGTGGTTGAGGTGAATCCAAATATATGTATAATACATACATAGGATTCACCTCAACCACATTGTCAAGGCGTCTAACCCTCCAATTAACAGACAATAGCTCTATTTCACAACACCTAAAATTACATTCATGCCCCCACTCTAATTACCGAAATATTCTAACGGAAAATAACACATTCTACACAAAGAAAAAAATAAACAAAAACTCCAAATACTAGAAGCTTTATACATAAAACAATACAAACCATCCTTAAACAAAATTAATTTCCAATACAGTACACACATTCTAAATGCCTATAACACCTTTCTCACCAATTCTTCTCCTTCCAGCCTCCACATTAATATAATCTAAAAAAAATTTTTTTAAATTTAAAAAAAAATTTAGAAAATGGAATATCACCCCTGATGATGGCACTTCGAAGTGCCGAAAGTACTCTGGAACTGACCTTTGGTGGACTTATCCACCAATTCCACCCAAACATTAAAAAGTTGGCCAGAAAATTAGAAAAGATAAAAAATAAAATTTTTAAACAGGAGATGTGCCTTTTGTTTAATTCTACATGTATAAACAATTTAGAACTATATCATATTCATATGAGTTAACGATTTTCCCGCACTTTTAAATAAATTCGTCAACGGTCTCAAAACATCCTGTCCCCCCACGTGAGCTTAGAATTTGTACTAAACTCTTTTTTTTTTCAAAATAGTCATCTATTTGCGCATGAAATTCACATATCTATTCATAAACTCATCATTGCACCTAGAAATTGCAGGCACGGTTCTCTGAAGATGCGAGTTAGCATAGTGCGATATTTTTAGGTGTGTCGCCAAAAGCAAGAATATTGGAATCAATGCCAAGAAAATCATCTCCAAGAAGCACGATTTTATTGTCAACTCCGAGGGGAACATTATTTTCCTTTCCTTACTTTTTTTTTAAAGTCAAGTTTATTTTCAGTTTTTTTTTGGATGAATCCTTATTTTTTCTTAATCTTTTTAAGTTTATATTTTGAGAAATCTGAATGTTTCGCACTCCTTTTGTTGTTTATTTTTTTTTTTTTTAAATTTGTAAAGCTTTATTTTGTTCCATTTGCCTCTTTTCTGTTTCAACTTTTTTTTCATGCGTTAGTTTCATATCTGTCCTTACATATTCGTGTGATAGAGAATCACAATTTTTGTTCATGCAATTTTTAAATATTTGCTTTGCAAATACCTGAAGTCACGCAAAGATATTTCGTTGTTTGCTTAATATCAGTATCATACATGATCGCTTTCTTTCATTTCGTGTATAAACAATAACAACGGTGAAGATTAGATAATGTTACGTGAAGTTGTACGTTTACAAAGCGTAAAAAAGACAGCTTTATCAAGTTCTTACTCTCTCTCACTCCTCTCTCTCTCTCTCTCTTTCTCTCTCTCTCTCTCTCTCTCTCTCTCTCTCTCTCTCTCTATCTATCTATCTATATCTATATATATATATATATATATATATATATAAGAGTCAGACGAACCTACTATTAGTTTCGCATAAAGCTCTTCAGGGCTAAAATCTGATTTTAGCCCTGAAGAGCTTTATGCGAAAACTAATAGTAGGTTCGTCTGACTCAGTAGATTATCTTTATTACTTGGCACTACTTAGGTATCGAGCACTTTTACAAATTAGCTTCTCCTAGCGGTTATATGAATATATATATCTTTTGGCCAAATACTATACCAATAGATCGAATATCTTGGTCTTTTCTTTTTTTCAAAAACTGGTTGATGTTAGTATATTTTTACAATCAAACTCTCTGCCGGGTTTTTTCTCTCCACAAGGATCTACCAACACGCTTGGTATATTATATTATATTATATTATATATATATATATATATATATATATATATATATATATATATATATATTGTTTTTTAATACAAATTTAACGTCATGACATCACATCACGTGCATACAATCCACGTCACATAAACGTTAAACAAGCCACAGTTTAAAAAAACAATTTTTAGCTTTACATTTCCCATCGCGTGAAAAACGCTTCATATAAACGCTAAAAAATTTGATTTTTAACATCTCAACCATTTCACGACTGGTTTTTGACATCTCAACCACTTCTCATCTGATGATTGGATTACCAAGAAATTTTTAAGTTATGAGTGTGAAATCATAATATCACCATTAATTATATATATATATATATATTTATTTATTTTACAAAGTTTTCACAGATCAATGTTCATTATAAACAGCGACCCAGGTTTCATGCTAAGGGGCAATCATCAGGTTGTTGAGCAAGATCCCATGGTGTTTGTTGAAGTTCTTTACTCAATGTCACATTTTGGATTGCAAATAACGTCGGTTAGTTCCGCTGACGCTATTATAGTTCGGATTTACTAAAAATACATTTTTTCAAAATTTGCATTTTTTTGTAGTAATGCCAACGAAGTTGCCTCCCTTTATTCGTTAAAAATAAAAATAGTTAAAAAAAATAGTTAAATATATATATATATATATATATATATATATATATATATTCATTCATTCATTCATTGGCAATTCAGCCTCGAAAGACTATGATAAAGTTTTTGTGTGCCCCTGAAGTTGCAGCGCCTCCTGTGACTATGAAGTCCGATGTTTGAGAAACATTCTCGACCACAGATTTTGCATTTGTAGGTTGTCCCTGTAGATGATGATGTTCCGATGCTTTGTTGCCGTTGCTTTCTTACGGACCTCTTAGCTTCATGATGTTGTATCAGGGGACTTCTGACATATACAGTCCTCTATGCAGATTCTGCGGCCACCGAGGGCGGTCTTGAGCCAAATTTTCATCGGGGTAATGACTGATGGTAGTTGTGGCGCTCCACCTCAGACGCAAAAACAATCTCCTTGGTTTAGCGCTAGTAAAAAGGGGATATACTCTCTCGCTGATTGGCTGGTACTGACTTTAGGCGACCCCGAAGACTTTACTTACACAACACACACATACATATATATATATATCTTCTTATTATAATGGAGATTGTGTGTTTTTCTGTCTGTAACCGAAACTATATTACTAATTGAGTCACAATTAACATAGTTATTTACATCACATTCTCCATGATTTTATTTATATTTAAACCTCAATTATTAATAAAATTACTTCACTTTTTTTTATTAGTGTTGTCCATAACTACATACTAATAACATGCAATTGTATTTATATATACAAAAAATAGCGGTTTACAGTGTGAACGGGAAGGCTAATTTGCATATTGATATTAAAAATGTGATTTTATTAAATATGTTCTTAGTATTATTGATTTCTAACTGTTTGGTTTTATTTTAATGAATATAAGCAAAAATCTCTCCAATGAATCGTAAATGAAATCCATTAACAAGAAAAAATAACCGTCATTTTAACTCTTTATTTCCTAATTTAACTAAATAGTTAAATAAGTAAAATTCAGCAATGAAAGACGGGAGAAATGGAAGAGGAAGTTTTATTTCTATTTTTCTATTATACCCCCACTCTGTTTCAAATCTTTTTATCTGCCTTCTTATTAGACTTTCTAATTCAATACAATATTTTATGACATCAAAACTTAAATACTTGCACCGGAGGGTGCATATATTTGCTAGTATATATAAAAGTAAGTAAATAAAGTAGTCTTGGTTGCCTAAAGTCAGTATCGGCCAGTCAGCGAGGGAGTCTATCCCGTTTCAATAGACCAAGGAGATTGTTTTGGCGACTGAGGTGGAGTGCCACACCTACCATCAGCTCCTTACTTTACCGCACAGAGGCCTGTGCTACTCATACGCTGAGTTGGCGAGGACCGGTATCGAACTAGGAACTTTCTGGTTTCTAGCCGAACGCTCTACCGACTGAGCTAACCCGGCCCCTGATGCATCTATATATTTATGCATGTATGTATGTATGATGTATGTCACTCTAATTCTCTCTCTATCTATCTATCTATCTATCTATATATATATATATATATATATATATATATATTTATATATATATACCAACTCTTCCACACGAGCAGGATGTGACACAAAGTCTGTTTGAATTTAGTTTTTTTCTTCTCCTAGACTGCTTACCTAGCTTAACCAAGGGTAAAGAGCCTAGTCCGTTCTACTATTTACCCGTAGCTGAGGGAGTTGGATCCATACCTTTCCTAAGGGTATTAGCGCTATGTGAAATGCAAACAACCTCGTACAGGATTTGAACTTGGGTCGACAAGTCCATTTCCTTCGAAGCTAATCATTACACCACAAGCCTCCAACGACTGAGATAAATAGATATGAACATGCTGATGGATAGATACATAGATAGATAGATATGAAAATACATACACACACTTATATACATACACATATATATATGTGTGTGTGTTTGTATTTTCATATCTATCAATGCATCTCTATACAAACACACGCATATATATACACATACACACACATATATATATGTGTGTGTATGTATTTTCATATCTATCTATGTATCTCTATCTATCTATACATACACAATAATCTATAATCTTCATACAATGACTGCTATTTACACAGTAGCATTGCAACTAACAAAGCCTTCATCAGATGATGACTCTGGGTTCAGGCATGGTTTCGGGGCCGAAGCATCATTACCACTAACCCAGAGCGCCCCAGCAGTATCTCACGATACCACCAGACTTTGTCGGTTTGATGTCACAATATAGGACTGCCATATCCACGCTGATGCGGTTAGAGCTTTCTCCTGAATCTTATTTAAGTATTTCCTCTTGTCTGGTAGAGAAAGTCCAAGTTTAGACAAAAATGCCGAGGTTGAGTTGGCAATAAACCCCCGACATCCGATCTCAATGGGAAATACATCCGTTATCCATATATATATGTATGCATATATATATATTTATCCATATATATATGTATGCATATATATATTTATATCTGTATATTTATATATATGTATGTGTGTATGTATTTTATATCTATCCATATATCACTATGTATCTCAGCATGTTCATATCTATCTGTCTATCTATCTATCTATCTATCTATCTCAGTCTGTTAAATAAACAAGTAAAAATCAAAACGGAAAATGCTATTGAAAACAATAACAATAATGATAACACTATGTATCAGTGTACAGTGAATAAGAAAAACTAGCAAGATCCATGGAAATTACACAGAACAAAACATCAAGAGAAGCTATTTAAGCAAGAAAGGATGATTTGCAATCTTCTCCCCTATTTATGCTTTTGCAATAAATAATAAGAAAAATATACAATAACAATCTATATACATCTTATTACAATGGAGATTGTGGGATTGTCTGTCTGTAACCGAAATTATATTACTATACAAGTCACAATTCCCTTTATTATTTACATCACAATCTCCATGATTTTATTTATATTTAAACCTCAATTATTAATAAAATTGCTTCACCTTTTTATTAGTGTTGTCCATATCTACATACTAATAACATGCAATTGTATTTATATATACAAAAAATAGCGGTTTACAGTGTGAATGGGAAGGCTAATTTGCATATTGATATTAAAAATGGGAATTTATCAAATATGTGCTTAGTATTATTGATTTCTAATTGTTTGGTTTTATTTTAATGAATATAAGCAAAAATCTCTTCAATGAATCTTAAATGAAATCCAATAATAAGAAAAATAACTGTCATTTTATTCTTTATTTCCTGATTTAACTAAACAGTTAAATAAGTAAAATTCAGCAATGAAAGACGGGAGTGATGGAAGAGTAAGTTTCATTTCTATTTTTCTATTATACCCCCACTCTGTTACATATCTTTTTATCTGCCTTCTTATTAGACTTTCTAATGTAATACGATATTTCATTACATTAAAACTTAAATACTTGCACCCGGAGGGTGCATATATTTGCTAGTCTGTATAATATCTAAAGGTATTGCAACGTAAGCAGTAACGTAGTTTCGGTTACAGTTAAACCGACACCAAATCTGCATTGTAATAAGATTTAATATCAGCAGATTTACACTTATTTAAAAATTGTTTGAAATATGTGAAAACTTGTCAAAAAAACACGATCACATTTATTTCTGTCGCTTGTTGTATAATGCATTGTAAACATTTACCCAACCGTTCGCCACGGGTAGGATGTGACACAAGGTCGCAAGTATGGGGCATCCTGCGAGGATGGAACTCGCTATATAGTAGTAATGGATCTTGAGGCTAGATTGTTAACCCTTACACAATGATGGGACGCATTTGTTGTCTCAAAATTTCAAATTTGAATTAATGTTACATAATCTATGCGGTTGCATAAGATTATTGTCAATCCCCTTTATTCCTAAAGGATGGCCCTTTTCATATCACGGGGGGGACTTTCCATGGAAGATTACAGAAAGCCCGCGAAATACATGGCCACGTGGGACCTGGTTGGGTCCTCAGTTTCAGTTGGACGTCAGGCAGTGAAGATGTCTTGCCTTAACTGGGACCAACTGCATACGTGCGCTATGTTAGTCAGATATTTAGTTACGTGAAATGTTTAGTTAAGTAAATAAAAGCTTAAGAAAATAACACAGTTTTGTGGTTGGTGAATGTCTTGGTAACAAGACTGATCTAGAAGAAGAAATGAGTTAAGTGCGACCGACCACCAAGACGAAGTCACCAAGACGAAGTCCAGACACTAGAAGAAGACGTACGGTAGAAAATACGTCAGAAGAAGAATAGAAGAATAGAAGTAAGTAATAATGAAAAGGGTTTACAACATTAAGACGCGTGCACAATTCTACTGAAACTGCAAGATCAATATATTGTTGCATATACACTATTGCAGATAACGTATTGTTGGCATTGAAGAATTCTTTATCGGTATTTTTGCTCTTTCCTTTTCAGCCTATGAGAGTAAGTTTTTTTTAATTATCAGAACTCCAGAGCCCATCAGATACTCGTATTTTATCAGTGTTACGAGTTTTGTGGCCATCCTTTAGGCTTCAAGCAAGAGTGCTTGTCCATCGGAGACCCTTTGTGTTAAGCAGAGCGCAAGTAAAGAATCCTTTGGTTGTTCCTTGGAGCTCCACATTCTTGCAGGTCCTTCGTCAATGATTGCAAATAGACGTCTCTCAGTACCAGCGATTAAGTAGTTAACTAGCCACGTATTCGGGCTGTTGATTTTCTGAGGTTAAACCACGTGACCTCGCTTAGTTTATATATTTAAGTGATGTATTGTAGCACACCTTGTATATCAAAATAATTTGAAATTCTTCAGCAAACCAATATGCAATAATTTATGTTTAACCCAGAGCAATTTAATTGAAGTTGAACGTATTGTTTGATCTGAAAAAGTATCATCTATGAAGAAGAATATCGCACTTGGTCGAGGAATAAGATGGAACTCTATCCCACTTGGCTGAGGGGAGGATATATGGATAAGTGTTACATGTGAACGAACACTAGTAGAATCATAATATACGAGGTATGTCAGAAAAGTTCCAGGACTAGTGTCACAAAAAATTCATTTCAAATATAAACTACAAACAAGTTATCCCCTTCAAAGTGATCCCCCTGGAAGCTAATGCACTTTCCCATCCTCTCTGCCACGCTTGCATGCCTTCCTGTAAGGATTCTTCCGGAATTCTCCGTAGTCTGTCATGGCCTTTTTGATGTCGTGCACATCCTCAAAACAGGTTCCCCAGACCCCCCCCCTTGAGCTTGGGGTAGAGAAAATATCACATGAAGCCAGGTCGGGTGACTAGGAATGGACAATGCCCCTCCCCCATCGAAGTTTTCTGACATACTGGAACTTTTTTGACATAGTTTGTAAATATTAAAATATTCAATATCAACCAATGCTTAAACATTAATATTCAATATCAACCAATGCTTAAACATCAAAATGCTTAAACATTAAAATATTCAATGCTTAAACATCAATATCTACCAATGCTTAAACATTAAAATATTCAATATCTACCAATGCTTAAACATTAAAATATTCAATATCTACCAATGCTTAAACATTAAAATATTCAATATCAACCAATGCTTAAACATTAAAATATTCAATATGCTTAAACATTAAAATATTCAATATCTACCAATGCTTAAACATTAAAATATTCAATATCAACAATGCTTAAACATTAAAAATCTCAAAAATGCTTAAACATTAAAATATTCAATATGCTTAAACATTAAAATATTCAATATCACCAATGCTTAAACATTAAAATAAATGCTTAAACATTAAATATTCAATATCAATTTAAAATATTCAATATCAACCAATGCTTAAACATTTAAACATAAAATATTCAATATCAATCAACCAATGCTTAAACATTAAAATATTCAATATCAACCAATGATTAAACATTAAAATATTCAATATCAACCAATGCTTAAACATTAAATAAGCTTAAACATTAAAATATTCAATATCAACCAATGCTTAACATTAAAATATTCAATATCTACCAATGCTTAAACATTAAAATATTCAATATCAACCAATGCTTAAATATTAAAATATTCAATATCTACCAATGCTTAAACATTAAAATATTCAATATCCTCCAATGCTTAAACATTAAAATATTCAATATCTACCAAGGCTTAAACATTAAAATATTCAATATCAACCAATGCTTAAACATTAAAATATTCAATATCAACCAATGCTTAAACATTAAAATATTCAATATCAACCAATGCTTAAACATTAAAATATTCAATATCAACCATTGCTTAAACATTAAAATATTCAATATCTACCAATGCTTAAACATTAAAATATTCAATATCAACCAATGCTTAAACATTAAAATTTCAATAACAACCAATGCTTAAACATTAAAATATTCAATGCTTAAACATTAAAATATTCAATATCAACCAATGCTTAAATATTAAAATATTCAATATCTACCGATGATTAAACCCCTGCTGATGGAAAGGTGAATAAACTTTTACATTGTATACACACACACACACACACGCCCATATAATAATAGTGACCTTTCTTTATTTATATCAAAAAGTAGGTGACGAATGTTGGCGCGGATAATGTCCTACAGGCGAAATATTCTAAATACTTATCTTTCGTATTGCATACGTGATATTTTGGCCATAAGATATATTTAAGAATAAACATTGGAATAAAAAAACAAAGACTGTAAGAAAAAATCTCCTAAAGACCTTTATATATATATATATATATATATATATATATATATATATATATATATATATATATCTTTCTACATAGACATATGCGTGCGTCATTTTGTAGACATTTGTATATTTCTACCTATATTGTACGTTTATTTCTTTATATATGTATATGTACAACTAAAACAGGAAATAACCTTGCTCGTGCGAGTGTTGATACCGAACAACATAAGTGTGTGTACACATGTGAGTGTGTGTGTGTGTGTGTGTGACGAATTCATATTTTTACGAACCATACGC
>CM042146.1:22197204-22223194 GCA_023376005.1 Doryteuthis pealeii
GTGAAGTCGGTGAATTCTACGGTCCCAGCCGACAGGGAAGTGATTACTGGTTTGGAAACTAACAAATAACAAAACAATAAACAGGGTGGACTTGCTGACACTAGGAACCACAAATAAAAAACAAAACCCAGATGTATTTAGACTTGAAATAACAAATGAATAACGGATGATCAACTTCTAGCCACGAAACAAGATGACACTATTGTAAACAATTATAAATCATTCTGTCAAACTAGACGTTCCAACACAGGAAAAGGGAAAATGAAAGGGAAAAGCTGAATATCAATACTAGTTGAGGTACCCTGTTATATACTCGTTTTGTGGTGCAATGGTTAGAGTGGTAGGAAATGGAGTCTTCGACCCGAGTTCAAATCCTAGACAAGGCTGATTGCATTTCACATAGTACTAATACTTTTGGGAAGGTATGAATCCATATAGCTCCCTCCAGTTACGTGTAAATAGTAGGGCAGAGGGGGCTCTTTAACCTTGGATAGGTGACCATTCTAGAAGGAAAATTTTGAATTCAAACCCGTTAAACTCCGCTTAAGGAATTTACATCCTGCTTGTTTGGTATATATATATATATATATATATATATATATATATATATATATGTGTGTTTTTATAGATTTTTAGAAGCATTGTATGTATGTGTAAAATATAAATTTGAAGGCAATTTACAATGCATTGTAAATTGCCTACAAATTTATATTTTACATATACATACAATGCTTCTAAAAATCTATTAAAAAACACTTATTTCATCACGCCTGAGCGAGGCTTATTTTATAGTTAAAAAAAATAAATAAATAAAAAATAAAATAATTTCGAATAATCTGCACGAGTGCATATACAACGGACCGACTTGCCATCATGGAAAATCCCGAACATTTCAAATATCCGGCGTTCCTTCGACTTAATAACAACAAAAGATTACGCCGGCACGGTGCTTAAAAAACACGGATGCTTCTGCCTCTGATGATGAGTTTTCTTGAAAATATTTTATGTAAATAAACATCATTTAACACCTATTACATCGCATTGCAAATTGCCTTCAAATTTTATATATATATATATATATATATATATATATATATATATATATATATATATATACCGAACCACGGGTTTATAAACGTGGAGAGAGTCATCTCGAGTATAAATGGAAAGAGAGACAGATTGTAGATTAGATGATAGATGATGATAATTGATTGTCTTACTTTACACTCTGCCGACTTCGTCTACTCGTCTAGTCGCCATGTTCTCTGGTGGGTTCTTCTGTTAAGGGTCGATTCTTCTTCGTTGATTCTTCTTTGTGTTGGGATGGACATTGTTTGTTTTAAAATTCAATTAATACAACAAGACATGTTAGTTTCTTGATCAAGCTTTTATTTTCAACCGTACTCATTTGATTTCGCTGCGGGTAAGTTGTGAACCCTAAGAGACATCCTCTCTGATAGAGCGCCGGCTCCCATCTGACTAGACTAAAACTTATTCTCACGCCTGTATGCTGGAAGGTTAGTTGGAATGTTACCGTTGTCACTCATCGGTCCCAGTATCTTTCCACAGACCCCGTCATTTTTAAGTTTTGTGATGATTTAGACCACGAGTGGTGACAGACAAGTTAGAGTTACAGAAGGAAAACACAAACACAACTTAGAATTCGAATAAAGATATGTATTACGGACATACATAACATAAATTGTTGCAAACTATGGTTTGTCTGCAGCAATGTTATATAAAATAATAGTCCACTTAGCTGAAATCCTGAGGTAGGGTGAATTATCGGAGTTGCTTGCTATGGCTATCTGCTCGCTCTGCTCGATATAAGAGACGCCCTTTTCGTCCTCCGACTTCCGGAGCTGCTGATTCAGAAAGAGAAAGAATTTGCCTCTTTGGCTTTGTCACCAAAGAATGCTGGCCCGTGATTGGTTGTTTGATAGCGAGGCTCGTAGAACAAGGACGCTAACCTTATTTTTTACAGTTTAACAGAACCAAATTTAAAATTCTAACGAGAGGTACGTTAATAATTTATAACTGCTCATGAATTATGTAACAACCCGACGTTTCTCGGGAAATCAATATTTAGTATATTTTACCAACAGACACTTCTTCCAGTGATACTGTTTTGCTACCTTAACATAAATATAAACGGCCTATCCATGTTATTGAGATCTGTTTAATTATATATATTTACCAACCCCTCCACACGAGCAGGATGTGACAGAAAGTCAATTCTTTAGCGGATTTCATCAGGTTTGAATTTAGAGATTTCCTTCTCCTAGACAGGTTACCTAGCCATGGTTAAAGAGCCCAGTTTGTCCTGCTATTTTACCCATAGCTGGAAGGGGAGTAGGATCCATACCTTTCCCAAGGGTATTAGCGCTAAGTGAAACGAAATTACCACGTCCAGGATTTGAACTCGGGGCGACGAGTCCATTTCCCATGACGTTAACCATTACATCACGCGCTTCCTACATATATATTTATTAGGACACGGTTGCCCAATCAAGGTTAAAATGTGTTCTGTTTTCTGTCTCTTATTAAAATTGAGATTCGGTCTTTTTCTGTAATCGAAACTTCGTCACTGCTTACGTCAAAATACACTCAGGAATTGCAAGATTATCAATGAGTATTTAATGTATATCAAAATCAATAATAAATAGAATAAATATTATTTATTTACGATATCTCTATGAAACGCTGAGTTTGGTTTGCCTTAAGACAACCCATGTTATTATATGTTTAACAATGGGCAATCTTTTATATATTACTAAGAAAAAAAAGTTTACATAACATACGGTGAGGTTAATTTATATACTGGTTTTAACAAAAGTGAGTTTGATAAATAATTACTTATTAAATTTAATTATATGAATCATTTTATATAGAAACCGATTACAATGTAATTAAAATAAGTAATCTTTCTACATGCATTCGTATTTAATTCCTTTCGTCATTCTAATCTAATATATTTCATTACATTAAAACTTAAATACTTACGTTTGAAACCCGCATATTCCCGCTCGTTTTCATAGTTTACGTTGTTGTAATGAGGAGGTGCTATTTTCTGAGATATATTCGTAGGTCAAACTTACAGATAAAACTTCTGAAAACTATGGAAACTGCAATATATGCTTTATTTAAAAAATTTTTTTACCTGTTCCCCAATTATAACAAAAACATTTCTCTAATTTGAGTTGCACATGAGAAAAGAAATAAAAAATTGATGTAAAACAATAAACTGAGATAATTTTGTCTAGGACGGAAATTCGTTAAAAACATCGATTTAATGTTATTGACTGAATCTCCAGAGAAAGGGCAACGGATTGAAAAATTGGTATTAATGTTTTTGTAAATAATGTATCCACATGATGATTAGAAAATTGTTTAGGCATTGGGTATGACGATAATTTGTGTAAACAAGGGAGGTAATTCTAATCTAACATTGACAATTGTCTGGAAGAAGCTGAACATAATTTTAATGAATGCGAAAATATATTCACCCAAACAGCGCACCTCATGTTGTGTAATGGTTAACACGTTAGATTCGCATACCATTGTTAGTGAGTTCGATTCTCACTGGGAGCCCCATATTTCTGGCCTTGACCGCATCTAAGCTACGCTTAGTAAATAACTGTATACACCCAAACACAAATACATACTAACCTCTATTTGCTGGGCTTAGAATACGCTGATTATGTCCTGTGCAGAGGGGTGAGAAATTACAAAGCGATTTCATGGGTATGATACTGTAATGGGGAATAGCCGACTCCCCACCCCCACCCCGCTGAGGTAAGCGACAAAGAATTGCCTGTGCGTGCATAAAAGCCTCGAACGGTACGAGATGTAATTTGTATGGCGGATGGGTGAGCTATAATAAAAGCAGTCAGTTGTTAACACTGGGGTAGACCGAACCAGGTGATGGAAGGAGTGACAGTGTCGATGACGGTGAGAGAGTGGTGTTTATTGTTCATCTGACCAAGGATTTGAACCGGTGACATCTGAGGATAGGGCAGTTTTGGGTGTCTAGGGTGTGGTTTGGTTGGTTAGTTGTTTTGTTTTACATCATATCCACACATAGATGAGACCCTAACAGGTACTACCACTCCGGGTCAGAGTGGACCAGGGAGCAATGGTGATGAAAGGGTGCTCCACATTCCCCAAACCTCCAAAACTGGAACACCATCAGATAGAGTTTAACGTCATTCCCAGGACATTTAGACCCTCAGTCACCGCCTTCTAGCATACATATGATAAAAAAGGGTTGGGGCTTGCCATAAGGGCAATAGGGTTGGGGCAATCATATAGGTGCTAGGGCTTGTCGTGACCAGCCGATTGATCGGAGGGGGCCTCTCCGACCGCCCACCTAGCCCAAGATAGGTCCAAAGTAGTGTATTGCATGTCATGAACTGCTCATCCCCCTGGGCTCTATCCTTGAGCATCACGGGTCGCCACCCACGGCCAACAGGTGGCCCCATTGGGGGAGTCTTACCCCTCTGCGGAGGTGCAGTCGGTGCATTCTAACGCCCCAACCGACACGCGGAATACTTTGTGTATTCAATTGAAATAATTCTTACCCAAGCTGATCTATACATAATAATGATTGAATAAGATTAAAATTCAAAACGTAATGCCGACGGGATGGTGCGTGAACTCAGATCGATCATTGCTTCTAAAAATGTAATTCCGTATATACTGATTTGAAGTTGGGTTGGTTGAAATGCTGATACTTACGCGTCCTACGTCCCTGACGCACAAAAATCTAAAAGAACGCATTAAAAATTGTATCCATGCGATCTTGTGTTTTTTTTCTACCCACCATTTCCAGCTTACTGTAAATATATTCAATAGTTTCTTAGAAACGAATTACACTGTAAAGGGGGTACAAGGCAGGGGTTAGACGGCTTTAGTTGTTCCTAAATAAAAACTATAATTTGTTAAGAAACTTTAGTTGGAACCGCCCAAATCAAATACATGCGTCCCAGAACGCACTAAATTTAAAAGCTATCAGCATCACTGGGTTGGTATACTTTAGCGCATATTCATAATTTTTGCGGATCATTTAATGCTAAAAAAGTAATTCTGAGAAATAAAGGTCTCAAATCGTTTACAGTACCTACTCTTGCTTAAGTGGTCACCAAATTAAGTACTGGATTGACTCATTGCTGCTTAACTTCGGCGATCTTGCGGGAACCGGTGTTTTCAAGTGTTACTTGACGGTAATGGAGAAGTGTGAAGTATACCCTTATTGTCATTTCTCCCAGGTTCACACGGACACGGGAAGGAAATAATAGTTAAGTTACAATGTATAGGTTAAATTATATTCTGTTTAAAAAGTATTCGTCGCTCTACAGTAAAAAAACTTATGAAACAGCTACACGAAGGGTTGTAAATATGTAAGTACACTGAACACAATTCTCCAACCTCTGGGCATAAATAAGGCAAGCCGTTTTGAGATGCCGTTAAAATCAATACAAAGACATAGACTACATAAATATGCAAACTCACCTTAAACATTTTCATATATGCATGTTTATACAGGGTGATTAAAAGTAACTGCCTATTTTATACTATTTATAATCTTTTATATGCGGTTAGCTTTTTCTCAATTCTTAATGTATGTTCCTTATTATATGACAATTAAATCTGTGTTGTAGGTGGTGCTCCTTTATATTTTTCTATTGTTGTTCGTGATGGGTGAATCAACATTTACCTAAGAGATGGGTAGGTATGTTGTATATTGTACAAACGGAAATAGGAATTTCCGGTTAAATTAAACAAAGAAAAGACGAAAAAAAATGACAAAGGACTTTTCCCGGTAAAAGCGAACAAAGAAGTTAAAAAACGGAAGAGAGGGTTTCCAGCCAGAAGACGCCAGCCAGCAGCCAAAAGGACACTTCACGACTCCCGTCAGCCAAAAAACCCTTGGGCACTCATTGTAAGCCTTGCGCCTTCACCACCCACACACCGAAGAATATAAAGAAGGGTCCTCTCTTTGTACATACCTATCTGTTGTTTATTGAAGTCCAGTAGTCGGTAGTAGCTGACTACTAGATACTTCGCTACGTGACCATATATACCCGCAAATACTACTTACTTAAACGATTTAGCAGCGTGAATTGAAGCCGGTATACAACAGGTAGACTTTGTTTGCATGAGTAGCCGACCAGAAGCCCTAATTTAACACCATGCGACTTTTTTTCTTTGTGTTTGTTTGAAGGTGTAAGTCTACTCTACAAAACATCATTTTATGTGAAAATCTAACAGCTTTGACTATGATCTGAACTCGGATTGCAGAGTTAATTTCCTACTTCTATAACCATTACACCACCCGTTTATCACCGGATATCGTATAGTGTCACAACCAGGACATTTCTTTTAATTGGTTGTGGTAAATCTTTATCTCTACAGGAAATGCTACTAGCATAACGTATGAGATTAACGTCCTGGAATATTTAATTGTATTCTGTGAAAGTTTCACAATAAAAGACTGTTCATTGTCTTCGACGTAAATATTCTTTTTGGAAAGAATTCATTTTTTTCGTCGAGAACTCAATGACATAAATTGACATCGAAAACGTTTTAGTTTTGGAGGTTTTATATTTCCTCGGGGGTCTTATCAGCAGAAAAAGAATTCTGTCATATTTACCCAGCGGCATAAGGGGGCATTATCTGTGATAATTTGATTGGGCAAAGAAATTTGGGCACACCTTTGGGGATATCAATTGTTATCTACAGTGGGTAAAATAAGTATTTCACCCCCCTGCTGATTTTCTGAGTTTTCTACCCTACAATAACAGGAATGGATTTGTAACTCCCCACCGGGGAGGTCCAGTGAGCTTTGGCTACTGGATCAGATTCTGTAAAATAATAGCGTCGAACCCAGGGGACTATCCCTCCAGGCAATACCTGCCCCCTTGACTTTAAAGGGACAGGGCTGAGTTTAATGCCCAGCGCCTGAGGCGCCCCCATTGAGGGGGAATGCCGACAGGATCGACGCAATTTTTGTTCTTTCCCATGAGCTTCGGCTTGTGGGTGGGCCCACGTTAAAACGAGGCCTTGTCCAGCCCATACAAGTGGTATGAGGCAAATACCAGGAATGGTGTAGAATTTTCAGCGTAGGTCAATCTTGAAGGTGAGAGATAGAATTTTTTTTTAATCTCCTTATATCAATTTTTGAACATTTATTTGTATTTTATTGAAAAAAAAAATGTATTTCACTCCATAGCAAAATATAACTCAGTACTTGGTGAACAAAACCTTGTTGGCAAGCACGACGGTCAGGGGTTTCCTGCAGTGCGTTTGCAAGTGTTTACAGATCTTACGGGGATTTGGGCCCACTCATCTTAGCAGATCCTTTCCAAATCCGTAAGTTTTGTAAGTTGTTGTTTGGAAACTCAAAGCTTCAGTTCCTCCACGGATCCCTAAAGGATTAAAGTCCAAAGACTGACAAGGACATTCCATTACTTTAATGTGCTTCATATTGAGCCACTCCTTTGTTGCCGTAGCCACATGCTTTGGGTCATTGTCATGCTGGAACACCCAACAACGACCCGTCTTCAGTGTCCTGTCTGTGGCAATAAGGTTTTCACTCAAGATTTTCCTGTACTTTGCCCCATCCATCTCTCCCTCGACCCAGTTTAGTCGTCCTGTCCCCTTAGAAGAGAAACAGCGTCAAACCATAATGTTTCCACCACCATGCTTAATGGTTGGGATCGTGTTTTTTGCATCAAAGTCAACGTTTTTTTCCCTAAACTTGGTGAGTCGATTCGATGAGAAAAAACTCAATTTAATCTCATCTGACCAAAGCACTTTCTCCCAGCCCTTCTTAGAATCATCCAATTGCTCAGTTGCAAACCTCAGACGAGCCTCTCCATGTACGTTCTTGATTAGGGATCTTGTGGGTACTACATGATTTCAGTCCACTACGAAATCAGTTTTGGAGGAAAGAAATGACTCGGATCCGATGCGAGACTGCCCTGCTAACCATTGCACCAAGATGGGACGCCCAAATTACCAAACCTGTTCGCCACAGGCAGGGTGTGACTCAAAATCACAATTATGGGGCATCCAGTGAGAATGGAACTTCTATTTAGTAATAATGGATGTGCGAGACCAGCTTGGTAACCATTAAACTACGATTTTACGACTACCCTTATATTTATTTAGGTAATAATATACACAAATAAATTGAAAAATGTCGGATCAGTTAATTTTATAAAGGATGTCATTTTTTCTTCTCTTGAATATGAGATTTTGCAATTTACATTACATTAGATTAATTACATTTAATAGGCGAAAGTATTGCATCAAACTCGCTACTCAGTAGATTTCGATTTGCGATACTAGCATCGTATCTCCCAACAATTTCGACACTGATAGAATGAGACACGGTCGCTTGCAGGTATTAAAAACAGGTAAAAGTTAAGTGCTATTTTCGATTCGATAAAGGAAGTAACTTAAACTTATTTAAGTATTTACCTAACCCATTCGCAACAAGATAGATGCAATACAAGTAGTTATGCTTTGGATTCAATAAAATGAAGCTTTTCCCCAACCAATTTGCCGCAGGTAGGATGTGACATAAGTACGCAAGTATGAGCTATTCAGTGAGGATCGAAATCTCTATTCGATAGTAAGGAATCTGCCAGACTAGCTTGTTAACCATTACAATACGATGGGATGACCAAGGTGAGTATTTACCCAACTAGCTTGCTAACCATTACACCAAGATGAGGATTGCCAAGTTATTTCCTCAACTCGTTCGCCACTATTAGGTTGAGGCACTATATATATATATATATATGGTCGTTTGGAGGTATTTACCCTACCCGTTTGATTCGGCGTTTTGATTCGACTCAAGGTTGCTTTTCCACATCTTGCCACGGGTAGGATGTGGCATAAGGTCCAAATATGTGCCATCAACGAGGATCGAACTTACTATTTGTTCGATTTCATTGATATAAGGTATGTACCTGTTCCCCGCTTATACTTATAGACTGACCAAGCTAACGTGATTGACTCTTCTAACCAATCACCGACAGTACTAGTTGCCTGATAAGATACTTAACCCCACCCCCATGTTGGCCACACATCAAATACACGCTCTTGGACGACGTACATAGGATTGCCGGGACCTTTACCAATACTCACGAAGGACTTATACGATTACCAGGATTCACAATGTGGACGGACTCTTTATCAAGGATTCCACCAGATAAGCACTTCAGTAGTAAGGAAGCTGCAAACTAGCTTGCTAATCATTACAGCACCCCCAACAGAGTTTTTACCCCCAAAACAGGTTAGCCACGGTTGGGATGTGACATATATATTTACCAAACCTTCCGCACGAGCAGGATGTGACACAAGGTCAATATCTTAAGCGGAGTTCAGCAGGTTTGAATTCAGAGTTTTCCTTCTCCTAGACCGGTTGCCTAACCAGGGTTAAAGAGTCCAGTCTATCCTACTATTTATCCATAGCTGGAGGGAGAGTAGGATTCATACCTTTCCCAAAGGTATCAGCGCTAAGTGAAATGCAATTACTACATCCAGGATTTGAACTCGGGGCGACGAGTCCATTTCCCTATGACTTTAACCATTACACCACGCGCTTCCCTTGGGATGTGACATAAGGTTGCAAGTTTGGTCTATCCAGCGAAGATCGAACTTGCCGTTATGTACTCATGTCGGATATGTCGGAAGTGTCGGTGGTGGCATAATGTTTTCAGCAGAGCAAACAAAATCAGGAAGCAAAACTTAAACCAGTTTGTATTCACACTGTACCAAAACATGCCGTAAAACCTAACCAACCAAAGCATGAATCCATCTTTTCTCCCCTCAGCTATAGGAAAAACATTAAGTCGGACCGGGTTCCCTAGCATTAGTTAAGCAACCATTCTAAAAATCATTACTGCACGATGGGAAGTCACATGTAGGTATTTTTTACCCATAAAATTGTTAAGTATCTGACCGCCATCCGTGGCCAGTTAAAAAGGACTTAAAGTAAGCAAGTCCTGAACTATGGAATCCTTTGGTAAGTGAATAAGTCCTGAGTTATGGAATCCTACGAAGTGTCAAAGGTCCAGTGATATAATCCTATGTTTCACGAAGGTTGAAGGCAATTGAGTGTAGTTAAGATTCGAACAGCCTGTATAAATATTATAACAGCAGCAGAGCACTGCCAGTGATTGGCCAAGGCGTTGGTCACATGGTTGTCGGTGAGTCTATAAATACAAGAGGGCATCTGGCACACACCTTATATACAGAAAAACCAACAATAGAATTCTGATAAAACCTCGTTAATACACCAAAGCAAAATATTAATTGAAGGAAGTTTTTTTTATGCTTTATCCGCTTTTATTTCTCAAACATTATTCAAATGTTTTTGGGAATTTTACCCAATATGTTATTTCCTCATATATATATATATATATATATATATATATATATACTCCAAAGATCAGCTGATGAAATATTCCTTATGACGAGGTAGTTTTTTTTTAATGTAGTTTGCTCAATGTGTGCTTTTATTGTCAGAGTCACAGAGCAAAATTATATCAGTAAAAGATAACAGAATATTGTCCCTCTACCAAGGATCGAACTTGTTAATCATTTGTAATGGATCTGCAAGACTAAGTTGTTAACTATTGCACCGCAATGGCACTCCCATCAGCTTCATTAGTATGTCATTGTTCGAGACTAATTTCGTCTGCGTAAGGATCATAATCTGCTTTTTACAATTCGTCGATTATCTTCTAAATTGCAGCATTTTGGACATTTTGAAATTAAAGTATACCGATGTAATCCATAATAATTTGCGATAATGAATTCTACGCTGGGGTAAAATCAATATAGGCTTAATTTAATCTAACACACACACACACACACACACACACATACAATGACCACCACACAAACATTGAACACCACGCACCCACACACACACACACACACACACAACACATATATATATATATATATATTATATATATATATATGTGTGTGTATCAGTAAATGATAACAAGATTTAGGTTTTTTTAGCGATATAGCTTATTATATATATATATATATATATATAATATACATATATACATATATATATATATATATATATATATATATATATATATATATATATATATGAATGAGGAAATAACATATTGCATAAAATTCCAACAAAATGTAGATAAAGTTTTAGAAATAAAAGCGGATAAAGCATAAAAAAACTTCCTTCAATTAATATTTTGCTTTGGTGTATTAACGAGGTTTCATCAGAATTTTATTTTGATACAAGAAACTGGTATATGTATATATATATTGAGAAGGTGGATGGGTGGCATTGGAAAAACATCCAAACAACCAAAAATTGTATTAAATACCCCACGAATGCGGATATGCCATTAAACAAAAGAGAGCGCACTAAACACGATCACATCCGGGTTACTGTTAGAATAATCTTTAGTTATGATATCTAATGCGGTAAAATCAGCTCCTTTATCATTAAGTCAGTTAATTCAACAGTAGTGAATATTCGTAATAACTTCATTTGTATTCATAACCGGTTGACAACTACATTTCCCTCGTACATCAGTTCCCACTTGTTACGTCCTAATCACCATATCAGATTTTTATATTGTCCGCAGAGATGATTAACTTCACAGTGTTTTCTGATTTATGCAATTTCAATACAGACACCGAAATTGTACCGACGCGAAAAACGGCAGACATCAGTAGCTTCCTTTCTTTTGTTTTAATTTTCTTTTCTTTTTAATACTATAAAGATGTTACAAAATGTTTTTAATACTACAGAGTGACAAAAAAAAAAAAACAGAACCCAAATAAATTTCATTTAATCTTATTAACGTCCATAAAATTTCAACTAAACTTGTTGGACTTAAACTTCAGTTTTTATTATTTCTCTGAATGTTTGAGATGAGACTTGATGATTAGTATTATCTGCATTATTCGGACTATTGTCCCCATCTTCATTGTTATTCGTACAACGTTTCGGCCGAAAAAAAAAAACAATATGAGTCTAGGTAAAAAAAATCATACATAAGTAAATAGGTAGATATTCTAGCCAAAACAAGACATTAGGTTTATATGTTCCAAAAAAAATTCACACTCAATTGTCCAATTGGACACCTGGCCTAGTGGATAAGGTAGTTGGGTTAAGACAGTTCTAAGTGACAGTTATCTCTGGATCCCGAGTTCAATCCTGAGTAGAGGCAGTTAGAAAAATAATTAACACAACTCTTACCCCAGCCATGGTTAGCCGAATGAGAACAGGATACCCCCATGGACTAAATAGAGGGTTAGGTTCAAAGTTCCGTGATGGCTCCCGATTACGACAAGAAAGTTCGAAATGAAGGTTCCCGAGTCCGAGAAGGTTCCCGAGTCTGACAAGAAATACCTGAAGAAGGCTGGAGCATATTGGCCGAAATGTTTTACAAATAACAATGAAGATGGGGACAATAGTCCGAATAATGCAGATAATACTATTCAGTTTTATGAAATGATTCCTCAAAATTTCAGTAATCTTATTACATCGTCGAAGTTATTTCTTTGAGCTCCTCGCCACTGAGTACCGTATAGCATCGATGTTTCTTTCTGTCCTAGCACTCACCCTCCAAACAGAATAAGTGTCTCTTAGACCTTTAGAATTAAGATTTTGCACAGTTCCCAACTGAACCCAGTCAAACATCCTGCTTAAAAATATTATGTGTATCTCTTCATCTTGTTCTGGCTTCGGTAAATGTTATCGAGTCAACACCGAACGGAGTTTTTAGGTAAATACATACTCAATCTACGTTTCCAACGTCACTCATATAAAACGTTATCCTTGTATTAATTATAAAATAATAGGTTATTTCCTTCATCGACTCAAACACAGTGTGTTGTATACCCTTTTTCCTTTCTTATTTCTATTATTATTCTACTCATCTTTGGTATCTTACGTTCTTCTGTTAGCGTCTCTTTTAACGTCTCTTCTAGCGTCTGAACTTCGTCAAGGTGGTCGGTCACACTTAATTCATTTCATCTTCTAGATCAGTCTTGTTGCCAAGACATTCATCAACCACAAAACCATATTATTTATATAAACTTTTATTTACTTAAGTAAACATATTTCTCTAACTAACACAACGCGCGTGTGCAGGTGAGTCCCAGCTAGGGCAGTTATATCTTCTCTGCCTGACGTCCAAGCTGAAACTGAGAGCCAACCAGGTCCCACGTGACTTCACGTATTGCGCGGGCTTTCTGTAATATTCCATGGAAAGTCCCGCCCGTGATATGCAAATGGGCCACCCTTCAGAAATACAGGGGTTTGACAATAATCTATGCATAGATTATGTAACAATGAGTGTAAAAAATGTGTTTAATTATTGAGTTTAAAAATATAGATTACCGATCAATGAATAAAACAAACCATAATCCAACAAGTGTTGATATGCCGTTGTAGCGTTAGTTTGTATTCGCCTGGTGGAGTTGTCTGCCCCTTTTAGTTTGCTGGGTGCCCGCTAGGGCACCATAGTATTTAAGCGCCGGGTTCAAACCCTTTCTCTCTCTTTTTCCTGTTTCAGCAACTTCGAGACACATGGGGTAGATTTTATCTAACCCCTCTCGTTGGGGCTCCGCCCCCTTACATTACTGTAAGTCTTCACAGCATGGACTATTCCTAGTCTCATGTCTGTACTTTTATATGTTATAATGTACCATTCATGAATGTGTCTTTATCTTTATTGTGTACCCCTTTATATATGTAACTCTTTTCTAATGTACTTTGCATCTACTGTTATCCATGTGCTGTATATATTAAATGTTTTGTCTATTAACCTTCGTCGGAGTTATTTGTATGCAAAGTATCTAATAACTTTGCACCTTCCTTACACCGTAAAGACCAACCAAGCAACCAAGCAACCATCCAATCAGCCAGTCATTTCTGTAATATTCCATGGAAAGTCCCGCCCGTGATATGAAAAGTGGCCATCCCTTCAGAAATACAGGAGGTTGACAATAGTCCATGCATAGACTATGTAACAAGTGCTACACATCTTCCCGTTTCTGAGAAGCTCTAAATGTATACTGAAACACTGTGATTGAAATCATTTCCTTGACCACGTGTTTAGACCAATTGAGTGACATTTTTTCTTTAAACCACGTGTCTGACTTTTCCTTTTCTTATGAGCTCGCGCTATACATCATCTCGTCTTTGTCTGTGGCAACTTTCGTCGAGGCCCTGCAACGCAACAACCCACCATATGAAACACATTCTTGGTTTGGTTTGTTTTGTTTTGTTTTGTTTTACGACATATCAACCGCAGTGGGTCATTTAATGCCGATAAAGTTTTGAAATAAATCAATTCTTAATGGATAATACAATTTTTTTATAAATACATTTTTCTATTTCACCCATAGATGGGACCCTAACAGGTACTACCACTCCGGGTCAGAGTGGACCAGGGAGCAATGGATGGTGATGAAGGGGTGCTCCACATTCCCCAAACCTCCAAAACTGGAATCTCACCATCAGATAGAGTTTAACGTCATTCCAGGACATGTAGACCCGCAGCCACCGCCTTCTAGCACCCATGATAAAAAGGGGTGGGGCTTGCCATAAGGGCAATAGGGTTGGGAAAAATCATATAGGTGCTAGGGCTTGACGTGACCAACTGACTGATCGGAGGGGGCCTCTCCGACCGCCCGTCTAGCCCAATAGGGCCAAAGTGGAGTATTGCATGTCCTGAACTGCTCATCTACCTGGGCTCTATCCTTAAGCATCACGGGTCGCCACCCACTGCCACCAGGTGGCCCCATTGGGGGGAGTCTTACCCCTCTGCAGAGGTGCAGTCGTTGCATTTTAACGCCCCAGCCGACATGGCGGGCAACACATTCTGTATATATAATATAATAAATAGGAGTTGATGTGAGATATGCAACTCTAAAGTATCCACCGACCCCTTTGATGTGGATAAAAGCTGCCGCAAGCAGCTCATACCAAAGTGGGGGATAATGCGATCAAGAGGGTGGAGTCGCCTAACGGTTTTTGAGTAATTTTCCAGTTTATAAGATTTTAGTTGACACCCGATGTGAGCAGCTGACATTTGGGGACGCAGGAAAAGATCAGATCGGTCAGTTTAGAGTCACGCCAAAGCTGTCCACGAGAGACGGCGTCAAATAATGTAAAAGTTTGAAAAGTGACACATTGTGAGATAAGCAGTGACGATTCTGATGGGGTATAACGTGCAATGTGTCAACTGTGGAAAAATGGCTATCGGTCTAAAGGCCGCTTCGCCGCTGTTGGCGCTGAGAGATCACGTGCGCTCAAATGGAGATATAAGAATTGACTGGCATAAGCTTTCAGCCTTATTAAGATTTCCCCCCTTCTCTATAGTTCACTGTCACGCTCTCTAGATATCTACTTATTTTTATTCTCTCTCTGTCACTATCAGTATCTGTCTCTATCTATCTTTGTCTCTCTCTCCCCTGTCTGTCGTCTGTCTGTCTCTCTCTCTCTGTATATTTCCATCAGCATCTTTCTCTCTCTCACACACACACACACACGCACATACGCGCATACTCTGTGTATGTGCGGTAATCTTATTAGAGTTTCTCTAATCTCTATTTCATTCTACATCACTCTTTTTTATTCTCTCTCTATCTCTCTGTTTCTCTTGGCCTCTGTCTTGACACTGTATATATATCTCTTTCTATCTGTATCTATCTATCTATCTATCTATCTCTCACACACACACATGCGCGTGCGTGCTCCCACTCACTGTGTATGTGCGGCAATCTTTTTTTGTTTCTCTAATCTTTATTTCATTCTGCATCACTCGTTTAGTCTGGCTGTCTGTCTCTCTCTCTCTATATATATATTAAAGAAATGGATATAATAGAAACCTACTCGAGTTTCACCATCAGAATCTTCAGGGTTAAATCCACTGAATTAATCGGGGTACGATTAATTGCAGCCGATTACACGTGTGTCATTGAATATGATGTTACGTGTAATCGGCTGCAATTAATCGGTACCTCGATTTAATTCAGTGGATCTAACCCTGAAGATCCTTATGGTGAAACTTGAGTAGGTTTCTATTGTATCCATCCATTTCTTTAATAAATTTGCTCTACTTTGTATTGAGCGCTTTGTATTTGTTATATCGCTGACTTAACCCCATTTTGTGCACTCCAACGATCGTGCCCATATTCACCAGTAAGCCACCTTTTATCTTATTATATATATATATATATATATATATATATATATATATGCGTGTGTCTGTCTCTGTCTGTCTGTCTGACTCTCTGTCTCTGTCTCTGTCTCTCTCTCTCTCTCTCTCTCTTTCTCTTTCAGTGCGTGCATACGTTAATGAGACACACAAGAACACATATACTGTTTCTGTGTATTGGGAGCGTTACTTCATAGAAAGAGCCGCTTGCTTTCCAATTTTCTCTTCTCGGTGTTCGGTTTCAACCTCTAATCAAATAAATAAACGAGATGGCGAAAAACGATTTCTCACCAAAGAAGCCTTTCCTCCTCATGTAAACTGCATTTACCATCTTCTGTGAGAAACGTTTCCATTGCGATCAACACTGAGTCATCATTTCCCATTTCAGAAAAATAATATAATAATACACACACTTATTTTTTAAATAACCTTTCATACCTAAAACGAAAGGCGCGACTCTATCCCGGTGCATCACAAGTCTTACAACGAACAGACATTGAACTCCAAAGAAAATAGTTTCATCTTTTGTATGTATAAAATGAAATCCTTTGGTAAGTGAATAAGTCCTGAGTTATGGAATCCTACGTAGTGTCAAAGGTCCAGTGATATAATCCTATGTTCCGTCGTCCACGAAGGTTCAAAGCAATATGCGTAGGTATGACCAGAACAGCCGGTATAAATAACAATATCAGCAGCAGAGTACTGCCAGTGATTGGCCAAGAAGTTGGTCACATGATTACCGCCGAGTCTATAAATAGGAGTGGGCATCTAGCACCTGAGCTATAGAATTTAGCTGAGCTATAGAATCTAGTCCTGAGCTATAGAATCCTTTGGTAAGTGTATAAGTCCTGAGTTATGGAATCCTACGTAGTGTCAAAGGTCCAGTGATATAATCCTATGTTCCGTCGTCCACGAAGGTTCAAAGCAGTTGTAAGTAGCTAAGATCAGAACAGCCGATATAAATAACTATATCAGCTGCAGAATATATATATAATATATAATTATATATATATATATATAATATATATATATATATATGAAGGAAGGGTGGATGGGTTTAGGATCCGACGATATGCTGTAGATAGAAGGAAAGTGGTCAAGAAATAAGACGACTATGCTGTAGATAGAAGGAAAGTGGTCAAGAAATAAGACGACTATGCGAAGCTGCTCTAATACCTCATGTAAAAAATATTAACACCAAAAGCTTCTTCAACCTTGACAAATCAATAGCTCAATCTATAATCCACGAGAACAATCTTCCCTCTCCATGATAATGGATAACAAATGAAAATCAACAAACACTACAAATCTCCCACTACAATCTCCCACATTTCGCCTCTAACATAACTTAGCCACACATGAACGTTTCTCCCCCTCTAACACATTCGGCTACACACAAACATTCACTTACACCAAATTGACCATAAACCACTGTCACTCCCAGCACCTCAAACAAACATCCTCTACCCCTCTACTCAACTGACCCAGCGACCCCGTCCTACCCTAAATTCCCCGCTCCTCCTTAGCTCACACCAAAAAATTTCCTTGCCCCCCTTAGCTCACACCAAAATTCAACTGACCCAGCGACCCCGTCCTACCCAAAATTCCCCACTCCTCCTTAGCCCACACCAAAATTCCCCACTCCTCCTTATCTCACATCACTACACACTCACCCCCTTGACCTCCCCTTTACTCACATAAATCAATATACCCACACTAATTGACCCTTCAACCACTGCCACCGCCCCAGCACTTCTAACAAACATCCTCTACCCCTCCATTCAACTGATCCTACCCACCACTCCCCGCTCGTCCTTAGCTCACATCACTACACACTCACCCCCTTGACCTCCCCGACACCGCACCACCACATGTATTTAAACGTATGCTTTGCTTCAATAAAGTCTCAGATCGGCTGAGAAAGTCTGTGCATACAGACGAAACGTACCACCTGTGACTTGTTTTGAGTTGATCATTTCTTGACCACTTTCCTTCTATCTACAGCTATATATATATATATATATTATAGGTGCAATCAGAACAAATTGTTTGCAACTAAAAATATTACAACTGAGTTTTCTTTATGTATAAATGTAATACAATATATTTTTTTTAATTCCAAGTTGTCTCCATGTGTTAGAATATTTTATATATAAGGTGTGCTACAAAGCACCAGTTGAATGTATAGACTAAGCGAGGTGATGTGGTTTAAACCTCAGCCCATCAACAGCCCCAATACGTGGATGGTTAACTACTTAATCGCTGATACTGAGAGACGTCCATTTGAAATCATTGACGAAGGACCTGCAAGACTGAGGAGAACTAAGAAACAACCAAAGGATTTTTTTTACTAAGAATCGCGCTCTGCTTAACACAAAGGATCTCCACTGGACAAGCGTTCTTGCTTGAAACCTGAAGGGTGGCCACAAAAATTGTAACACCATGTGCTTCCTGTTACTAACTCATATTAACACCATATTTGTGTTCCTAAATCACCATGGGTTCTCTTTTTTCTTATGGTCTGCTTCCGTGGGACTGTCACGTGGTGGGTCTTCGTTCTTATACATGGGCTGGTTTCTCCGTATGTGAAAATTACACTTAGATTAAGATCCTTGGTAACCTATACTGACGAAAAACAATGACCGCAACTTTTTGTTAACTATATTTATTTGGGCCGTGATCGGTCTTATAGTAGTCGTCAACGGAAAGAGAGTGAATGAGAAAAACAATAAAATCGATACCGTACATTTTCATCAAAATACGTAGACTTATAATGGCTGAAAAATGGCATTTTGGGGGAACTTTCAAGCCCGATATCTCCCCCAATTCTCAACCGAACTCAACCATCTTTTATTATGTGATACTCTTCATCGAAACTCTATCAGAAAATTATATTAGTTTTGGACTTTATTTGTACACGAAATTGGCCATTTTTACCCACTCTCAGGGGGATTATCAGGCCTCAAAAGTCACGTAAAAATCCGAATTGAGCACTTTTTTCACCATCAGTAAATTCAAGGCATTAGAATCCATGAGAAAAAAACAATAAAATCGATAACGTACATTTTCATCAAAATACATAGACTTATAATGGCTGAAAAATGGTATTTTGGGGGCAACTATGAAGCCCTATATCACCCCCAATTGTTTACAATAACAGAATCGGCATAATTAGATTTGGTAATCTTATGGATCCCTCCGTCAGCTAGAGTATCAAAGTTGCAGAGAGGAAAGAAAGAAAGAAAAAAAGAAAGAAACAAAGGCTGTTTTTCTAGGATAGGCTAATCAGGCCTGCATCACGTTTGCTTTTCTAGAACCCTTGTGGTCTGCTTTCCTCACTGTTCTCTCTGTCGACTATTCACCCCTTCTTTTATAATTACCGTTAATCAGCTGATTATTTTCTTACGCCATATTTGAATTCCATTATATATTGCTATATTGTATTATATAGTGTGACCCCAAAACACAGACTTTTATTGACACCATGCTGGGTTTTTTTGTAATATATATATATATATAATATATATTATATATATATATATATATATATATATATATATTATATATATATATATAAATATATATAAACAATAGCAATATATATATATATATATATATATATATATATATATATATATATATATATATATATATACGCCTAAAGCTATATCTTATCTATCTATCTATCTATCTATTATCTATATATATATATATATATATATATATATATATATATATAAATATATATATATATATATATATATATATATATACAAGGTGACACAAAAATTAAGCCTGAATTTCAAAAAAATGTCTGTTTTTTGGGATCACTCTGTATAAGTATACAATGAAATTTTAACAAAGCAATTAGACATTCCTCTCAAGAATTTATATAATTCTCCAGAAAATATTCGACCCGATATTTTACCTGTTGGGAAAACATATATTATGTGATTTTGTTTGCATGAATATCTATTAAACATTCATAGCTTTATTGTTCATGCGAGTAAGTCCTTTGTCTTTTGTTATTTAAAGGAAACATATTACTGGATGAATAATATGGTCGGTGTATATAATACTTACAGTCAAAATAAAATTCAAATAATTTTTGAACTGTAAAAAATGTTTTCATTCTATTATTTTGTACTCGCGTAAATCCATTAAGGAAAAGACTGTCAAAAATAAATTGCCCTCGAGGGGAATTTATTTGATATTGTTTCTCCCTGGACGGTTATTGGTTATAAATTTATGTGTGCACATAAACTATTATATTTGGGATTTCTAATGAAAATTGCTTACACATTCACCACACACTCACCATATATATATATATATATATATATATATATATATATATATATATATAAAAACTAACTGAATATTATATATATATATATATATATATAATATATATATTAGTAAAGTGACCTATTGTCAGTATCTACCAACAGAGATGTAGTTCATGCCATTTCGCTAGCACTAGACAAGAGATATTGTTTACACACACACAGAAACACACACACACACACACACACACACACACACATATATATATATATATTTCATCAGAGTGAAATTGTATTTTGAATGAAAAAAAATTTGTTGGAGAAAACGGAGAATTTTAAAAAATGTTCGAAGAGAATTTTTAATTCACTTTCATATATAATATATATATATATATATATATATATATTATATTATATTTTTAAAATTCACTTCATATATATATATATAATATATATATATATATTATTTAAATTAACTTTATTATATATATATATATATATATATATATATATATATATTTAAAATTCACTTCAATATATATAATAATATATTATATATATTATATATTTAAAATTCACTTTCATATATATATATATATATATATATATATATATAATATATATATATTAAAATTAACTTTCATAATATATATATATATATAATATATATATATTAAAATTCCCTTTCATATATATATATATATATATATATATATATATATATATATATATATTTAAAATTCCCATATATATAATATATATATAATATATATAAAACCCTTCATATATATATATATATATATATAATATATATATATATAATGTATATATAATTATATATATATATATATATATATATAATATATATATATTATATATATAAAATGTGTTACCATGTTTCCATTGCAGTAGCAATAGTAGTTAATCCAAAAGGGCTCAATATATTTCGTAAAATTTATAGTTGTAAAAAAAAAGGTTTACCACAATTTCACTGTCAAGATACACCTTGCTCAGAAGAACTAACAAAATATAAGTAGCTGCATTTTATATATACTTGTCTGGTTTAGAATTATTTCCCTTTCTATCTGTTTCTTTTAATTAGTGTGAACTTTAGTTATTATATCTAAACTATTTCCCTTTAGAATTAAAGATTAGTTTTCCATACGCTTATCAGGCAAAAGTAATTTGTTATTCTATACTTCACGTACCTAGGTGGTAATATCTCCTCCACAGAGAGTGATGTTAATACACGGATAGCAAAGGCATGGTCGGCCACAAATAGTTTATCAGTCATATGGAGGTCCGATCTCCCTGGCAAGCTGAAGCGACAGTTCTTCCAGGCTGTGGCTGTGTCGGTGCTGCTGTTGGCTGCACCACCTGGACCCTAACAAAGCGTCTTGAGATAAGCTAGATGGGAGCTGCAAAGAATGCTGCGTGAAGTCTTGAATAAGTCGTGGAAACAGCACCCCACAAGGAAACAGTTGTACGGTCACCTGCCCCTCCCCCCACATCTCACAAACTATCCGAGTGATACGGTCAAGGCATGCGGGACACTGCTGGAGAAGCAAGGATGAACTCATAAGCGACGTTCTCTTGTGGAAGCCAACACATGGACATGCAAGTGTGTGGCGCCCAGCAAGGACCTACATTGATCAGTTATGTGAAGATGCTGGCTGCTCCGCAGAGGAGCTCTCAGGTGTAATGAATGATAGGGAAGGTTGGTGAAAGATTGTCATGGATACCCGTGCTGCATGCGTGACATAATGATGATGATGATGATGATCTGTCATCTATCTTCAACTTCCATCCCTTTTTTCCTTTATTCATTTTGTTTATATCTTCTTTGCATTATTACTAATGTTACAAACTTATGATAAACCTATTTAGTTGTAGTTGTATTTTGTTTTAATAATAGTTACAACATATATTATATATACTAGAAAATATATGCACCCTCCGGGTGCAATTAATTTAGTTAAATTTTACAATAAAATATCATATTAAATTAGAAAGGCTAATGAAACTGAATAAGAATGTAGATAAAAGATTTTGAACAGAGGGTATGATTTAAAATAGAACAACTTTGAAACTAACTCTTCCATCATTTTCCGTTACTCCCGTCTTTCATTGGTAAATTTTCCTAATTAAACTGTTTGGTTAAAATAGGAAGTAAAGAATAATATTACAGTTATTTATTCTTTTAAGGATTTCTTTAAGATTTATCCCCGAGATTTTTGCTCATATTCAATAAGATAAAACCAAACAATTAGAAATCAATAATACTAAGCATATATTATTAAATCGATTTTTAAGATCAATATGCAAATTAGCCTTCCCATTCACACGGTAAACCTCTATTTTTGGTATATATAAATACAATTGCATTTATTAGTATGTAGATATGGTTAACAGTATTAATAATGTAAAACAATTTTATTAATAATTGAGGTTTAAATAAAAATAAAATCATGGAGAATGTGATATCAATAACTAAGGGAATTGTGACTTGAGTAGTAATATAGTTTCGGTTACAGACAGACAAACACACAATCTCCATTATAATAAGATACTAATATTAATAATACATTAATGATTTATGAATCTCTTGGAAGTATTTCCCCAGAAATTCATCATTTTCATTCGGAAGATTTTCTTATCCAGGAACATAATTATCCCAAACTTTTCTTATCACTAACACAAGAAACATGAACCTGTTAAACTTCGGCTGATATTTGATCTCTTTAATATTTCCGATTTAATAATTGATGATTTATTTTGATTTTTAAGTTCCGAACTTAGCTAGCTAAATTTGTTATATTTTTTTTAGTTTAATATTTGAGAAGGAGTGCTGATGGTTTAAAAAACATAGTTATAAATTCTGCTTTTGTACAACCCACGTAAAATTCGATAAGGCCTGGTTTCTGTGTAGACGTTATCGATACAAGGTAAATTGCACCTTTGGTGAAAAACTTTTCTTTTACTGGACACATATCCGGGTTTCGACAATTACAGGTAGCGAAAATATACAGCCAACTGCGCTTTGAAACGGTCAGTTTCTTGCCTATGCAATTTTCAAATCAAGTCCTTGATTTGAAAGTCGGATATATATATATATATATATATATATATAGGAGTGTGTGTCTGATAGTAGCATGTTCATTCGTTGTGAAGAACCTCTATGAGGTAGTTTGTTTTTGGATGCTCTTATATATGTGAGGGAGGGTTCATGGGCTGTGTGTATGACTGTATGTGTATACATGTATATGATTGTATGTGTATATATGTATATGTATGTGTGTGTTTACATATACTGTGTGGGTGGGTGTGTATGTGTGTGTTATACATGTATATGTATGTGTGTGTTACATATACTGTGTGGTGTGGGCGCGTGTCTGTATCACAGTACTGTGCGTGTGACTTCTAGATTTTTAATTGGTCAGAGTGGCTGTTTGATGTTTGATGTGTGGTGGTCATGCTTGTTTATTTTGGTGACCTCGGCCACCCTCGTAGTGTTAGACAGTTTATATTCAGTTAAAGAGATTTGTTTTATGATTAAAGCCGTGTGGATGAAAGGTTTTTAATGTTTGTATCCATCTGTATCGGCTTCTCTATTACCGTTTTGGTGTCAGTGTTTGTTAGAATTCTTTCAATGAGCGTAAACTTGGCGTCTCTATTAAAATCGTGATCTCCAATCGGAAGTGTTGTTCTATTGGAATGAGCTTATCATAGTCTGTATTTTTTATTCTGTGTCTGTAGTTGTAAGTCTGAAGTAAAATTCCCATTCAGATTCCCAACGTATTGGCTTTGGCATTTAGTGCAATCTAGAAGATAAATCACGTTTTTGCTTTTGCAGTTTGATTCATGGTAGATTTTAAAAGTTTGTTTTTGTGGAGCTTGTAAATGTTTGTCTGTTGTTTATTATGTTTGCCAGCATAGGTTATTTTTTGTACATACAATATCCATACATTTGAACTACTAAACAAAGGCCTTAACTTTTGCCCCGTCCATTACATTACAAACAACCACACACTAGAAAATGATGAGAAATCTTTCTTCAGAGAATTCGACTGAGAGCCCATTTTGGATTATTAGACTACGAACCGACTATTCTGGACCTACTGAAAGAAGAAAACACCTCATTCAACCACCAACAACATAGACACAACCATCAAAACATTCGAAATGGCAGTAAAAAAGATATCAAAACACACGAAAAACAACACCTACCACATGATAATCTGACAAAAAAACAACGCGAAACTCTCACAGAACTCTCCACCAGAGAAGACCTAATCATTACGCAAGCCGACAAAGGAGGTGCCAACAGTCATATGGGGTATCGAGGAATATCTCAGAGAAGCCGAAAACCAGCTAAACAACGAGGAATTCTACTCGCACTTCCAACTGACCCCTTTGAAAACCCACCAGAACACCATCAAAAACTCTATAAAAGATATGGTTGAAAAAATCTAATTGACCAAGACACAGCAGATAGACTAAAACCCAGCAACACAAAACCTGCCCGCTTCTATCTACTTCCAAAAATTCATAAGACAAACACCCCGAAGACCAGTGATCTCCTCGATCAACTGTCAACACAACAAAAATATCTAAATATGTAGACCACTACAATACAACACCACAAAAGAAATAAATCCTACATACGAGACACAACGGACTTTCTAAATAAAATCAACCACACCACAACAATACCACAGAAGCGATTTTAGTCACAATGATGTCAGATCCCTTACTCTAACATTAAACACGACGAGGACTCTCAGCCTTAGAGGAACATCTAAAGCAAGAGAACAACTAAAAAACCCACCTACAGAAGTAATTTAACACTGATGGAACACATACTAACACTAAACAACTTCAATTTCAACGGTCAACACTACATACAAACAAAAAGATGTGCTATGGAACGATTGCAGCTCCCTTCGTACGCAAGCCATATACATGGACAAATTTGAAAACACACACATCTACCCGAAAATAAAGATGACTGCCTCTTTTACGCAAGATATATTGACGATATATTCATGATATACACGGGCGGAGAGGACAAATTCAAATAACTTTATAAACGACCTAAACATGACACACGACTCCATTAAATTTGACCATGAAAAAAGATAAACAAGCAATAGCCTTTCTAGATATTCTAATATATATAGATGAAAACAGACAAACACAAACCACCATTACACACTAAACCAACGCATACTCACAACTACCTTCACTACAAATCATCTCACCCAAAACACCTCAAAGACAGCCTCCCCTACTCACTAGCTATAAGACTGAGAAGAATCTGCACCGACGACAATGAGCTAAGACAACAAATAAATAAACTAAGACAACAGTTCTCAGCACGTGGATACTCCCACACTTTAATAGATAGCAGGTAGCCAAAGCTATCTCCATCCCTAGACAAGAAACCCTGAATCAAAACACAAAAATCTCTCT
>CM042146.1:22223294-22233294 GCA_023376005.1 Doryteuthis pealeii
AAAGAAAAAAATAACAGAAGGCCTGTTTATTTTCCTCGGATAGGCTATCGCAGGCCTGCGTCACGTCTTGGCTTATCCTAAGAACCAGCTTGTGGCTGCTTTCCTCCGTCGACTATTCACCGCCTTCTTTATTATAATTACGTTAATCCTACACAGATGGTTTTACATCTTTCTTTACAACCATATTTAGAAATTCCGAATTATATAATATGTTCATATATTGTATATCAATATCTAGTGTGGGACCCAAAACAAGAAAACAGCACTGTTTTTATTGACAGGTCAGGTCTGGTTTTATTGGGGGGTCATCATAAATAACTAACAACCAGTATATAACTACTATATTATAATCATAAAAAAATTTAATAAATAATATTTATTATAATATTATTATAATTAAAAGTGAAATATGACTCTATTTATCTCCGCTCTTCTACAAAACACGGAGTATAAACAAAGCTCTGGGGAAGATGGATTTTTATACTCGAATAATTGTTCAAGCTATCGCTATGAATTCAATGTATATAATATGTTTTACACTTTAACAGAAGGCATTTTTGTGGTCGTTTTCATAGGTTATACTCATCTCCGGGGTCGGATCATTTCTCATTCTTTTAAGCGTTACTATATATATAGTATTATATATATATATATATAACTCATATATATATATATATATATATATATATATACAGTAATTATATAAGGCCTCTGTGCATATATATATAAGTGATCTATATATCTATATATAATATATATATATATATATATATAGTACACGCCTAACAAGCTATATATATATCTAGTAGCCCTAAAAGCTATATCTATCTATCTATCTACTCTCTCTATCCTCTCTCTCTTCTATTATTATATATAATAACTAATATATGATATATATATACAAGCTGAAATTTCAAAAAAATGAAGTATAGGTGTCTTTCTGGATCACTCTGTATCGTATACAATTGAAATTTAACAAAGCATTAGACATTCCTACTTCGAAATTTATATAATTCTCCCCGAATAATACTTCGACTCGATACTCTTTGACCCTGTTGTGGACAACAGTTATTTGTAAGATGATTTGTTATGCATGAATCGTTCTTTAAACATTCATAGCTTTATTGTTCATCGCGAGTAAGTCCATTTGTTTTTTGTTATTTACAAGGAAATATATTAACTGGAATGACCATAACACTATGAGTCGGCTGTATAATATACTTACAGTCCAGATACGAATTGCTCATGATAATTATCATTGTTTCGAACATGGTAATAAAAATGTTTTCATTCTAGTTGATTTTGTACTACGCGTAAAGTCCACTTAGAGAAAAGACTAGTCAAAAATAGAATTGCCGCTTCAGACGGAGGTAATGTTATTTGATATTGTTTCCGTTGCCATGGACCGGTATTGGTTAAAATTTATGTGGTGCACAAACTAATCCTACTATTCGGATTCAAATGAATCTAATGAAAATGGCTGGTGACAATAGTCATATTGACACTCCGACCAACTCCATATCATTTAGTTATAATATAATATATATATATAATAATATATATATTAGTAAAGTGACCTATTGGTCAGTATCGTTCTACAACAGAGGTGTAGTTCATGGCCATTTTCACTAAGCACTAGACAAGAGATATTGCTTAAAGGCACACATACACACACACAACACACACACACACACACACACACACATATATAACTTATATAATATATATATATATATATTAATATATATATATATAGTATTATATACTATATATATGTAATGATATGTATGGGTAAAAATGGAATTGGATTGAATCCGAACAATTTTATGAGGAAGAATTAAATAAAAGAAAAGAAACGAACAGAAATTGGATAATAAAAGATGAATTTAATCATTATCACTTACACATCGTGTTTTCGGTCAGTTTATCTATGTGTACGAACGATTCAAACTAACATTAAATTATTAAATACAACAAAATAAAATGAATAATAATATAAGAAAATATAAAATATTCCGTACACAGAGAAAAATTCCGACCTTTCATCAAAGAAGTAAATTTTATTTTAAATGAAAAGAAATCGTTGGAGAAAAACGGAGAATTTTAAAAATGGTTCGAAAGAGAATTTTTATTAATTCACTCTCATATATATATATATATATATATATATATATATCATATATATATATATATATATTTATATATATAATATATAAATTCACTTTCAATATAATATATATTTTTTCTATTATATATGTTTTTTTTAATATTTTTTTTTAGTTGGGCGTTATTAACGAAGCATCTAAAAATAAATGAATGAACTCGATTTTATGGAGTATTGCTTCACGTTTATTTTAATTATTATTATTTTTTTATCATACAATTTTTCGGGTTCGTAGATAGCCTTTTTCAAATGGCGTTGTTTCCTGTTCAACGGATCGTTTGTCTCTGTTTGTTATTGACAGCGGCAGCGTCTGTAAAAAAAATCATAATAACGGAGTATTCCGATGTCAGCGTTCAGTCCCCTCACGTGAGTTTGTAATTTAGAAATTTATATATATATATATATATATATATATTATATATATATATATATATATATTCATAAAAAATTGTTACCATGTTTCCATTGCAGTAGCAATAGTAGTTAATCCAAAAGGGCTCAATATATTTCGTCAAATTTATAGCTGTAGAAAAAAAGGTTCACCATTTCGGTGTTCAATATACACCTTGCTCAGGAGAACTAAAAAATTATAGGTAGCTACATTTTATATGTCTGGTTTAGAATTATTTCCCTTTCTATCTGTTTCTTTTAATTAGTGTGAACTTTAGTTTTTATATCTAAACTATTTCCCTTTAGAATTAAAGATTAGTTTTCCATACGCTTATCAGGAAAAAGTAATTTGTTATTCTATAATTCACGTACCTAGGTGGTAATATCTCCTCCACAGAGAGTGATGTTAATACACGGATAGCAAAGGCATGGTCGGCCACTAATAGTTTATCAGACATATGGAGGTCCGATCTCCCTGACAAGCTGAAGCGACATTTCTTCCAGGCTGTGGCTGTGTCGGTGCTGCTATATGGCTGCACCACTCGACCCTAACAAAGCGTCTTGAGAATAAGCTAGATGGGAGCTGCACAAGAATGCTGGCGTGCGGTCTTGAATAAGTCGTGGAAACAGCACCCCACAAGGAAACAGCTGTACGGTCACCTGCCCCCCCCCCCCAGCCAACTCACAAACTATCCGAGTGAGACGGACAAAACATGCAGGACACTGGTGGGAGAAGCAAGGATGAACTCATAAGCCACGTTCTCCTGTGGAAGCCAACACATGGACATGCAAGTGTGGGACACCCAGCAAGGACCTACATTGACCAGCTATGTGAAGATGCTGGCTGCTCCGCAGAGGAGCTCTCAGGTGTAATGAATGATAGGGAAGGTTGGCGAAAGATTGTCATGGATACCCGTGTTGCATGCGTGACATAATGATGATGATGATGATGATCTGTCATCTATCTTCAACTTCCATCCCTTTTTTCCTTTATTCATTTTGTTTATATCTTCTTTGCATTTATTACTAATGTTACAAACTTATGATAAACCTATTTAGTTGTAGTTGTATTTTTGTTTTTAATAATAGTTACAACATATATTATATATACTAGCAAATATATGCACCCTCCGGGTGCAAGTATTTCAGTTAAATTTTATAATAAAATATCATATTAAATTAGAAAGGCTAATGAAACTGAATAAGAATGTAGATAAAAAGATTTTGAACAGAGGGGGTATGATTGAAAAATAGAACAACTTTGAAACTAACTCTTCCATCATTTTCCGTTACTCCCGTCTTTCATTGGTAAATTTTCCTAATTAAACTGTTTAGTTAAAATAGGAAGTAAAGAATAATATTACAGTTTATTCTTCTTGTTAAGGGATTTCTTTATAGATTTATTGAAGAGATTTTTGCTCATATTCAATAAGATAAAAGCAACAATTAGAAATCATAATACTAAGCATATATTTATTAAAATCAATTTTTTAAGATGCAATATGCAAATTAGCCTTCCCATTCACACGTAAACCTCTATTTTGTTGTAATATATAAATACAATTCGCATGTTATCTAGTATGTAGATATGATTAACAGTATTAATATGTACAACAATTTTTATTAATATTGAGGTTTAAATAAAAATAAAATCATGGGAGATGTGATATCAATAACTAAGGGAATTGGTTACTTGAGTAGTAATATTTAGTTTCGGTTACAGACAGACAAACACACAAATCTCCATTATAATAGATACTAATTTAATAATACATTAATGATTTATGAATCTCTTGGAAGTATTTCCCCAGAAATTCATCATTTTCCTTCGAAGAATTTTCTTATCCAGGAACATAAATTTATCCCAAACTTTTCTTATCACTAAACAAGAAACATGAACCTGTTTAACTTCGGCTGATATTTGATCTCTTTAATATTTACGATTTAATAATTGATGATTTTATTTTGATTTTTAAGTTTCCGAACTTAGCTAGCTAAATTTGTTATTATTTTTTTAGTTTAATATTTGAAAAGGAGTGCTGATGGTTTGCAACATAGTTATAAATTCTGGCCTTTTGTAGCAACCCACGTAAAATTCGATAAGGCTGGTTTCTGTGTAGACGTTATCGATAACAAGGTAAATTGCACCTTTGGTGAAAAACTTTTCTTTTACTGGACACATATCCGGGTTTTTCGACAATTACAGGTAGCGAAAATATACAGCCAACTGCGCTTTTGAAAACGGTCAGTTTCTTGCCTTTGCATATTTTCAAACCATGGACTTGATTTGAAAGTCGGATATATATATATATATATATATATATATATAAATTCTCTCCTCCTTCTCCCTCTCAGTCTCTCTCTCTCTCTCTATATATAATATATATATATATATATATATATATATATATATATAATATATATATATATATATATTATATTATATATATTATACTATATATATATATATTATATATATATATATTATATATATAATATAGCATATATATATATATATATATATATATATATATATATATATAATATATATATATTATATATATATATAGTATAGTATATATATATATATATATATAATATATATATATCAAAGTATATAGCGAGCGTGGTATAATGGTTAAAGTCATAGGAAATGGACTCGTCGCCACGAGTTCAAATCCTGGCCGTGGTAATTGCATTTCACTTATCGCTAATACCCTTGGGAAAGGTAGAATTCTACTCTCCCTCCAGCTATGGATATAAATAGTAGGGCAGACGGGCTCTTTAATCTTGTTTAGGCAACCGGTCTAGGAGAAGGAAACTCTGAATTCAAGACCTGTTTAACTCCGCTTAAGAAATTGGACCTCGAGTCACGTCCTACTCGTGCGGAGGAGTTGGTAAATTATATATATATAATATTATATATATTACATATATATATTATATATATATATGAGAGAGAGAGAGAGACAGACAGACAGACAGACAGACAGACAAAGGACTGCCATCTCCCGTATGTATATATGTTATATATTTGTAGATAATATGGGTGTTATATTTGTAGGTAGAAAATGTTCAATATCATTGATAAATAATCTATATCTAAGTCAAGGTAGCGTGTACAAGGATATTCTAGGATATTCAACTAATTGTTCCGAGGATCACCTAATACTCCTTTTATTCATATATCTACTAAAATAAGAGTATGGAGTTACTCTTTATTGCAATTCCTTCCTTCCACGCCCGTCCTTGATCCATGTGTTAAATCGATCAACAAATGAGTTCACAAAAAATGTTTATAAAAAAGAATGATTTGGTTTGGTTTTTGTTTTACGGCATATCAACCTCAGTGGGTCATTTAATGCGATATAAGTTTTTTAAATAAATCAATTCTTAATGATAATACAATTTTTTATAAATTACATTTTTCTATTTAACCCATAGATGGGACCCTAACAGGTACTACCACTCCGGGCCAGAGTGGACCAGGGAGCAATGGTGATGAAGGGGTGCTCCACATTCCCAAACCTCCCCAAAACTGGAACTCACCATCAGATAGAGTTTAACGTCATTCCCAGGACATGTAGACGGGCAGCCACCGCCTTCTAGCACCCATATGATAAAAAAGGTGGGCTTGCCATAAGGGCAATAGGTTGGGAAATCATATAGGTGCAAGGGCTTGACGTGACCAGCCGATTGATCGGAGGGGCCTCTCCGACCGCCCGTCTAGTGGAGTATTGCATGTGAACTGCTCATCCACCTAAAAAAGAATGAATAATAAAAACATCGGCATAAAATAATCCAAGTGTTGACATGCCGTAAAAATCCAACCAACCAACCTAATATTGCAACAGCCGTTTAAAATCTTGACCAGAGTAAATGAATTATTGTTTGACAACTCTTCCAAATATACGTAGGCATATTTCCTTTCCCAAAACGCAATATATCTCTAGGAAGACACATATTGCAGAAAAATTCGACAGTGAATTATCTTCAGTGCGTTGTCTTCAAAAATATTAGATTTTTATCATTTTACGAGTAAAACGAACAATATTATTTATAACAGTAACACATCCGATTTCAAGCGGAAATATGTCAAAATAGAGGAAAATAACTTAAGACGTTATATTAAAATTGACTTTTGCTACGAATGCAGACAGCAGCAGATTTCTATACGCGAAGAGAGAGAGAGAGAGAGAGACAGACAGGAACATTATTTTATTTAGGTAAGATGGTAATGTATCTTCCAATGTTCCTTAAATACCAAAAGTCGCAATTTCTTTTCGATGTCTTTTTTAAAATTGGGATTCTGTGTCTGTCTCTCTGTAATCGAAATACGTCACTGCTTACGTCACAATACTCAAAGAAATTGCAAAAGTTTTCCAATTAATATTTCATTTATTGTCGAAAACTTTAATACATGGAATGGATCTTATTTATAAACGATGTCTCTATTAATATCTGTGTTAACTTTTGCCTAAAAACAGCCCATATTATTAGTGCTGTAGGGGTTAATTTAGTTGTAAGATGTAAAGTGATAATTATACATACAACTCCGACACATCTCTGAGACAAAACATTTAATATAATAGAGCACATGAATAAACAAGATACATAAACAATGGAAGATAGAATAGTGTACATAAACATACATACATAAAAGTCACTGACAAGATAATATAAAAGTACACATAATATAAAGGTACAGACATGAGACTAAGAATAGTCCATGCTGTATAAATCACTTACAGTGACCAGTAGCCGGCGTTGAGAGCCGAAGCCCCAACGAGAAGGGAAGATCGTGTCTAACCCATGTGGTCTCGTAGCGAAGAAAGAGGAAGAGAAGTTCAAATCAGCCGCTTAAATACAAGAGGCCCCTAGCGGGAACCAGCGACATCAAGCGGGCAGACAACTCCTCAGGCAAATGCGAAATTAACCCCAACAGTGTATTCGAAATCCTGCAATGTGTGTTATATATCCATATGAAACAAAGGTTTACATATTATATGGTGTGGTTAATTTGCCTACTGGTTCTAACACAACCGGGTTTAATAAATAATTACTTGCTCTTGTTGATCTTTAATATTATTGTTAAAATCAATCTTATGAATTATTTTTACATAGAAACAAATTAAAATATAATGAAAATAAGTGTAATCTTATTTTTATACATTCTTATTTAATTTCATTAGTCTTTCTAATTTAACATATAGTTATATACCCTATATATACCCTATGGAGGCGCGTGGACTAGTGGTTTGAGGAGTTCAATTCATAGACGAAGCTGTTGGCATTTCACATAGCGCTAATACCCTTGGGAAAGGTATATATCCATATATTCTCCCTCCAGCTCTGGGTTAAATAGTAGGGCAGACTGGGCTCTTTAAGCTTGGGTAGGTAACCAGTCTAGGAGAGGGATAACTCTGAATTCAAAATTCCTGAGGTCAGTCGTTGATTGGATTCGTGGATTTCCTTGATGCACCAATTTTTTTTCCTATCGACAGTGTGCCAAAAAGTGTGGAATGGTCCTACACAAGCCTTCACCACTATAAACAAATCAATGTGCTGGTTGTTCACTGGATGAACACTCATGCGTCGAAAATCGACGAGAGAGTCCATATACCCTTATAAACATTGGCTATATAATAGAGAGAGAGAGAGAGAGTGATATTATATATATATAATATTATATATATATATAGAAGAAGAGAGAGAGAGAGAGGAGAGAGAGAGAGAGAGAGATTAGAGAGGTAGATGGGCTTACTTGATTCATTACTTGTTACTCTGGTGACTCATTGCTTTGGTCCGCCATGATATCTACTTGACTTATCTGATGGCTCATTCTTCCTTGCTAATTATTCGTAGGCTGAGCTGGGCATTGCTTGTGCTTAAGTAACTAACAAGACTTTTTATCAAGTTTTTATTAGCCCATAATTTAATTCACCGTGGGAGATCGACCTCAGAGCACGGCTAATTTCTCTGAAAGTTAGGTCGAATCTAAACTCTAAACTAAAACTTATTTTCACGTGTCGGTATCGGAGGTTAGTTGAGGTCATCTAAAATGTTAATCATGATCACCAACGGTTATGGAAAATTACCCACCTCCGCTTTTAATTCTAATGAACTTTATTTAAAATTTTAACCTACAGGTACGTTCACAACTTATGACTTTTCATGAATTGTAATAAAATTTCATTACTCTGAATGTTTGAGATGAGGCTTGAAGATTAGTATTATCTGCGTTATTCGGACTATTGTCCCCATCTTCATTGTTATTTGTACAACGTTTCGGCCGATATGCCTTCCGGCCTTCTTCAGATAAAGACATTAGGTTTATAAGTTCCCAAAATTCACACTCATTTGTCCAATTGGACACGCGGCCTAGTGGATAAGGTAGTTAGGTTAAAACAGTTATAAGTGACAGTTATCTCAGGATCCCGAGGTCAATCCTGAGTAAAGGCAGTTAGAAAAATAATTAACACAACTCCTACCCCAGCTATGGTTAGCGGAATGAGAACAGGATACCCCCGTGGACTAAATAAAGGGTTAGGTTCAAAGTTCCGTGATGGCTCCCGATTACGAAAAGAAAGTTCCCGAGTTGGATATAAGGAATGGGGCAATATTACTATATACTAGAAAATATATACACCCTCCGTAGGGTGCAAATATTTAAGTTCTAATGTAATAAAATATTATTTTCAATAGGAAAGGATAATGAAACTAAATAAGAATGCAGATAAAAAGATTTGAAACAGAGTGTGTATAACATAACTCCTACCCCAGCTATGGTTGGCGGAATGAGAACAGGATAACCCCCTGGACTAAATAAAGGGTTAGGTTCAAAGTTCCATGATGGCTCCCGATTACGACAAAGAAAGTTCCCAAGTTCGAAAAGAAGGTTCCCGAGTCCGAGAAGGTTCCCGAGTCCGACAAGAAATACCTGAAGAAGGCCGGAATGCATATCGACCGAAACGTTGTACAAATAACAATGAAGATTGGGACAATAGTCTGAATAACGCAGATAGATAATAAAATTTCATTATATTAAAACTTAAATAAACATACGTTTATGCGGGATATCGCCTGCTCCTTGCCTTTCTTAGTGTGAAACCTTTTTTTTATGGTATCTAGTGATGTTTGGAGTACATAGTCTAGGCATATTATTGATATATATGTTGCTAATGTATCTCCTTGTAGGACTCCAGCGGCTATGTCAAAGAAATCTGTCGCCATCAGGTGATCGTACCATTCCTTTAGTATATTTGTAGAGCATCATTATAGCGGCAACCGTTTCTTTTGGGCTAGTAGTATTAGTTCCATTTTCCCCTTTGTGTATGGAATCAAATACCTTGGAAAAATCTACGAATAATAGCGTTGCCTCTAGATTCTTTGCTCGAATCCCTTCTATGATCCGTCGAATAGTCAGGATCTGAGAGATTGTAGATC
>CM042146.1:22235794-22322345 GCA_023376005.1 Doryteuthis pealeii
CTACCTACTTCCTCCTTTTATAAAACACTTGTATGATCCTAACGATTCAATAAAGGCTGAGGAAGCGGAATTAAACGTTCCAGCGAAATATACTACACATTTTTGTCTGAGTTTTGTTCTTTCATTCCTTATTCTACCTCATTCGGTCGGATTCATTCCAATCCCATTTTCCTCATATATATATATATATATATATATATATATATATATTATATATATATATATAACATTGTTAGAGAATCTACGTATGCTTTATTGAATATATATGTGATGGATGTTGGGAAACTCTTTTAGTGGTTAAATCGAAATTAACGGACCTAAATTCTACCATCGTATGTCACCCCACCGAAAGAAAAAAATATAGAAAATCAGGGAATTAACTAAATTTAATGAAATTTTCAGTGTTAATATATTAAAGAATTAAAATATATAATGCACAAGTTATTTTATTTAAAAGCTTTTACATTTTTTCATGTCAGTAAACGTATCATTTATAATATGTGTACGCCTTCTCCAACCTGTGTTGCTACCTTCTCCAGGCTATGTATCAAGTATTCTGAAAAAAATAGTTATTCATTGAAAAAAGAATAAATTGAGAATTGAAGAAACCTGTAAAATTGTGTGCCATGAGAAATGATGGTAATATCACAGACTAGCAGGATCTGTGGATATACCGCAATATGATAATTTAATTATTAGAACTTTTGGTATGTTTACTTGAGAGCTATTACGAAATAGTTCAATATATAAAAAGTATAATGATCTTGATTTAACTGCCTCTCACTATTTTTAAAAAAATATTTCCTTCCTTTCATCTTTTCATTCGATTGAAATATATTAGCCTTATCGATTCCAAACGCTCAACTCCTCTCTCTCTCTCTCTCTCTCTCTCTCTCTCTCTCTCTCTCTCTCTCTCTCTCTCTCTTTCTCTATCTATCTATCTATCTATCTTCGCCTACCTCATTCTTTCTTTCTTTCTTTTCTTTCTTCTTATATTTCCCGAGTAAAAGTCATCGGGGCGGCCTAATGCCGGTATCAGCCAGACAGCGAGGGAGTATATCCCCTTTTCACTAGTGCTAGACCAAGGAGATTATTTGAGCATCTGAGGTGGAGCGCCACACCTACCATCAGCTCCTTATTTTACCGCACAGATCCCTGTGCTACTCATACGTTGAGTTGGCGGGGACCAGTATCGAACCAAGAACCTTGAGATACCTAGCCGGACACTCTACTGACTGAGCTAAACCAGAGCATGTCTATTTTCACCCCTTTCTATGTTTATAATAGTAGTTCATTATTTAACTGAGATGGCGACACTCATAAAAATAATAATTCGGTAGATAAGCAATACTAGATAATCAGGATTTACATTTTTGTATTTTAGATGATTTGGACGGTCTCATATTTAATCGGAGGGTGTTGCATAATCATACAGGTGATACTTTTTAGGAACACAAGTATTGTTATATAGATCATAGATATATGCTATTCCCTATGTGGCGAATTAGTAGAAGGCACACGACCCGTAGGGAAACCACACCTGCGAAGTAAAGACGTCTGCAAGAAGGGCATTAAGACATGTCACATCAACACCAACACATAGGAGGCTGGTGCAGAAAACCGAGCGGCCTGGCGCCTCCTTATCAAACAAGGGACGAAAAGGAGAGAAAAAGAGAGGAAAGAAGCCGCCACCGTAAAGAGAGCCAGAAGGGAGGAGAAACAACAGTAACTCCAGCCAGCAACACTGTTTGTTTGCAGTCAGTGCACCAGAGATTGCCAGTCAATAATTGGCCTCTTCAGCCACTCATACAGATGCGGATAAAAAATTGTGGACACTAAGCCATCGTATTTGCTATTCCCTTGGTTTGGTTTGGTTTGTTTTGTTTTACGGAATATCAACCTCAGTGGGTCATTTAATGCCGATAAAGTTTTGAAATAAATCAATTCTTTATGGATAATACAATTTTTTTATAAATACATTTTTCTCTTTAACCCATAGATGGGACCCTAACAGGTACTACCACTCCGGGTCAGCGCGGACCAGGGAACAATGGTGATGAAGGGGTGCTCCACATTCCCCAAACCTCCAAAACTGGAACCTCACCATCAGATAGAGTTTAACGTCATTCCCAGGACATGTAGACCCGCAGCCACCGGCTTCTAGCACCCATATGATAAAAAGGAGTTGGGGCTTGCCATAAGGGCAATAGGGTTGGGAAAATCACATAGGTGCTAGGGCTTGACGTGACCAGCCGATTGATCGGGGCGGGCCTCTCCGACCGCCCGTCTAGCACAAGATAGGGCCAAAGTGGAGTATTACATGTTATGAACTGCTCATCCACCTGGGCTCTATCCTTAAGCATCACGGGTCGCCACTTACGGCCAACAGGTGGCCCCATTGGGGGAGTCTTACCCCTCTGCAAAAAAAGCAGAGGTGCAGTCGGTGCATTCTAATGCCAGAGCCGACAGGGCGGGCTATTCCGTTGGGTAGAGAATTTTTCGATCAGAGAATACTGACCTTGATTAACAAATTGAACGTAAGAACTGAAAGCAAATAAATCGACTCTTTTGATGGCAGCAAACAGAGGAATTCTTTAGAATTTCAGTTCATTGTTAACAATCAGTGAAATTGCCAGAAAAAGCGGGAAATGTTTAACACCCTTTGTTCCTAACTCGATGCGCTCAGTACTTTTAAACATTCCATTTAAAAGAGCAGTAATAATAATAATAATAATAATAATAATGATAATAATAATATGGAAACTGGCGAGTTCAATTAAAAGCTGGAAAACAATCCCTGGCAGAAGTAAAATCCAAAGAGGTATCTTCCAAGGAGACTCATTTACACCACTACTCTTTATTATTGCAATGATGCCGCTAAAACCATTATACTGAAAAATGTACCGGGGGATACAAATTTAGTAATTCACAAGAAAAGATCAACCACCTTATGTACATGGATGACATTAAAATTTTGCAAAAAATGAAAAAGAATTGGAGAGCCTAGTACAAACTATTAGGATATATAGCCAGGATATAGGGATGGAATTTGGAATCGAAAAAATGTGCTATGCTTGTAATAAAAAGGGGTAAAGAAAACTATTAAATGGAATACAACTACCAAATCAGGAAACTATAAAATCTCTTGATGAAAATGAAAGCTACAAATACTTAGGAATTTTGGAAGCGGACAATATCATGCAAGCAGAAATGAAAGGAAAAGTTAAAAAGGAATATCTCAGGAGAACTAGAAAACTTCTAGAAACGAAACTTAACAGCAGAAATCTGATCAAAGGAATTAATACCTGGGCTGTCCCCATTATGATACTCAGGACCATTCTTAAAATGGACAAAAGAAGAACTCAGACAGATAGACCAAAGGACGAGAAAATTAATGACCATGCACAAGGCTCTCCACCCTAGAGATGATAGAGATAGATTGTATGTGTCAAGAAAGGAAGGGGAAGAGGTCTTGCCAACATAGAGAATGCGTAGAAACCACAATCCAACAACTTGAAGATTACACAAGGAAGAGCAAAGACAAATTACTTATGGCGACCAACAATAGTAGAAACGGCAGATGGACAAACAGAAGAACGACAAAGACTAGAAAACAAAAATGGGAAGAAAAACAATTATATGGACGCTTCAAACGACAAATAGATGAGGTTGCACATCAAAAGACTTGGACATGGTTAAGAAAGGAAACCTCAAAAGAGAAACGGAATCACTTATAATTGCTGCACAAATAATGCCATAAGGACAAACTACATCAAAGCGAAAATTGATAAGACCCAACAAAATAGTAAATGTAGACTTTGCGGTAATAGAGATGAGACTGTTAACCATATACTCTGCGAATGTAGCAAACTAGCACAACGAGAATACAAAACTAGACACGACTGGGTTGGGAAGGTGATCCACTGGGAATTATGCAAGAAATTAAATTTTGACCACACAACAAAATGGTATATGCATAAACCAGAATCTGTTCTTGAGAACGAAACGCACAAAATTCTCTGGGACTTTGAAATTAAAACGGATCACCTTATCCCAGCAAGAGACCAGACCTAGTGTTGATAACAAAAAAAGAAAGAACTTGTCAACTGGTGGATTTTGCAGTGCCAGCGGATCACAGGGTGAAGTTAAAGGAAAATGAAAAAATTGACAAATATCTGGACCTTGCCAGAGAACTGAAAAAGTTATGGAATATGAAAGTGAAAGTTATACCAATTGTAGTTGGTGCACTTGGAACAGTCCCAAAAGCATTAGAAAAGGGTTTGGAAAGTTTGATATCAGAGGAAGGATTGAAACCATTCAGAACACTGCACTGCTGCAATCTGCCAGAATACTCAGAAGAGTCCTGGAGACCTGAGGAGACTTGCTGTCACTCAGACTCCAGTGAAAGACCATCAGCTAACACTGATGTGAAAACTCAAAAGGAGTAAATAATAATAATAATAATAATATATATATATATATATATATATATATATATATATATATAGTTGAGTGATGTGACAAATACAAGTTTTAGCTTTTATTCCTTTATTTGGGAACGATATTACTACCAATGGTTTCCTGCTAAATGCATTTTATCAGGTAAACGAAATATTTTTTTTTAATGACAGAAATGGTCTAAATTGTCAAATGTGTGCGTTTTTTAACTGTATTCTCGTGTTGCATGTTTGCGTGTTTACGGGATGTCGAATGCTCTTTTTGTTTGTACTTGTGCGTACAAACAAAAATACGCACACGTACAAACAAAAAGAACTTTCCACATCACGCAAACACGTAAACACGCAACACGAGAATACAGTTAAAAAAACGCACACATTTGACCATTTACACCATTTCTGTCATTTTAAAAAAAATATTTCGTTTACCTGATCAATGCTTTTAACAGGAAACCATTGGTAGTAATATCGTTCCCAAATAAAGGAATAAAAGCTAAAAATTTATTTGTCACTTCATTCAACTATCAACGCTCTAACACAGATATTGAGCACACTTCTAATAACAATGTACTTTGGATTACTATTACTGTTTCTAGTATACTAGTGCCAACCATACACACACACACACACACACACACACACACACATATATGTATATATACATATATATATACTTGAAAGAACATGCACCCTCCGAGTATAAGTATTTAAGTTTTAATAATGAAATATATTAAATAAGAAAGACTAACAAAATTAAATAAGAATGCATATAAAATTACTTGTTTTAATTATATTTTACTTGGTATCTATATAAAATCATTCATAGGATTGATTTTAATACGTTGGAAAATAAAACCAAGTAATTATTTATTAAGCCCGGTTATGTGAAAATCAGCATGCAAATTAACCACACCATATATTATGTAAACCTTTATGTCATAGTGATATATAAAACACAATAGAAGTGACCGAGTTTTGAGATTTTTCAGAATTTTTTTTACAGTAGAATAAATATGAAATAAGTGAGATTAGAATTATTTTCATTCAGAAGCCCAAAATTAATTCCGTAAGAAAAACATTATTCCAATGCCGCTTTTAATAATTTCAAATGACGATGAGGAAATTAAATTGTATTAAATATATATATATATATATATATATATATATATATATATATATTAGAGAGAGAGAGAGAGAGAGAGAGAGAAAGAGAGAAAGAGTGAGAGAGGGATAGATAGAGATATATAGATACATAAATCAAAGTTTAGCTTATCTTTATTATCATTGGAACAATTTTGCTACCATTAATTTCTTGCTCTGTGGCAGTCATCAGGCAACGAAAATGTTTTGAAATATATATATATATATATATATATATATATATATATATATATATATATATATATTACCTCCCCATTTTACATATGATCCCTCTACTTTTTAGTAGTTTACAAATTTGCATGTACCAAACATCTATATATATTATATATATATATATATATATATATATATGGAGGTATGTGATGTATTTATTACTTCGTAGTAAACGGACATGCTGAGACGAATTAAAATCCTGAACGAGACTGTTTGAATTTTACATTGACCCAATACCATTGGCAGAGGTGTGCATACAATTATTATCACTCCAGCTATGAGTAAATAATAGGACAGACTGGGCTCTTTAAACTTGATTATGCAATCAGTCTAGGAAAATCACAACTCTGAATTCAAACCTTGTAAAAAATTGACATTGGGTCACAAACACACACACTTATAAACACGATATAAATATATATATTATATATATATATATATATATATATATATTATATATATATATAGATAGATAGATAGATAGATAGATATATTGAAGTAATTATATTCATTCTCACCTATTATGCTATCTATTTAAATAACAGTCCACACGCATAAAGAGGTACACTCACCTTATATATATATATATATATATATATATATATATATATATATATATACATGTAATCATGTCTGTATGTGCATTCGTCTGTGTAAGTGTGAGAGTGTTTGCCTGATATAAATACTTGTTTTTTCTTTTCGTTTTTCTATTATATTATTCCACTTTGCAAAACGGGATTGGCACACATGTCCTGCAATCATATAAATTGAGCATTTAATTTGAAACTTTTTTCTTTTTTTTTCTTTTTTCTTTTCAATTTATAAAAATATGGACATTAAAACTGTATATTGATCGTAGACGCTGAATATCATGGGATAGGTAAAAGGAGCATTTTAATTGGAACATGATTTGAAAGACGCCCGCTTAAATTTTATTACATTAAAAAGAAAAAAAAATCTGAGATCTTTGTTACAGACATTTCAGTTGAAAATTATTTTCATATTACAGTGTCGACTAAAAATATATACTAGCCACCTTCTTAAAGAGGTCTAGGCAAATGTTCACTTTAATTGTATATGTTTGGTGTTATAAAAAAATAAATGTGCTTGGGTTTTTAAGAAGGAGAGAATAGTGCCACTAATTATTCGAATGAAATTATACTAAAGAAGTACAGCTGACTAACCGGTTTCGTCTCAACCAACTTCCTCTTAATTCTAGATTTCTATACCACCTAGTCCGCCCGTGGCTTCCGGTTCAGAAATTCCGGGGGCTTATGGAAAAAAAAAGAATTTTTGAAGTTAATTAATTTTTAGTAGTATATAAAAATAAAACAGTAAAGTCGTCGGGGCGGCCTAAAGTCAGTATCAGCCAGTCAGCGAGGGAGTATATCCCCTTTTCAATAGAGCTAGACCAAGGAGATTGTTTTGACGTCTGAGGTGGAGCGCCACACCTACCATCAGCTCCTTACTTTACCGCACAGATCCCTGTGTTACTCATACGCTTTGAATAAAAAACATGAATTTCTGGGGAAATGCTTCCATGAGATACATAACTCATTAATGTATTATTCAGATTAATATAGATATAATATAAGTTATGCATTAAGTATAGAAAAATGTAAAACTACAACTTAATTGATTTCTCATAGGACAACACCAGTAGTCTACATAAAATATATAAACAAAAAGATTAGTATTATCTGCGTTCTTCGGACTATTGTCCCCATCTTCATTGTTATTTATGCAACATTTCGGCCGACTCAGGAACCTTCTTGGACTCGGGAACCTTCTTTTCAAACTCGGGAACTTTCTTTCGTAATCGGGAGCCATCACGGAACTTTGAACCTAACCCTTTATTTAGTCCAATTGGACACATGGCCTCGTGGATAAGGTAGTTAGGTTAAGACAGTTCTATGTGACAGTTATCTCTGGATCCCGAGTTCAATCCTGAATAGAGGCAGTTAGAAAAATAATTAACACAACTCCTACCCCAGCTATGGTTAGCGGAATGAGAACAGGATACCCACGTGGACTAAATAAAGGGTTAGGTTCAAAGTTCCATGATTGCTCCCGATTACGACAAGAAAGTTCCCGAGTTCAAAAAGAAGGTTCCCAAGTCCGACAAGAAATACCTGAAGAAGGCCGGAGGGTATATCGGCCGAAACGTTGTACAAATAACAATGAAGATGGGGACAATAGTCCGAATAACGCAGATAATACTAATCTTCAAGCCTCATCTCAAACATTCAGAGAAATAAACAAAAAGATGATGGGAGTTGAAGACAGCTGACAGTTTGAATTACAAATTACGTCTGCCTGATAAGTGTATGGAAAAGTAAACTTTATCTTCAAAGGGAAATAGTTAAGATTTAAAGATTAAAGTTTATACTAATCAGAATGACAGAGAGAGAAGACCAAACAAATATATATATAAGAGAGTTTTATGATTTGCTTGAAGCATTGTGTATATATTGATTAGGAGGTTGATTTAGAAGGCTATCACAATGCAGGTGTAAAGAAAAAATAATAATACGGTTACAATGATGTTGTGTGTTAACATGTATTTAATTCTTGAATTTTCGAGATAATATCTCTTTTTCAAAAGATCACTGGAACTGAAACAGTCTAGTTCCAGTGATCTTTTGAAAAAGAGATATTATCTCGAAAATTCAAGAAGTAAATACAAGTTAACACACAACATCATTGTTACCGTATTATTATTTTTCTTTACACCTGCATTGTGATAGCCTTCTAAATCAACCTCCTAACAAATATATATATATATATATACATATATATATAAAATTAACTACTTATAATTTTTAGTTCTCCTGAGGAAAATGGAAAAGTAAACTGTATTTTCAAAGGGAAATAGTTAAGATTTAAAGATTAAAGTTTATACTAATTAGAATGACACAGAGAGAAGACTAAACAAATATATATATATATATATAATATATATATATATATATATATATATATATATATATATATATATATATATATATATGAGGAAAAATGAGTAAAGAAAAGAAATGTAGATGGATAAAATGAATTTAATCGATATCACTTTAATCGATATCACTTACACATGTGTTTCGGTCAGTTTATCAAAATTTATACGGAGTACGCTATTATTATTATTAAAATATTGTAAGTGATATCGATTAAAAAGATATCGATTAAATTAATTTTATCCATCTACAGTTGTTTTCTTTACTCATTTTTCCTCATATTGTCGGAGTCCATTCATATATATATATATATATATTATATATATATATATATATATATATAATGAGCTACTTAGTTCTCCCGAGGAAGGTTTACCTTGAACAGCGAAACCATTATATACACTGCAACTTTTAACTTTACATAATCTGTAAATAAAAATATATACACCACTTAAACAGAACCATCTTACGATAACATCTTAATAAATTAAACAACTTATACAAAATTATCTACCATCAATGTTTGGTTCCTTTTTTAATCGACCACTGTTTTAACACTTCACCGATTTTTTTCAAAACATAAACTAAGCTCCGAGAAAAATGTTCAACATGTTAATGATAAATAATAACACTTTATTTTTTTTATTTTATTTATTTTTTTTTTTTGTAATAAAAATCTATTTTGTACCATAACCCCTAGAAAAACCAAATATCCAAATCATAACATTCTATTTCAGCGTTCCAAATTTTTTTAAAAATTCGATTTTCGAATATTCCCAAAAATCTCAACGAATTTTTTCATTCAAAATAAATGTTCACTCTGATGAAGGTCGATTCTTCTATGTGTGCGAAATATTTCCACACACATAAACTGACCGAAACACATGTGTAAGTGATATCGATTAATGTGATATCGGTTAAATTCATTTTATCCATCTACATTTCTTTTCTTTACTCATTTTTCCTCATATTGTCGGATTGAATTCTTTTTCCATTTCACACACACACACACACACACACAACACACACACACACATATATATATATATATATATATATATATATATATATATATATATATACCACCCTCCCCTCACACAAAATGAATGCGACACAAGGTCAATTTATTGTTGTGTTTAATAAGGTTGAATTAAGAGTTTTCCTTCTCCTAGACTGGTTTCCTAGACAGGGTTAAAGAGCTCAGTCAGCCTTTTTATTTACCCATAGCTGGTGGGGGAGTAGTTATATGCATGCCTTTCCAATGGGTATTAGTAGAGAGAAAGAAATGTTGGGTGTTTGGTTGTTTCTGTATAATTGTGAGTACCTCTATGTGTATTAGTGTGTCAGTGTTTCAGAAAATGAGGCCACTTCAAAGGTTATTTGGTGAGGGTGAAACACCTTCTTTAATTTGGACACTATTTCTATTGCATTATTGTATTTCATGTGCAATTGCAGGGGATTCAAGACTGCATCTTGTAAGCTGACATTTCTGCACGCGCCAACGTCCACTCCTTTACAAATATTGGCAAATATTCACATGATGTCCTTACCGACCGCACCATCTTACGTTGTGGCGCTATACTTAGCAAATTAAATTTCTTGCGTTTCGGAACTCTTCCGGCTTTTGGTGCTGCCAAAAAAAGTCCAGATTTGCTGCGTCAACAGCCTCTAATTCGCCCAGCATGTAGGTACGCACGGCTTAGATTAGCAAGCTGCAAAAACTCGGTAAATTGGTAAGGAGTGAAGGAAAAGCAACCGAGAAAAGAAATAAATAAATAAAAAGAAATGCTGAAATAAGATCTTGGATATAAGGAATAGGGCTAGTAAAAAAAAGCTAATATTGCTATATCTATATTTACCAACCCCTCCGCACGAGCAGGATGTGACACAAGGTCAATTTATTAAGCGGAGTTCAACAGATTTGAATTCAGAGTTTTCCTTCTCCTAGACCGGTTGCCTAACCAAGGTTAAAGAGCCCAGTCTGCCCTACTATTTACCCATAGCTGGCGGGAGAATTGGATTCATACCTTTCCCAAGGGTATTAGCGCTAAGTGAAAATGCAGTTACCGCGTCCAGGATTTGAACTCTGAGTGACGAGTCCATTTCCCATGACTTTAACCATTACACCACACGCTAATATTACTATATACTAGAAAATATATACACCCTCAGAGTGCAAGTATTTAAGTTCTAATGTAATACCGCCCTGACGGCTGCGGCGTTAGAATGCACCGACTGCACCTCTGCAGAGGGGTAAGACTCCTCCAATGAGGCCACCTGTTGGCCGTGGGTGGCGACCCGTGATGCTTAAGGATAGAGCCCAGGTGGATGAGCAGTTCATGACATGCAATACTCCATTTTGGCCCTATCTTGGGCTAGAAGGGCTGTCGGAGAGGCCCCCTCCGATCAATCGGCTGGTCACGTCAAACCCTAACACCTATATGATTTTCCCAACCCTATTGCCCTTATGGCAAGCCCCAACCCCTTTTTATCATATGGGTGCTAGAAGGCGGTGGCTGCGGGCCTACATGTCCTGGGAATGGCGTTAAACTCTATCTGATGATGAGGTTCCAGTGCTGGAGGTTTGGGGAATGTGGAGCACCCCTTCATCACCATTGCTCCCTGGTCCACTCTGACCCAGAGTGGTAGTACCTGTTAGGGTCCCATCTATGGGTTAAATAGAAAAATGTATTTATTAAAAAAATGTATTATCCATTAAGAATTGATTTATTTCAAAACTTTATCGGCATTAAATGACCCACTGAGGTGGATATGCCGTAAAACAAAACAAACAAACAAACAAATCTAATGTAATAAAATATTATTTTCAATAGGAAAGGATAATGAAACTGAATAAGAATGCAGATAAAAAGATTTGAAACAGATTGTGTATAACACAACTCCTACCCCGGCTATGGTTAGCGGAATGAGAACAAGATACCCCCGTGGACTAAATAAAGGGTTAGGTTCAAAGTTCCGTGATGGTTCCCGATTACGACAAGCATGTTCCCGAGTTCGAAAAGAAGGTTCCCGAGTCCTAGAAGGTTCCAGAGTCCGACAAGAAATACCTGAAGAAGGCCGGAGGGCATATCGGCCGAAACGTTGTACAAATAACAATGAAGATGGAGACAGTAGTCCGAATAACGCAGATAATACTAATCATCAAGCCTCACCTCAAACATTCAGAGAAATAGTCTGTGTATAATTGAAAAATAGAACAACTGAAACTTACTATTTCATCACTTCCGTCTTTCATTGCTAAATTTTCCTAATTTAACTATATAGCTAAAATAGGTAGTAAAGAATAAAATTACAGTTATGTCTTCTTGTTAATGGATGTTTTAAAATTATTGATTAAGATAAAACCAAACAATTAGAAATCAATAATACTAAGAAAATATCTATTAAAATCAAATTTTTAATATCAATATGCATATTGGCCTTTCCATCAAAACCACTATTTTGTTGCATATATAATTGTAATTGTATGTTATTAGTATGTAGATATGTCCAACATATCTAACTATGTTAGGTGACGACAGTCATAATAAATAAGAATTCGGTGGATAATCGACAACAGATAATCAGTATTTACATTTTTGCATTTCATTTTGGACGATTCGGACGTTCTCATTTTTAACCAGAGGGTTTTCCAAGATGATAACGGTCGGAAGATTATGTAACAAGAATATTAATATATAGATCCCTATTTGGCGAACACAACATCTTGCTAGAAATTGCTGTATGCCAGTGTGATCAATAAATAATCATTCTAAACATCTTTTTATCCCAATGTGGCCAACAAAAATCCGTCTAAAATGTCTTTATTTTTGAGTGATTGACAACCATTCTTTATCCCACACCACACACCTCCTTGCTAATACATCGTGGTTCAAATTGAAAATATGTTGCCTCTACATACATCATAAATATCTCAAATATATTGCTAACAGAAATGCTGATATGATCCTTAAGACATACATATATGTACCTGTACCATACATGTTAACATCCTTGATCCCAGGGGGCCATCCCTCCAGGCAACACCTGCCCCCGTAATTTAAAGGGACAGGGCTGGGTTTATTACCCAGTGCATGAGGCGCCTCTTTGAGGGAGAATGCCGACGGAGTCAACGAATACCACCCATGAACTTCGGCTTGTGGGTGGGCCCACATAAAAATGTCCTTGTGTCACGCTCTCATAAGTGGGATGAGAGGCAAATACCTCTGGTTTCGACCGGGCGGTCCGTGACTTCGCCCTGGATCTTAGAAACTAACATCGTTGATCTCAGGGTCTATCCCCGAGGCAACACCTGCACCCATTATTTTCTTGCCCACTTGAAGGCGCCCCCTTGAAGGGTCAACGCATTTTTGCACCCGCCATCCATGAGCTTCGGTTCCTGGGTGGTACCACATCAATAGGGCCTTGTGCCTAACCCGTACACGTTGGGTACGTGGTAAATATCTAGCATGTAGATATGGTCAACAGTATTAATAATGTAAAACAATTCAATTAATAATTGAGGTTTAAATAAAAAATAAAATCAGCGCGAATGAAACGTTAATAACTAAGGGAATTTTGATTTGTGTAGTAATATAGTTTCGGTTACAGACAGAAAAACATACAATGGTCATTATATTGAGATATGCATATATATATATATATATATATATATATATATATATATATATATATCTTAATATAATATATATATATATGTGTGTGTGTGTGTGTGTGTGTGTGTGTGAAAATAAAATAAAACTTAAATACTTGCACCCGGAGGGTGCATATATTTGCTAGTATATATATAATATATATATATATATAATATATATATGTGTGTGTGTGTGTGTGTGTGTGTGTCTGCCTGTGTGTCTATGTGTGTGTGCGTGTGTTTGAGTGTGTGTGTGTGTTTTTTTTTTTTTTTTTTTTTAGTTCCATCTAGATAATGTATTAACACTTTTCTCATGTGAATATTTACGATTATGCTTTAGCCGGTTCATACTTGGTGTTTTATGTTAAAATGTTTTATCTTATTTTATTTTGTTTATGTCCGGTGAATCTGTAATTGCTACACAGAGAGCTTTCTCTGCCCATTTCCTGTTTTCTTGGGATGATGATGTTCGAGATAGTTCTATTGGTTGAACATTAAATCGAGAACAGCATCATTCAGGCACAACATGAAATGATTAGGGAAATCTCTCTGTGTAAGTAAAAGTAAAGTTGGCAGAGTGGCCTATTGTCGGTAGCGAGGGAGTCTATACCCTTGTAGCTGGGGCTAGATCATGGAGTTCTTGTCGAGATGTGGCGCTAGGCCTACCTATTATACAGCACATATCAGATTACCCATGATGTGCTATTCATAAGGTTAGTTTGCGGGGACGCTTATCAAACCCAGCACCTTGCGATTTCTAGGTGGATTCTCTGTCGACTCAGCTAAATCGGATTCACTGAATACCAGTTGCATATTCACAAGACTAGAAAAATAACGTTTCAAAAATCAAACGCATGGTGTGAACAGGTTGTGGAAATACGTAGACAAGATTATGATAAAGGCAACAGGTAAGGAAAACACGGTACTAAATATATATATGTTATATACTGGCTTCAAATTCACAGCCCTACTTCGTGTATCTGCATACGTAGCTGGTATTGTCACTAACCCTAGACGATATATGTAGTAGTCGCTTAATGAAATCTACAACACATGGGTATAGTAAGAGTTTCTCTTCTCGGCTGTATGTGGTGGGCGGCGAGCGTTGCCAATGACTACTACTACTGCTGGGATGACTGGCGATGTTGATATAAAGGGGTGGACGAACCTCACTGCCCGCTGGCAGCGATGGACCGTGTCGACGTTCGGTCCTTGTGCTCTGTTCGCCGTCCGCTGTCTGACTGTCTAACTGCCATGGGATCCCTGACTTCCTTTTATATATATCAAACGCCTACGCGTTTTCTTTTGTTATCTTTATCAGCGGACAAATCTATTTCCGAACTTATTGTTACCCATCCTTCTTTGTTAGCTTTACCCGGAAAAAGTCCTTTGTTACTCTTTTCGTCTTCTCCCTGCCTCGATCCAACCGGAAGACCCTATTTCCGTTTTCACCTTCTTTTAAATATCTTCAATATACAATACAAACGGTGTATTCAACCAACAAAACATCAACGTGAAATATGCAATATATAACGTGTGATATACAAAATGTGTCTGAGGTATGTGTTATAAATTGTAGATTGAAAAATAATGCGTTTGCGTAACTTAGCTTGTCTTGTCACTGGTATGAAGAGATGAGCGTCTCTTGCTAGCTTGAGTTAAGTCTGACGTTACGTCGTCACCGGTTCTTCTTATAACTGGCTTTACAAACACGTCCTCTAGTGACGGCCGTAGCAGCAGAAAAAGGCCGGTTGAAGGAATCAATCTTCGAAAATTGGCGGCTAAACTAAGCCTAATCATATTTGTTTTGATTCGTCGCCGACAATGGCCTTTAACCAATCACACAAGGTCTCTTATCAGGCAATGGTTAAGGGGCGGTAACTGTGTAAGTTCCTATTATTTCTTTTAAGGTACAAGCTATGATCTTAATTGATCGTATATATATATATATATATATATATATATATATATATATATATATAATCCAAAAGTCAAGAGAAAAAATCTTCCTTACGACACAAGAGTTTTCTTTAAAAAAAAACTGTCGCAGTTTGAGAGCTCAATGTGTGCTCTTAATGTTAGAGTCACAGAGCAAATATATAAGTAAAGAAATTACAAAAGACTTAGAGATTTAACTCTATTTAGATCTAAGCTCCCTGAAATTGACTATAACGCTAAATCTCTAAGTATTTTGTTATTTCTTTACTATATATATATATATATATATATATATATATATATATATATAATATATATATATATATATATATATATATATATATATATATATATATATATATATATATATATATATATATATATATATATATATATATATATATATATATATATATATATATATATATATATATATATATATATATATATAAATACAAAATCTAAGAAGTCCGTTTGGGGTAGGGGTTTATATTATCGGCCTGTCAGCTTGGCAGTCCGGTTTCAAATCACGCACAGGGCGGTCTTCCGATCTATAGCTCTGCTGATGAGGCCTAATAGGCCGAAATGTATATACAGAGATTGATTTTTCTCGATTTGTTTAGCCATACATTTAAATAGGTATTCCCGCCTAATTCATTATTAATTAATTAATTTTCAAAATTAGGTACGACTCCAATTAAGCACTTGTTCTCCCAAAAATTGTCGGCAAAAAGCCATTCCAAACAAACCATGTTTACAACGTATCATATATATATATGTATATATATTATATGGTGATACATTAGTTAGATGGAGTTTACCATTAAGTCTTGCCAAGAAGCAGTTCAAAACGTGGGAGGTATTTCTAATGCATTCTGTATGTTTTTCTGACTTAATTCCTGTCAACTTATAAACGAATAAACAGCTTACTGTAGATTAAGGGGCAGCAAGAGGTTTTGTATTTTAGGTTTAAGAGGTGGCTGTGGTTATTCCTGGTGCGTGTTCCTAGGGTTTGCTTTTAACCCCATCTTATTTGGTGGTCGCGCTGGAAAGGAAGGAATTAAAGGAATGAAAAAGGAAGAGACAAAGACAAAATGCAGTTTTAGAATTTAGGATTTATTCGCGGGTCAGAGCCACCGCGTGGAAAGGGAGTTTATCTCTGGTCAGTAGTAATGTCTTTTCCGATTTAAGGCCTAAAATCAGAATCGTCGAGAGATTCTCATGGGGGTCGGAAGTGTGTCCTTTGTCCCGCACATGCTAGGATGGTTCTTCCGGTGAAGGCTCATGGGAGTTTGTTTGTATTTTATTTGGATTTTGTTAAAATCCCTATAAGACTTACCGAATATGGGATACCTACATGCTTGATCAGCTAACATCATTATTTTGTGAGTATATCAAAATTAATAACAATGCTGTCGTTCATTCACCGGTCCCCTCTATAGGGATCGGCCCCTATATTTTTACGGCATGTGGAATTGACCAAATTAAAATAATTAAGTTTTCTTAAATAACTAGATTTACAATGGTATGTCATGAGTTTAGAATTAAGTAAACAAAAGAGAATCGAATAAATATTAGTTTAGAAATATTTTAGAAACAATAGAAAAATGGTTTAAATTCATCCGATAATTTACGTCACCAGAATTCCACATGTACCAAAATCATTCGATATTGCATCATTGCAAATCACCTGATATTTGGGGAATATTTTAGCTTAATGATCACAATAGACAATGACAATAAGAAAATTATAAAAAGGCCCATTTAGCTGAAAGAAAAGATGGAGATACAGAGACAGTGAGGAGCTTTCGCTCTTCCTGACTCAACAGAGTTGGAGAGGATGCTCCTAACTCGACAGTGGGAACGTCCGAAAACATCAAATATGACTCAACAGGTCTATCTATCTTTTCGTCTCCTATTTCTCTCTCTCTCTCTCTCTCTCTCTCTCTCTCTCTCTCTCTCTCTCTCAACAACAACAACTTTCAATCACAAGTTCCAATCACAGACAAACTACTAATATGTTGACACAAGCAATCACACTAATATAAACACCATGTCACAGTTGTCACACACAACTATGCACAGACACAATCAGACTGCAACACCACTGAAAGAACAATGAAACTATATTAATTGTATTTATGTATATAAAGTTTGTTTCCTTTATCAATGTCTTCTTCTTTTGTTACCTATGGAAACTACATATTCCGTAGTCCTTATACATATAAATTGTAGGGACCCATAACTTGGATCTTCAACTCCTCAACCACACACTAACCAAACAAACCGGGTCCCTACACCTCTAATGGTTTGGTCCAGTGCAGTTGGATACATGGCGCAAATAATATAAGGGTTTAGTTAATAAATAATTGTAAGGGGAAATAATCTCTATGTAGCGAGGTTAATCCTGGTGAAGGGCGAAATTAACATAGAATATTTAACATGGCTTATTGCTTGTACCCGGTCATGGGTAATGGAATGAGAACAGTCCACCTCCGTGGATTGAATAAAGGTTTAGGGTTAACTTTCCGATTGGGACTACGATATTAAGGCTCCCGAGATTGACAAGATTCCAGAATTCGAAGAGAAAGTTAATGATTTGGTGAAAGAACCGACTTCAACAAGAAACAACTGAAGAAGGTCGAAGAGCACATCGACTGAAACGTTGTGTATATAACAATAAAAAATTTAAAAAATCCAAACGATACACAATAGACCTATTATTCTTTCGTGCTTAAAAAAATCCAGTACATTTATAATACTTTTATATAACCTTGTCATCTATTACTTAAACCATAGGCCAAATAATCTCTACATTATATATATATATATATATATATATATATGTGTGTGTGTGTGTGTGTGTGTGTGTGTGTGTGTGTGTGTGTGGATTACTTATTTATATATGCTCCCAATTTGGTCGAGCACTTTAATTAGAAGGGGTTTAATTGCAAAAATTCACCGTATTTGGCGCACAGCTATGCCTCGCTTTGTTTACATAGGTTTGAGGCCTCTAGTGAATTCATTTCCGTTTAGAAATGTAGCGATTAAATATTCTCCTATATTTGACAGCTGCCTATGGCCGTACGGGTAAGAGGATTGGCGAACGAAAGTTCATTCGGGTCTTGAACCCGGCCAGAGGTAGCAGTTAAACGGTATAACCACACTGATGAGAGGTGATACTTCGAAACACGTGTCTGTGGATTACTTATATATATATATATATATATATATATATATATATATATATATATACCACAGTCACCATTAAATCTACCAAGCAAATAAGTATACAATCCTATTTATTCGAGATTTTTTCACTAAAATTGATTAAAACGTGCACAATATAAAGAGTTAAATAGATGAAAATCGAATGGTTTGAAATTCAGTATTGAAAGTAATTGGAGTATTCAAAATAAAGCGCCTGCTTACGTGTGTAGGAGCTGTATTTATTTGTTATAAAGTACCATATATTTAAGGTGCAATTGTATATATGCATATATATATATATGTATATATATATGTGTGTGTGTGTGTGCGTTTATGTGTTTTTGTGTGTGTATGTGTGTGTGTGTGTGTGTTTATGTGTGTTTATGTGTGTGTGTGCGTCTGTGAATTTTCTTTGGATGATTACATGACGTTGAAAATAGCTGTTTAAACTCTAAATATGACCAATTAAAAATTAAACGTAAGTAATCGCAAAAATGAATTTATATATATGTATGTTGATATATATATATATATATATATATATATATATATATGTGTGTGTGTGTGTGTGTGTGTGTGGTGTGTGTGCGTGTGTGTGTGCGTGTGTGTGTGTTTTGTGTGTGTGTGTCTGTGTATTAGTATATATATATATATATATATATATATATGCATCCATTTTTCATATTATACGTGTATATACATATGTGTGTATATATATGTGTGTGTGTTGGTGTATATATATATATATATATATATATAATATATATATATTATAAGCTTTATTCCTTTTTTCATCTTCTACATGTATATATATATATATATATATACAACCACCACACATACACACACACACACACACACACATATATATATATATATATATATATATATATATATATATATATATGCATACACATTTACACACATATATTACTATGAGATTTTTTCCTTTTTTCATGTTATACATGTATATATAACTATGGGCATGAACCAAAGATAAAAGGGAAAAACTCGAAGCCGGCATACATGAATTATTAAAGAAAAAAAGTTTCGATTGACCGCCGACAAAAGTTGAAGAAAATCAACGGCAGCTGGCGCTGCTTTCGCCTGCCGATTTCCAGAGAGATAGTGAAAAGATAGGCAGTCAAAATGGCCAGCCTATGAATTAGATTAGACAAACACTTGCCTCTGGCTCCACACTTCGTACCGACAGAAAAAGGCGTTCACGAGATCGTTCGATCTACTCTCGTATGAACGATAAGCATTTTGAAATGATGTCGGACGGTTGAGGGTCCACAGAGAGAAAAACGCTCACTGCTTAAACCAACCACCCACACAGACACACACACTCACTGCGTCCAGTCGATCTGCTTTTGGCGGGTGGTATTTTGTATTAAATGGTTTTCCCGGCCAAAGATTTGCATTTGCTTGTTGGCCATTTCTCGTGTTTGAAAATGACGATTTGTTTTCAGTCTTCCTTTTTTTTTCTTCTTTTGCCTATTATTCAAATGCTTTATAGGACTTTTCAATAAAGCTCAAGCATATTTTCGTATTTTCGGTTTCACTCCCCCTTCTTCCACTCTCTCCCTCTCTCCCTCTTACTCTATCTCTCTTTATCAATTTATCTCTCTATACCTATCCCTATACAATATGCTATTCATATATATATATATATATATATATATATATATATATAATATATATATATATATATAGTTTTTTTCCGTAGTTAGGGTCTTTCCATGTGTGGTTTAACCAAGCTGATGCAGGTAGACCATAGGGAGAGCTCAATGTGCCTAATACCAGTGAGTAAAAGGACAGAGCAATATATTTAGTAAATGAAAAAAACACTCAAAACTTGCTTCATTACAATAATTTATTTCAACCGTATTAATACGGCATCTTCAGGTAATCACAAGAACATGACTCTTACGAGTAAGAGTCATGTTCTTGTGATTACCTGAAGATGCCATATTAATACGGTTGAAATAAATTATTGTAATGAAGCAAGTTTTGAGTTTTTTCTTCATTTACATATATATATATATATATATATATATATATATATATATATATATATCTTTGAAAGAAAGAAAAAATTAACACCGTTATTCCATAATAAATTTATTTCGACCAAAATTGGGGCCTTTATAAATCTAAGTTGATTTAATATTGTTTCACAAAATTTCGTGTCATCAGATGTTAAATCAAAACAATTTGAATTGCATTTTTTTTTTTTTTGAGGAGTAAATTTTTCCGTTATGCAATTCAAATTCTTTTGATTTACCATCTGATGACACGAAATTTTGTGAAACAATATTAAATCAATTTAGATTTATAAAGGCCCCAATTTTGGTCGAAATAAATTTATTATAGAATAACGGTGTTGAGTTTTTCCTTCCTTTCAAAGATAAATATTGCTCTGTATATAATCTAAAAAGTTTATTATACATTGAGCTCTTTTTAGTGATTTAAAGATTCATGTATTTATACATACTGGATCATACAATAATAATACAGTGTATCTTAGAAATCACAAATAGAATCATCCCTTACTACCAAGTTTTGGATACCTCTCATCTCTAGCAAAAAAGGTATGAATTCCCTAGCTGTCCCACTGATACCAACTAAACCTACTTCGTCAACTTCACTTATACTTTATATATATATATATATATATATATATATGTGTGTGTGTGTGTGTGTATACATATATATATAAGATTTTTGGATGTTTGTTTATTTTAGAAGCATTGTTGATTAAAGTATATATTAATATTTATATTTTTGCTTGAAGGCAATTACAATGCGCATATCGCATAAAATTCGATAATTATAGAAGATAATAATGACAAGTGAATTTCGCAAAGAATTATTCGGTGTGTAGAACATCGTAGAGACTGTTTTATTAAGTCTCATTAGCGATGTATACTAACGATTTCCCTCCGACAGAAATCGAAACCGGGACTCCAGCAGGATAGTCATAAACTATACTACTTCGGCCACGATACAGCACGGAAAAATTCCTGCGAAATTAACCTGTCAATGATACTGAGACGTCTCTACCAACCGTCAGCGCTATACTTTACCCCACAATTACTCACGAAATTAATCCGTTAACTTGTCGAGGACCTGTGTCGAACCCGCAACCTTGTGATTCCTAGGCGATTGCTCTACCACATGAGCTAAACCGGAGCCATGAATTTACCAGGAACTTGACTCATATTCATGTTTAAGATAGGCAAGATCTCTCTCTTTCAATATATATCTATATACATATATATATAAATATACACACTCACATATATATATATATATATAATAATATACATATATATATATACACACATATATATATATATACACTCACACACATAAATATACACACATACACACACACACACACACACACACAACACACACATATATATATATATATATATATATATATATATATATATATTATATATATATATGTCAAGCCTTATGCCATCTTTGTGAATAATGGCGTCCCAGCTTCTACATACCAGCAAATTTTAGAAGAAGAAATAAAGTCAGACCAGCATCTTTAGAAATGTCCCAGCTACGCAAGAAAATTCCAGCCAGCTACTCAAGACAGTAACAAAAGATAAAGACTTTAGAAATGTGGAATGCCTCTAATGTTCCTCATCCTCTCATTATCTCATAAAATCTCCTCTCTTCCTATAGATATACACAGCAAGCTTTATATGATATAACGCGTTTGACTTTTTTTTCTTTCCTAATGAGCATTCGACCTCATCACAACAACTGTCAGCGCTATACTTTAACCCACAATTACTCACGCTGTGAAATAATCCGTTAACTTGTCGAGGACCTGTATTGAACCCGGAACCTTGAGATTCCTGGGCGATTGCCCTACAGCATGAGCTAAATCGGAGCCATTGATTGACTATAAATCTATTAATTTGCCGGTAACTTGACTCATATTCCTGTTTAAGAGGCTAGAACAGGTTTAATGTTTAATCTTTCTTTCATTTCTTGTAGCTACCATTTCTTTTTATATAACTTGCAGATTGCTCTGAATACCTGGTTTTTACATGACATACTCTGTGTTGCATTTGTCCGTTTGGTTATCTGACTATACCGCTATCATTCTGTAGGAATCAACCATTTCCTGTTTTGTTTGATCGAAGAACTTTGGATTTCTCTAGTGGCTATTCTACTTATTGACCAATCTATGTTTAGGAATCTTTATAAGAACTTCTTTTCAATTAAGGTTATTACCACTAAAATGAACGCCAGGTGGTTCATGTGAAGCTGACCAATTGAAGCTAGAAATGAAATATCTTGAGGTGTATCTTATGTTTAAATTTTGCGTCGTGGGTTTAACTTTAGCATTTGTAGCATTTCTCACAATAAAAGTCTGATTACTCTATTGAGGTTTCCTTCGAGATTTCAAAAGACAGGATTATAACAATTTGTTCACCGACATTCACAATCTATTTCTCATTTTACTTGAGCTTTACGTTTTTATTATTATTTTTATTATTATTATTTACTCTTTTTGAGTTTTCACATCAGTGTTAGCTGATGGTCTTTCACTGGAGTCTGAGTGACAGCAAGTCTCCTCGGGTCTCCAAGACTCTTCTGAGTATTCTGGCAGATTGCAGCAGTGCAGTGTTCTGAATGGTTTCAATCCTTCCTCTGCTATCCAAACTTTCCAAGCCCTTTTCTAATCCTTTTGGGACTGTTCCAAGTGCACCAACCACAATTGGTATCACTTTTCACTTTCATATTACATAACTTTTTTTTCTCTGGCAAGGTCCAGATATTTGTCAAATTTTTCATTTTCCTGTGATCTGCTGGCACTGCAAAATCCACCACTTGACAAGTTCTTTCTTTTTTGTTAATCAACACTAGGTCTGGCCTTCTTGCTGGGATAAGGTGATCCGTTTTAATTTCAAAGTCTATTATTATTATTATTATTATTATTATTATTATTAGAGTTTTTCACACTCACCTTAGCCGGAGGTTCACTGGAGGCAGAGTGACAGTAAATCTCCTCAGGTCTCCAGGACTCTTCTGAGTATTCTAGTCGATCTCAAAAATACTAGGTCCGACCTCCTGGACGGGATAAGGTGCTCCCTCTGTACCTCGAAGTCCCAGAGAATTGTATGCGTCTCATTCTCTTGGACAGTTTCAGGCTTGTGCATATACCATTTAGTTGTATGTTGAAAATTGAATTTCTTGCACAATTCCCAGTGGATTACCGTTCCCAGCGAGTCGTGCCTAGTCGTGTACTCTCTTTGTGCTAGTTTGCTGTATTCGCTTGTTATATGAATTTTAGATAGCACGTGTGAATGGTACGTCATCTATGCTGCTGTTAATATTAATTTGAGTTTTAATAGTGCATATTGAAATCTTAAAAGTAAAGTTAATATCAACACCAGCACAGATGACGTAATTTTCTCACGTGCAATCTAAAATTCTAAACTTTTCAGTTTCAGAAAATTATAAACATCTCTATGAACTTTTAAACCGTTTTTTAAGTATTTAAAAAGGATACCTTTTCGAACACATCCAAAATTTCTGCATTCACATAGCTTTATTTTCAAAAATTAAAATAATTTGCACAGAAGAAGACCTGTTTTCCTGTATACCCCCCAAATATGTTTATTATTATTATTATTTTATTTATTTATTTTATTTATTTTGTTTTATATCTAAAATAATACTAAATTGGATACTATGCATACTAATAAAAGTCCTTGGTCGAAACACGTGTTGGCAATCCAATAAATTTTCATCCATACAACATTTTCTTTCAATTTATCCAACATCATATATATATATATATATATATATATATATTATATATATATATATATATATACAATATATATATAATTATATAACTTTAGAAATGCAACTGAAATCGAGAGGAAATGAATATATATATATACATATATATATATATATATATATATATATATATATATTCATTTATCTATTTATATGTGGAGAAAAGTAGACAAACACGGGATGTTATGGAAACTGGATATTTATAGTCGACGATGCAACGTTTCAGTCATTTAGAGCTTCTTCAGGACTCGAATATAGCTCTTGCTTCAATGATGGACATTTTCAAAATGGTGAAAACAGTAGGTTGTCAGTAGGGACAGGGTGGCTCGGAGTGGGTATTGGATTTTCTTCTCTCTAGATGGGGGGAGTTTTTTATGGTATATATATATATATATATATATATATATATATATATATATATTCATTTCCTCTCGTCATGTCAGTTGCATTTCTAAAAGTTATATATATATATATATATATATATATATATATATATATATATATGATGTTGGATAAATGAAAGAAAATGTTGTATGGATGAAAATTTATTGGATTTGCCAACACGTGTTTCGACCAAGGACTTTTATTAGTATGCATAGTATTCAATTTAGTATTATTTTAGATATAAATAACGGACGGACAGACAGATAGAGACAGAGATAGATTGATATATACACTAATTAGAAGTCTACAGTAAAGACTTTTGATAGACACACAAACACACACACAGCACACACACACACACACACACACACTTATATATATATATATATATATATATATATATATAATATATATATATGTGTGTGTGTGTGTGTGTGTGTAATGTATTATTATCTCACCTGGTGTCAGCTGCATTACTAAAGGTCTCGTGGATGGGGAAAAGAAATACAATCTTCAGATGAAACATCCGACTAAAATACTCGAAGAACTAAAAAAAACACTAGATATTCCACGCGCAATGCAAAATTGGCCGTATGACATTGGACCGGGAGTGGAAATGGGAAGGAAAAGGTGAGAGAAGGAAATGTCTCTCACTATTACATATCATATAAAAATAGTCCTAAATTGGTCTTAGGATATGGAGTAGGATACACTACTTGCTGAACTAGAAGAAATTAATTATAGAATAAATAGAATTTTCTAAATTCTGTTCGCAAGGAGACGGATTTCCTCGTAATTGTACTACAATAATTTTTTTAAAGACAGATTTCAAACCAGGAAGGAAAATAATTACCTACCGATATTACAAAATATAATATAAAAAATAAATATATATAGGTAAAAAAACAAACTCTGGAGTAGGACCTAAATCAAATCACTAAATCAAATTGGTACACCAAGATGGAAGAAAGATACAGAGATGGACTTTTCAATAAAATACAGAGCATTGAATTCTAAAAATCGTAGGTTTTCTCCAACAGCTCACCGTCTTGTCGGTGGGGCTTAGAATTCTATGTGAAATGCCAATAGCCTCATCTTAACTTGGAATCCGGGATGCCGTGTCAATTCGCTACGACGAGATATATTACTGTTACGATTCTGGTCGTCATTTTAGACGATTAGTTCTCCTGTTGGTAAATCCAGTGGTAGATAAAGAATGTAGCTGATTGTAACAGAGAGCTTGTTGTATTCCTTGGAATCCGAGATAGAAAATGGTGCAGTCTCGGTAGATCTCCTTTTTAAATAGAAAAAACTAAGTTTTCAAAAATGAGTTCAAAAATGCATTAAAAAAAAATTTTAGTACCCATCAAGAATAAATAAAACAAAATGTTTTCGGTATAAAATAACCCATTTGTTGAGATGCCGTAAAAATCTACAAACCAACCAGCCAACCAGCCAACCGATTTTAACCACCTGCTTAATCTACTGTGATTAGGTTTCGCATAACACAAGTTTTTGTAACGGTATCGTTCAGTTCGAAATCGTAAAGCCTAAATTCCCGAATATTCCCGAACTTTCCCGAATTTTCCCGACTATTCTCGAATTTTCCCGAATTTTCTAGTGTTCCTTCTATTAGAAAATTCTTTTATAGCCCTCTATAGCCCCTATCACGTAGGTCATTCACAGTAAGTGACTCTTATATTCATTAAGAACTCTTTCTTACTTTCCAAGATTTTCGTCCTAACTGTCTGTTTTATAATTCATGTTCCATATGCTCAGACAATAGAGTCTGTATTGTTATTATATTGTGCCTGTTTGTTTGGATTTTATTATGTATACATTCACATACGTTAGAAGCTTTCTCTGAAGCATTCATAAGAACCAGATGTGGCCACTAAAGTCAAAATCATACATTTAATTCTTATACTTTTACTTATATGATAGTATTTCAGTTTCTTGCGAATATACATCGGCCAGGCCCCTCCTCTCTCTCTCTCTCTGCTCTCTCGTCTCTCTCTCTCTCTCTCTTCTCTCTCTCTCTCTCTCTCTCAGTTGCGACATCTTTCGCAAAGCTGAATAAAAAGCTAAAATAAAAATTAACATACTAAATTAATAATAGATTAATCTTAAATTCCGTTAGCAACTAATTCGAGGAGAGTTGCACTGCTGATGTGAATTAATTAGCCAAAATAGCTGTCCGTTGTGTCCGTGTGTCACACATGGTGTTGTAGGATTTTCTGGTCGTGTTAATTCAGTCAATTGAAATCATATAACTCTGAGAAAATAATTGAAACCATAATATTATCAGTATTAGATATGATTACTTGAAACCATGCAACAGTGTGCAAATAATTTGTATTAGATAAAAGAATTCGAAGTCATATAACTGGATTAAAAAGAAAACTCTTATAAACAGTAGCACAAAAATGTAAATATACATGTACATCGAAAGCAATTATGTAATATTCTGGCTTTAAATGACACTAGACGGGTTGACATGCCGTTAAAATTAATCACAATCGAACAAATTGAATTTCACGCATTGGATTCTAAGGTAAGCATTAATAAAATTAAATAGATTAATAAAATTCAAATCATTTGTTTCTCTTGTGAATACCTAAAATTATGGTTTATTTATTTAGTGGCATATCAACCATCGTGGGTTATTTAATGCCAAAGCCATCCTGTGAAATAATTTGTGTTGTTTAACATACCGATTTGTAACAGTCCCTAACGAATATGTATCACCAAATCTAAAACTAGATAAAAGATCCACCTGGACCCTTGTTTCCAGATATAACTTTTTACAATTTTACCGCAAAAAGCAAGTTGATATATTGTTACATAATCTATGCGGTTGCATAAGATTATTGTCAATCCTCTGTATTTCTAGAAGGATGGCCTTTTCATATCACGGGCGGGACTTTCCATGGAATAGTACAGAAAGCCCGCAAAATACGTGAAGTCACGTGGGACCTGGTTGAGTCCTCAGTTTTCAGTTGGACGTCGGGCAAAGAGGATGTCCTGCCTTAACTGGAGCTCACACTGCATACGCGCGCTGTGCTAGTCAGATATTTAGTTACATGAAATGTATACTTAAGTAAATAAAAGCTCAAGAAATAACAAAGTTTTGTGGTTGGTGAATGTCTTGGTAACAAGACTGATCCAGAAGAAGAAATGAGTTAAGTGCGACCGACCACCAAGAGAAACCAAGACGAAGTCAAGATGTTAGAAGTATAAGAAGACCTAAGATAGAAGATGAACAGAAGAAGAAAAGAAGCAAGTAAAGGGGTATACAACAATATATTAGTGAATATCAGCCCAGAAAATTCAACGACGGTAAATACGTTTTATCCCTTGAGTAATTGTAGGTCTGACACATAAGTAAGAAAAATGCTAATAATACATTAAAAAAATATATCTTTTTCAAGTCAACCTTCTGTTTTTTGTTTTTTGTTTTTGTTTTACTGTTTGCAATCCATTTCAGCATTAACCTTTATTTATCAGTACTCAGGATTAATTATATACATAGCAATATTTACACTTTCAATAAGAAAGAAAAACAGAGCAAACAATCATGGTAATTATATATATATATATATATATATTATATATATATATATATACCAACCCCTCCGCACGAGCAGGATGTGACACAAGGTCAATTTGTTATGCGGAGTTCAACAGGTTTAAATTAAGAGTTGTCCTTTTCCTATACCGGTTGTCCTGTCTGCCCTACTATTTATCCATAGCTGGAGGGAAATTGGTGTTAGCTCGAAGCGAAATGCAACTTCCACAACCAGGATTTGAACTCATTACACCACGCGCTTCCAGATAAATGAATTCAGGAATTAATTTCGGTTCGTTAAGTTTTTCTTTTTTATTGATAATATATATACATTATATTATATTATATATATATATATATATATATATATAGAGAGAGAGAGAGAGAGAGAGAGAGAGAGAGAGAGGAGAGAGAGAGAGTTCAACAGGTTTGAATTCAGAGTTTTCCTTCTCCTAGACTGGTTACCTAGCCATGGTTAAAGAACCCTGTCTGCCCTGCTATTTTACTTATAGCTGGAGTGAGAGTAGGATCCATACCTTTCCCAAGCGTATTAGCGCTAAGTGAAAATGCAATTACCACGTCCAGGTTTTAAACTCGGAGCGACGAGTCCATTTCCCATGACTTTAACCATTACACCACGCGCTTCCTACATATATATTTATATGTGAGTGCTTGCGTGAGTGCGCGTGTGAGTGTGTGTGTGTGTGTTTCTCTGTCGGTCTGTCTTTTTGTGTATGTGTGAATGTACGTGCGTTCGTGCGTATACCTGTTTCTGTGCTGCTTCATTTTAGTGTGACACTCTCAGCGTGTAATTTCACTATTTCGTATTTCAACTTCAAGTTCCTATAAAACTTTGAGGTTTTAACTGACACTTTATATAAATAATTATTATTCATCATTCAATACCAGTTGTGTTCAACGTTATCCGCGGGCAATGTTATGTCTGTGATGTCTGATTGCTTTGATTAGACTCAATTCTTTCTCGCTATTCAAAATATCCATTTAAGAATGATGAAAACCCAGTTTATCCGACACATACGTTCACCCAATTTTGAAATATCCTCAGCGTTTTCAACAAGAAATCAAAAGCGCAACGTAGCAAACGGTAATCCAGTGGAACTGAATGCATTTTGATTAGAAGACGAAAGACGAATGACGAACCACGGACACAACAAACTAAATTGGCCTTGGTTAATTGAAGTGAGAGAACAAAAGATAAAAATTCGTGTTTACTGGAATTTTTCATCAATCATCATCATCATAATCATCATCATCAAGTCGGGACGATCGCACGGATCTCCATGATGCTCTCTCGTCACCCGTCCCTATCGTCCATCGCTCGTGCTTACTACAATTTTCTTCTGTCATTATCATCAAGTCAGAACGATCGCACGGATCACCATGATTCTATCTTGTCACCCGTCCCTATCGTCCATCGTTCGTGTTGAAGCTTTCATCATCACCATCGCCATCATCATCGCCACCATCATAAAGTCAGAACGATCGCATAGGTCGACATGATGCTCTCTCGTCACCCGTCCCTATCGTCTATCGTTCGTATTGAAGTTTTCATCATCGCCATCATCATCACTACCATCATAAAGTCAGAACGATCGCACGGGTCACCATGATGCTCTCTCGTCACCCGTCCCTATCGTCTATCGTTCGTATTGAAGCTTTCATCATCGCCATCATCATTGCCACCATCATAAAGTCAGAACGATCGCACGGGTCACCATGATGCTCTCTCGTCACCCGTACCTATCGTCCATCGTTCGTGTTGAAGCTTTTATTCTCACCATCGCCATCATCATCGCCACCATCATAAAGTCAGAACGATCGCACGGGTCGACATGATACTCTCTCGTCACCCGTCCCTATCGTCCATCGTTCGTGTTGAAGCTTTCATCATCACCATCACCATCATCATCGCCACTGTAGGGGATTTTCTTCCCTTTGCCGGAAGAGTTATCTTCTCGCTGCGTTGCTGTTTGTTCCCACTAGGGGACCTCTGGTATTTTAAGCGTCTGGTTTGAACTTGTCTTCCTCTCTTTTAGCTGGATCTTCTCAAGAACTAGAGCTAGAGTCTATCTACCCCCCTTCTCGGTGGGGCTTTTGCCCCCCCCCCTTACATTACTGTAAGTCCTTTATACAGCATGGACTATCCTTTAGTTCCATGTCTGTAACATTTATATGTTAGGTACATTGGGGTATCTTGTTTTCACCTAAATAGTGTATATGTATTTACATGTTCTATTCTCCTGTACATTATGTATCTTATCGTTTCCATGCGCTGTTATGTATATCAAATGTTTTGTCTCACAACGTGTCGGAATTGTATGTTTATTAATTAACCTTGTATCTTACATCACCATCATAAAGTCAGAACGATCGCATGGGTCGACATGATGCTCTCTCGTCACCCGTCCCTATCGTCCATCGTTCGTGTTGAAGCTTTCATCATCACCATCATCATCGCCACCATCATAAAGTCAGAACGATCGCACGGGTCGACATGATGCTCTCTTGTGACCCGTCCCTATCGTCCATCGTTTGTGTTGAAGCTTTTATCATCACCATCACCATCATCATCGCCACTGTAGGGGATTATCTTCCCTTTGCCGGAAGAGTTATTTCCTACGACTGGAGTTGTTATGGTTTCACATGCTCCAACTCCTACTTCAGTGACCCTTCCCCTTAATTGCTTCGAAATCCGGCTCCTACTCCTCAGACATTTTTTTCTTTAGATATTCTATAAATAAAATTTACTGGTTATTTTACATAACAGGTATAAACAGTATATATTTAAACTTGTAACACAGCTGACCGGTTGATAAATTAAAAACTCTGAAATTAATATAACCCAGTTTATCCGATCTTAGATTCACTCACATAAATGAAATCAACAACAATCTGGTTACTGTGGGTTAACGGCCTGGGTCATATGTATAACACTGGCACAATTCATGGGTCAAACGTCTCGTTTTCTCACTTGTATTGATCAGTTAGAAGGATAAAGTTGACACTGGCCTCTGTGTAAGCGGCCAATAAGTTAGAATAATATGACAGACAGTGCAGTTGAAACAGTTTAATGACCGGCGAGGTCGCTGGGTAGAGCAAGCATCAGTGAATTGCTTGGGCTGTTGGTCACTTATAGAAATGAGATATTAGATTGCATTCGATATTCTCTCTGACAGATGCTGTCAACGCGCAGCTGATCGGTCGTCGATGCGTATCGTAGCAAAATTATTAATCCGTGAAGTGGCCGATCTAAAAGGCTGAAGACCATCCGAAAATAGGCGTAATTTCTACCAACGAGTGACGGATACGTGTGCTACTCTGAAAAGGTAATATCTTAAAGGTCTTTAATTTCGAGAAATCAAATGCGGTACACTATTAATGCATTCTGGATTTTGTCTTTATTTACAATCTATATTCTATATATATTGGAGATTCAGTGTCTATTTGTCTGTAACCGAAACAACCTCACTGATTAAGTCACAACACCACCTGGTATTGCGTAAGTTTATCAATGAGTATTTAATTCATAGTCACAATCATTAATACATAGAATAGAGAACAACGCTGTATTATACATACTCATACTTTAAGTGTACAACCTTAAACGGTCCAAATTGCTTTTTAAAACAATTTTTGATAAAGTATATATTATTATTTATATTTTTACTTGAAGGCAATTACAATGCGTATATCGCATACAATTTGATAATTATAGAAGATAATAATGACAAGTGAATTTCGGTAAGGAAGTATTTTGTGTGTAGAGCATCGTACAGTCCTGGTTTCGATTTCTGTCGGAGGGAAATCGTTAGTATACATCGCTGATGTGACTTAATAATGTTGAAACAGTCTGTACGATGTTCTACACACAAAATAATTCTTTACCGAAATTCACTTGTCATTATTATCTTCTATAATTATCGAATTTTATGCGATATACGCATTGTAATTGCCTTCAAGCAAAAATATAAATAATAATAATATACTTTATTCAACAATGCTTCTAAAATAAACAAACCTCTAAAAATCTTAAGTTTTGATAAATACAGGCCTGGTGTTATATATTCATATATAATTTATTTTATTTTGATATATTTTAACTATGTAACATATAGAGTTATTAATTATTAATTATCAACAAACAAGAAATAGTGACATACTGTTCTTCTACATTAAATTTGAAGATGTTTGCGTATTTTCTGTATCTGGTTTGGGTTTTAGCATATCCGCTTTTCAATACGGGTTTACATTTAACGGCAGTTTCTTCAATCATGCTTACCCCCTCTGGTTAAAAATAAATTCGGTAACAAAAATATACGCACCCACTCTAACGACTGTTTCATTAATCATTCTTACTCCCTCAGCTTACTCCCTCAGCTTCTTTTATTCACATTGAATAATACAGGGTTTTAAAAGATAAAAATGTGTTCTCTATTTTAATATGTTGGCATAAAATTATTAATTATTATTAATAAGATTATAATAAAATGTTATAAATATTAATCAGTAATTTGTATTATATTATACAGGGGAAAACCGTTCTGTTTTGACTATTGTCTGTCGAAAAACAAAACAATTAATTTCCTATGACACCCCTCAAAAGAAAAACCTTAAATATTTTGATCAATTTGAATTTAACTGTTAGAAACTTGGTTTCAGGAGAAAACATTAATTTGAATTTTGACAGCCAAACTATTTCTATGTCTATTATTAAAAAAGCTATCAGATTTCAAAGATCTTTTAAGATTTTTGTTTACGAAAGAATGTGGCAAAAATCCTTTTATGTAATTTGGACGTTGATAAATTGATATATTTCTTTTACATTAAAATTGAAATATTTTTTCAATTTTAATAAAATTTTGTAGAATTATGTAAAAACTAGAAGTGACTACTTGGTGTCGCCTGTGTAAAGGGGGGATTTTTTTTAAGTTAGTCTCGCAGATCCATTATGACTTATTGCGAGTGAGATCCTCATATATATAACAATTTAGAAAGATATTTCCATTCAATGATTTACAATGAAAAAAAAAGTTATAAATGATGCAATTAATTCAATCAATCAATATTATATTTCAAAGCGAAAAAAAACATTCAAAAAAGATAAACAAAATAACATGCAAATGACTTTCCCTTCTGCTATTTTTCAAATTTCAATTTTTAAATATCTTCCCAAATATAACTCAAATCTTCATTATTTTTACTCAAAAACAAGCCCTAATGATATGTAATGCGTAATAATATATATATTTACTTTGTTGATGATTGTTTTATTTTCGAAGTTTCCTCCGGACATACAGATACACACAACTGCCCTTTATACATGTATAGATGGGTGTATTAAAAAACATTTTGTCTGTCATAAAATAAAACAAAAATTGCAGTGGAGTGGAGTGAGACAAAACATATAGTTCCCTCAATCAGCATCCCTCTGTTGTACTAATGGAACTTATTCAATGATACGCTATGGCTTCTACAGTAAAGACTGGTGAGATTTTGCTGTTTTTGCCACTGCCAACTACCCACACGTTTCTAGAGCCCCTCACTGAATTGACCTTGTGTCATAATTGCTCTTGTGTAGAAACAAACAAATAGCACTGCTCTACGGTATGAGTCCTTTTAATTTACTGTGCTTGGCTTAGTGTGGCATGGGGTCCCGAAAAGCGACGCGATGTCTGGGTGGAACTCATTACGGGAAAAATATTAAATATTGATTGAACATAAGCACCAACAATTTCTATATATTCATTGACCACGCCCAGTTGTTTGCCTTGGGGTCAGAACGACTGGATACTCAGTGAAAATCGAACTCACTAGGTTGGTTAGATTTTATGGCATGTCAACACTTGTTGGGTTATTTTATGCCGCAAAACTTTTGTTTTATTCATTTTTGATGAAGGTACTCAATTTTTTATTTTATTTCAAACTCATGTTAAACATCCCTTTTTAAAACTCATTTTTTTTCTATTTAACACGTAGTTGGGACCCTAACATGTACTACCACTCTGTGTTAGATTGGACCTGGCGGTAATGGTGATCAAAGAGTACTTCACATATCCCAGTGCTCTAGATTTGGAACTTCACCATCGGTTTGATGTAATACCTAGGACACTAAAACCCTTATCCACCGCCATCTTGTACATATAGGATAAAAAGAATTGCGTATTTGCCATGCTGGCAATATGGCTGAGACAATCATATAGGTGCTAGGGATTGGCATGATCAGCCCCTTGATCGGAGGGATTCCAAATGTTAGGGCCAAAGTGGAGTTTTGCATGTCATGCACTAATCAGCCACCATGATTCCATCCTTAAGCATCATGGATCATCACCCATTGCTAACAGGTGGCTCTATTGGGGGGGGGTCATGCACTTCTGCAGAGGTGCAGTCGGTGTATTCTAAAGCCCCAGACCTGGGGATAATGGTGATCAGGAGTACTTCACATTTCCCAGCACTCCAGAATTGGAACTTCACCATCAAATTGGGTTTAGCATCATACACAGGACACTAAAAACCTCAGCCACCTCATTCTAGTACATATATGATAAAAGATGTTTGGGCTTTGTAAAAAAGGTAATATGGTTGGGATAATCATATAGGTGCTAGGGCTTGATGTGACCAGTCGATTGATTGGAGGGGGTCTCTCTGACTGCTTGTCTAGCCTAAGTAAGGGTCAAAATGGAATATTACATATCATGAAGAACTTAGCCTCCAGGGTTCTATTCTTAACCAGAACGGGTCGCCATCCAAGTCTATTAAGTAATCCTATTGGGATTGTATTCTAAAGCCCCAGCCACCAGGGCTGGAACTCACTAGGAAGAGTCTAAGTTGATAAATTCTCCAGAATTGGAACCTCGCCATCAGATAGAGTTTAGCGTCATACCCAGGACATAAAGACCCTCAAGCACTGCCATCTAGCACATATATGAGAAAAATGTTGCCAAATGGTTGGGACAATCATATAGGTGCTAGGGCTTGACATGACCAGCCGATTGATCGGATCGCGCCCCTCAAACCGCATGTCTATCGCAAGTAAGGGCTAAAGAGTAGTGTTTCAACCCCCAGGAACCTGTCATCAGGCACCAGGAGTTGTCACCCACGGCCGTTAGGCGGCCTTGATGGGGGTCTTCCCTCTCTACAGAGGTGCAGTCACGTATGCAAAAGTCCCAGCCCACAGGGCAGAATGAAAACACTATAGCAAAGAAATCTTTAAAATATTGAATATTCGGAGAGATTAAAGAGGATGAAGACTAAGAAAAAGGAAATGAACAATCTTCATGACAAAGAAAGAAAGAAAGAAAGAAGGAAAGAAAGAATGAATGAAGGACAAAGAAAGAATGAAAGTAGGAAAAATCTTGAGTGCACAATAAAGAGGATGAGGATAAAGAAAAAGAAAATTAGTCTTGACAAAGGAAGAAAGAAAGAAAGAAAGGACGACATAATAAATAACATGTAGAAGAAAAAAAGAAGGAAGAAAGAGAGAAAGAACGAAAAAAAGAAAGGACCATGTAATAAATAAGAAGAAAGACTGAAAGAAAGAAAATAAGAAAGAAAGAAAGAAAGAAGGAAAGACAAAGAAGATGATTATAGAATAAAGAGGATGGGGACTAAACATTAGGGGAAATTCATCATGAAAAGGATGAGAGAAAGAAAGACAAAAGAGGAAGACAATAAAAAGACCAAGCGGACTAAGAAAAAGGAAGGGAAGAAAGAAAGAAGTATTTGATATCAAACAGAAAAAGCACGAAATCATATATATATTTATATAAATATATATATAATATAATAAAGATTTTTGAAGGCAATTTACAATGCAATATGTTTTTGAAAATTATATTTATTTTAATTCTAAATATTTCGGAAATAAAATCCTCATCATCAGAGATATTAAAAGTACTAGTTTTTGTATAGTACTTATCCTACGGCGATAGTTGTAATCATCATATTTACAATTATCATAATATTTAGAATTAAAATTAAGATAATTCTCAAACAACTATTGCATTGTAAATTGCCTTAAAAATCTTTATATTTATACACATACGCACAATGCCTTCAAACATACTATAAAAAAACTTTATATATATATATATATATATATATATATATTATATATATATATTACACAGCCTAGACGAGGTGGCAGAAAAATATCGGCTCTATGTTGAACTCCAGTAAACTGAGTTATCAAAGAAGGAAAACATCTCAACACTCAACGGCACGCCTCTCAAGCCTGTAGAACAATTCACGTACCTAGGTAGTAATATCCTCATCCACAGATGTTAACACATGAATTACAAAGGCCATGGATTGGCCAAAAACAATGGTCAGTCATATAAGGTCTGATCTCCTGACAAGCTGATAGCGACAGTTTCTTCCAGGCTGTGGTTGTATCGGTGCTGCTATATGCTGCACACTGGACCCTAACGAGGTCTTGAAAATAAGCTCGATGGAAGCTGCACAACATTTACGTGCAGTCTTGAACAATCGTGGAAGCAGGCACCCCACGAGAGACAGCTGTACGGTCACTTGCCTCCCATCTCTCAAAAACTATCCGAGTGAGACGGACAACGCATGCAGGACCTGCTGGAGAAGCAAGGACGAGCTCATAAGCATCACGTTCTCCTGTGGAAGCCAAACACATGACATGCAAGTGTGGGAGGCCAGCAAGCACCTACATTGACAGGCTATGCGAGGATGCTATTTGGCTCAGCAGAGACCTCCCAGGTGCAATGAATAATAGGGAAGGATAGCGAGAGATTGTCATGGATATCCGTGCTGCAAGCGCGACATATGATGATGAATATTAATATATATATAATATATATATATATATAATATATACATAATTATATATGTTTTGTAACATTCGTATAGTTCTAAGTTTCTTTTGTTATTCATCTACGACTGAGAGAGAGAGAGAGAGAGAGAGAGAGACTAGAGACTGAGAGAGAGAGGGGGCGGGTACTGTCCGTAGCTTTGCCCGATCGGCTGTATGTATTTTCATATTGACAAAATCACTTGTCGCCGCGTCTAAAATTACAAAACAGCAGGAAATTGCCAAAGCCCTCATCGCGAAAGAAAGAGGAATACAATTCGTCTGCTGAATTCAGGACATGATAAACTTGTTGTAGAGCGCGGACTTTTTCGAATCGATTGTATTTGGACGAAAGGGAAAAAGAAAAGCAAAAAGAAGGAAAAAGTAAAGAAAAAACACAGGAGAGAATAAGCTCTGCATGTGTGTGTGTGAAAGTGTCTGTGTGTTGTGAGCTGTGTGTTGAGTGTCGTACGTGAGTGTCAGTGTGAGCCTGTGTGTGTCGTGTGTGAGTGTCTGTGTGAAGTGTGTGGGTTCTGAATGTGAGTGTGTGTTGTTTCAGTGTGTGTGACTGTGTGTTCTGTCAGTGTAGTGTCTAAGGTGTCGTGGTGAGTGTGTCGTGTGCTTGTCAGTGTCGTGTGTGTGTGTGTGAGTGTTATGTGTGAATGTGAGTGTGAGGTGAGATGTGTTGGTGTGTCGAGTGTGTGATGTTGTTGTGTGTCAGTTATGTTGCAATGTGAGTGTGAGTGTGTGTGTCAGTGTGGTGCTGTCAGTTTCAGTGGTATGTGTGAATCGTTGAGTGTACTGTGTGAATGCTGTAAGCAGTCTGTTAGAGTGTGTGTCGTTTAAGTGGTTGTGTGATGTGAGTGTATGTGTGTGGTTTTCGAGTGTGTTGTCTATGAGATGTGTGTGTGTGAGGAGATGGTATCGTGAGTGTGTGTGTGTGTGAGTGTATGATTGGGTGCGGGTGACGAGGGCAAGGAATAGATCGGCGTAAAATTCAGAACGAAAAAGGTCTTACCCGAATGGCTGGAAAAGAAGAAGATCATGAATATTAGGAAAGAATAAATAAATTAGGTATAAGGATAAGGGAAAGAAAAAAAAAACTTGCTGAAGGCAAAAAACACAGGAGGAAATAATTGTGTGTGGTGTTGTGTGTGTCTCGTTTTGTGTGTGTGTGTGTATGAATGTGTGTATGTGTGTGTGTGGATTGTATGATGTAATTGGGGGGGTTTGACGAGGAGCAAGGAAATAGATGCCGCTGTGGCTGTAAAGTAGAAGAAACGAACCATACCCGAATGGCTGCGAAAGAAAAGAAAGAAAAAAATATTAGGACGAGAATAAGAACATGTGGCCAAGAATAAGTGTGAAAAGAAAAAAAAATTGAAGCAAAACACAGGAAGAGAATTATGTAATTGTGACCACATTGTTTGGTCGTGTGTGTGTGTGTGTTGACGACAAGGAAATAGATTCGGCCTTAAAGTAGTAAGGAAAGGGGCGACCGCAGAATAGCTGGGGAAGAAAGAAAGAAAGAAAGAGAGTACAGAAAGATGAAGAAAAAAAAAGAAGAAAAAAAAGGAAGGAGAAAGGGAGAAAGACATCGCAAAGAGCGACGTGTATCTATGGTCAGGAGATGAGACAGAAATAGATAATAGACAGAAAAGAATGAAGAAAGACAGAATAGACAGAAAAGACAGACAGATATAACAGAAGAAAGACCAGAAAAATGAAGGACAAGTGAAATACCAGACATGAGGATAGAAAGGAAAGAGAACATATGTGTGATGTGAAGATTTTTGTATAAAGAAAGAGCAGAAAGAAACAGAACAATAATATTAGAAGAGTCGACATCTCACAGAATAGTGATGAATAGGTACGGAAAGACAGAAAAGAAAGAAAGACCAGGACTGACAAACAGAAAGAAAGAAGAGTGGAAAGAAAAGAAAGAAAGACACAATGAATTAAATAAGGAACATGTTGACTAAGAATACGAGAAAGGAAAAATTTAAGAAAAACAACAGCAGAAATGATGCGTATATTTGTGTAAGTGTGCCCTGTATGTCATGGGGCGTCGAGTTGCAAAGAAATAATTTAGATGAAAGGAGAAAGCAAAAGGCAACCGATATGGCTGGAAGGAAAGAGAAAAAAAAGAAAAGAAAGAAAGATCAAAGCAAAAGAAAGAAAAGCCGAAGAAAGAATATGAGAGAAAATAAAAGAACATTCGGACTAAAAAGAGAAGAAGAAAAAAGTAAACCAACACAGGAAGGTATGATTGGTGTATTTATTTGTATGATGTGGCGGATTGCGGCGAGAAAAGAATAGATCGGGTAAATGAAAGGAAAAGATGGCCCGAACTGTTGGATGATGAGTGACTATGCAGTCTGGAGTGAGAGTATTAAGGCAGCCAATTTTAAGCTCCATTGCATAAGATACGCCGTGCTAAGGTTATGCTCATTACTGATGAATATTTATAAAGCCTGAAATGGTTCCGGTCGATTAGATATCGTAAAATTCGCTCGATAGTATATATATTTTCTAGAAAACGGGGATAATAAAATCCCTGTAATATAGAGATACTAGTTAATCATTATATATTATATATCTATGTAATATATATATATATATATATATATATATAAATTATATATAATATACATAACATTATATATATATTATTATATAATATAACTATATACATTTATATATAAGACATATAATCTCTATTTATAATATTAGACATATACATTACTATATATATAGAGAGAAGATACTTTATATATACATATATATAGTAGACATATAAATTTAATAATAAAATAATATACTATAAAATATAATTATATATATAGACATATACATAATAATAGACTAACATATTATATATATATAATTATATATATAATACTATCTAATAATATAATTTAATACATATAATATAGGAGAGATATATACGATATTATATATATCAGAGAGAGAAGAGAATACTTATATAATATAATATAATATATAGTATATATATATATATATATGGCAACCAAACTTTACAGATCATTGCCGTCCCATCACAATCCCACAACCCACACCAGAACCCTTCCTTGCGATTGAGCCTCAAATGGACTCATCCCCAAACCTGCTGCAATCTACTATAATATCATGATGTACAAGTTCCCTCTTTTCTTATATATATATATATATTATACATTATATATATATAATATATATATATATATATATATAGAGAGAGAGAGGAGAGAATCTCTCTCCCNGATATGGGAAGTGAAGTGACAAATACATTTTTAGCTTTTATTCCTTTTTGGGAACGATATTATTACCATGGTTTTCTGGCCAAAAAATTGCATTCATCAGGTAAACGAAATAAGTTTTTTTTTTAAATGACAGAACTGGTGTAATGGTCGAATGTGTGGTTTTTTTTAAACTGTATTTCTCGTGTTGCGTGTTTACGTGTTTTGCGTGATGTGGAATGTTCTTGTTTGTTTGTACGTGTGCGTAATTTTTTGTTTGTACGCACACGGTACAAACATAAAAAAGCATTTCGACATCCCGTAACAGCAACAAACATCAACAGGAGAATAACAGTTAAAACGCACACCTTGACAATTAACATTTCTGCACAAAAAAAACCTATTCGTTTACCTTAATGCATTTAGCAGGAAAACATTGGTAGTATATCGTTTCCAAATTAATTGATAAAAGCTAAAAACTTTTAATATTGTCGAATTGATTCAAGCTATATATATATATATTTATATATATTATATAGTATTATATATGATATGTAACAATATGGCTATTTTCAGCCGACAATATTTTGGGAAGAATATGGCTTATTGAAGTAACTAATTTTTTTGAAAGTTAATCCATTAATATAGTGGAAGGAATTAACTACTATAAATGTAAGGCTAAATAAATCGAGAAAAATCATCTCTGAATGTATTTGACTATTTAGTTGTAGAGGTAAGAACTGGTTTGTTGTTTTCCGCAATACGGTTTCTGAACAACGACACGAGGCGATCTTTGTAATCATGTGCCTTGCCTGATGAGACTAATAGTCGAAATGTACATTCAGAGATGAATTTTTCTCGATTGTTTAGCTTACATGTTAAGTAGTTAAAATCCCACTAATTAATCATTAATGATTAATTTTCAAAAAATTAGTTTACTTAATTTAAGCCATATTCCTCCATAATATATATATATATATATTATATAATAATATATTATAATAATATTATTATTATTAGTTTTATGGACTTCTTTCGTTAAATGGAATTTTAAAAGTAGTTGAGCGCATGCGAGTTAGCGAAAAAGGTGTTAAACATTTCCCTGCTGGTTTTGCTGGCATTTCACTGATGTTAAACAATGAACTGAAATTCTAAAGAATTCTGCTCTGTTTGCTTGCCATCGAAAAGAGTCGATTTATTTTGCTTTCAGTTCTTTAGCTTCTAATTTGTTAATTCAGGGTCATATTCTCTGACGAAAAATTCTTAACGCGTAAGCGTTCGTAGCCATGTCGGCTTGGCATTAGAAATGCAACGACTGCACCCTCTGCAGGGGTAGACTCCCAATGGGGCCACGTTGGCCGTAGGTGCGACCCGTGATGGCTAAGGATAGAGCCCAGGTGATGACATTCATGGACATGTAATAGCTCCACTTTGGCCTGATCTTGGCTAGACGGCGTCGGTGAGAGGCCCCGCCGATCAATCGCTGGTGTTCAAAGCCCAGCACCTATATGATTCTTAACCTATTCCCTCATGGGCAGCTACCGATTTTTATCATATGGTGCAGAAGCCGGTGGCTGCAGGTCTACATGTCCTGGCATGGTTAGACTCTATCTGATGGGTGAGGTTCCAATGTTTTGGATGGATTGTGGGAATGTGGAGCACTCCCTTATCACCATTTGCTCCCTGGTCTGCGCTGACGAAAATGTTAGTACTGGTTAGTCCATCTATGGGTTAAATAGAAAAATGTATTTATTAAAAAAATTGTATATTATCCATTAAGATTGATTATTTCAAACTTATGGCTTAGACTGACCATGAGTTGATATTCCGTAAAACAAACAAACAAAGCCAAACCAAAGGAATAGCAATACATGGCTTAGTGTCCACAATTTTTTTATCCCATACTGTATGAGTGGCTGTAAGGCCAATTTTTGACTGGTCAATCCTCTGGTGCATCTGACTGCAAACAAACATGTGTCTGCTGGCTGATTATGTTGTTTCTCCTTCCTTCTGGTCTTTTTACGGTGGCGGCTTTTTCCTCTCTTTTCTCGATCCTTTCGTCCATTGTTTGATAAGGAGGCCGCCAGCGCTGTTTTCTGCACGCAGCCTCTATGTGTTGGTTTAGTGGCATGGTCTTAATGCCCCTTCTTGCAGAGTCTTTAAAGCGCAGGTGTGTTTCCTCCTACGTGCCGTGAGCCTTTCTACTAATTTCCAGCCAATACAGGGGAATAGCTATGTTATGATCTATATAACCAATCTTGTGTTCCTAAAAGTTCACTGTACATTATCTAACAGACACCTCTCGATTATATAAGAACCGGTCCAAGAATTAATATACAAAAGTTTAATCCCGATTATCTGTATTGCTTATCTACCGAATTTTTTTATGAGTGTCGCGATCTAGTTAAATAATGGACTATCCGTATTTAATTAATTATAACATAGTAAAAGTGGTGAAAATAGAGACCATGCTCGCGGTTAGCTCAGATCGTAGAGTGTCGGCTAGGAACTCATGTTCTTGGTTCAACTAGAACTCCCGCTAACTCAACGTATAGTAACAGGGATGTGTTGCGGTAAGTACGAGGACGAATTTAGGTGTGGCGCTGCATCTCAATATATGCCTTAATTAAATCTCCTGTTCTACGCTAAGTGAAAGGGATATTCTGCTGGCCTTGAATAACCTAGCATTAGGCGCCCCGACCAACTAACTTCAGGAATATTAGGAAGAAGAAGAAATAAAAAATGAAAGTAGGAGAAAGATATATATATATATATATATATATATAATATATATAGTATATATATAAAGAGAGAGAGAGAGAGAGAGAGGAGGTTGAAGCGGTGTGGGACGATAAGGCTATTAATTTTCGAATCGAATTGAAAAGATGAAAGAATGGAAATATTTTTAAAAAATAGTGAGATAGGCAGTTAAATTCAAGATCATTATATTTTTTATCATATTGAATATTTCGTAATAGCTCTTCAAGTAAACATACCCAAAAGTCTACATAAATTAAATTACATATTGCGGTATACTCCACAGATCCTGCTAGTCTGTGATATTACAGATCATTTTCCATGGCACACCCGTTTTAAAACAGTTTTCTCTCAATTCTCATTTATTTTTTTTCCAATAGAATATATTTTTTTTTTTTTACCAGAAATACTTAGATACATAAGCCTGGAGAGGGTACAACACAGGTTGGAAGAAGGCGTAAACATATTAAAATGAACTTTACTGGAACTGAAAAAATGTTAAAGCTTTTAAATAAAATTACTTGTGCATTATATATTTTTAATATAAAATCAATCATGAAAAATGTCATTAAATTTGGTTAATTCCTGATTTTCGTATATTTTTTCTTTCGGTGGGTGGATCAACGATGGTGGGAAATTTAAGGTCCGTTAATTTCGATTAACCACAAAAGAGAGTTTCCCCAACACCAATTACAGTATTATAATTCATAAAGCAACGTAAATTCTCTAACAATGTGTATATATAGTATATATTTATATAATGTAATATTTATATAGTATAATATATAATATATGTGAGGAAAAATGGGATTGGAACTATGATATACCGTACAGAATGAGGTAGAAAAGAATTGAAGACAAAATGTGGTAGTACTATTTGCGCTGGAACGTTAATTCGTTCCCTCAGCCTTTATTGGAATCGTTAGATCGATACCTAGTTTTAATAAACGAGGAAGTGTAGGTGGGGTAAGTTTATGACCACATTATTTATTTCTACCTACTCCTTTCCATTTATATCTTCCTACTGCCCTAAGATGTCTCTCCTATTTTAAACCATATCAAATCTTCCCTCGCCACATAAACTTGTATGATCCTAAACGAAGTCAAAAGGCTGAGAAGCGAATTTAATATTCATTAGAATATACTGACATTTTTGTCTGAGTTTTTGTTCTTTCATCCCGTTTTTACCTATATGTATAATATTATATAATATATAGTATATATATATATATATATAATATATATATATTGTTATTAGTCTTTTTCTTTATTGTGGTATTTGCTCTTTTAGCAATTATTATTTCTGTCTCTCCATTCTTTATTATTCGTTTCTTCTGATTCTTCACATCTTCTTCATTCTTCCTAGACTCTTTCTTAAACTCAGCCAACTTATTAAAATGTCAGTTGAAAGATTTTGCTACCTCCTCATAAAGGTTGTCAAGACGACTAATGGCATTAATCTTTGAAACCTCCAAATAATCAAATTCGTAATTATTACGTAAATAATATGCCCCATCCATGTAGATTTAATACAATATATATATAATAATATATAATATATATATATATTATATTTGAATTTGTAGGAGGATGAAGAGTGAACAGGCATATATATATATATATATATATTATTATATTATATATATATAAAAGTAAAAGTAAGTAAATGTCAGCAGGGAGTTCTATCTTCCTTTTCATTAGTGCTAGACAAGGAGATTGTTTTAAGCATCTGAGATGGACGCACACCTATCTCACCTCCTTAATTTACCGCACAGATCCCTGTGCTACTCATACACTGGAAGTTGGCGAGGGCCGGTAATCGAACTAGGAAACCTTGTGGTTTCTTAGCCGAAACGCCTCTATCCGACCTGAGTTAAATCCGGCCCCATAATAAATGAATATATATGGAGACATATAATATATAATATTATATATATAAATATTATATCTAATGAGTCAGACGACACCTACTAGTTTCAGCTTAATGCTCTTCAGGGCTAAGATCCTGACGTTTTTTACTTATTAGCTTTAGTCCTCCTGCCTGGGTTTGTTATGATATAATATATCTTATATATTATATATGATATAAATTGGGGTTTTTTTCTTTCGGGCAAAAATATTGTACTAATAGATTTATTTTTGGTTGGTACGATTTCTTGTTTTTTTTTTTTTACAAAATTTTTCTTCCAGGTTGATGTTTTTGGTAGTATAATTTTTTACAGAATCAAATCTTTTTTTTCGATTTTTTTCTCTACCGCGAGGATTTACAAACAGTTGGTATATTACTTAGATAATATAATATAATATATATAATTATAATATATATTATTAAATATAATAAATAATGATATACATCATGCATATATATAATAATATATTCCTATATATAAATATTATAATGCATATAATATATATAATATATATTATATTAATATATATATTATATGGAGAAATACAATATATACATATATACTTATATATTGTATTCTCCTATATATTTATATATATATATAATATATATATATATATATGTACATGCATATATCAGTTTATATATAAAAAGAATACAATATATATATGTATGAGAATGTTATATAATATATATATATATATAATATATATATATATAATATATATAACGATGGTATAAGAATGAATAATGATCCGCAAACATAACATATGATTGGTGACAGAGACAGAAAAGAGAGAGAAATGGGAACACACAAGTGGAAATTGAATTGCTTAATCATTCCTACCGGCAATAAAAGTCCATTTCTCTTTCCATTGTATCTGCTGGAGAACAACACTGCGGAGAGATAACGCTGCTTAACACAGATATTGAGCACACTTCTATAAAATGTACTTTGGATTACTATTACTTTTTCTAGTATACTAGTGCCAACCACACACACACACACACACACACACACACACATATATATATATATATATATATATATATATATATATATCTATATATATACTAGCAGACATGCACCATCCGAGATAAGCATTTAAGTCATAATAAGACGAAATATATTAATAAGAAAAGACTAACAAAATTAAATAAGAATGCATATAAAATTACTTGTTTTAATTATATTTTACTTGGTATTATATAAAATCATTCATAGGATTGATTTTTATACGTTGGAAAAATAAAACCAAGTAATTATTTATTAAGCCCGGTTATGTGAAAATCAGCATGCAAATTAACAACACCATATATTATGTAAACCTTTATGTCATAGTGATATATAAACACAATAGAAGTGACCGAGTTTTGAGATTTTTTCAGATTTTTTTTACAGGAATAAATATGAAATAAGTGAGATTAGAATTATTTTCATTCAGAAGCCTAAAATTAATTCTGTAAAGAAAACTTTATTATTCCAATGCCGTCTTTTAATAATTATCAAATGACGATGAGGAAATTAAATTGTGTTAATATATATATATAAATATATATATATATATATATATATATATTAGAGAGAGAGAAGAGAGGAGAGAGAGATAGATAGATAGATAGATAGTAGGAAAGAAAAAAGAGATAGAGATATATAGATAGATAAAAAAGTTTTAGCTTATATTTATTATCATTGGAACAATTTTGCTACCATTAATTTCGGCAGTCATCAGGCAACGAAAATGTTTTGAAATATATATAATATATATATTATATATATTATATATATATATATATTATTATATATATATATATATATATGGAGGCATGTGATGTAATTATTACTTCGTAGTAAACGGACATTGAGACGAATTAAAATCCTGAACGAGACTGTTTGAATTTTTACATTGACCCAATACCATTGGCAGAAGTGTGCATACAATTTATTATCACTCCAGCTATGAGTAAATATATAGGACAGACTGGGCTCTTTAAACTTGATTATGCAATCAGTCTAGGAAAATTCACACAACTCTGAATTCAAACCTTGTAAAAAATTGACATTGGGTCACAAAACACACACGCATATGAACACGATATATATATATATATATATATATGTATATATATATATATATATAATATATAGAAGAGAGAGAGAGATAGAGAGAGAGATAGAGAGGAGAGAGAGAGAGATATATTGAAGCAATTATATTCATTCTCACCTGTTATGCTATCTATTTAAATAACAGTCCACACGCATAAAGAGGTACACTCACCTTATATATATATATATATATATATATATATATATATATATATATATATATATATATACATACATGTAATCATATCTGTATGTACATTCGTCTATGTAAGTGTGAGAGTGTTTGCCTGATATAAATACTTGTTTTTTCTTTTCGTTTTTCTATTATATTATTCCACTTTGCAAAACGGGATTGGCACACATGTCCTGCAATCATATAAATTGAGCATTTAATTTGAAACTTTTTTCTTTTTTTCTTTTTTCTTTTCAATTTATAAAAATATGGACATTAAAACTGTATATTGATCGTAGACGCTGAATATCATGGGATAGGTAAAAGGAGCATTTTAATTGGAACATGATTTGAAAGACGCCCGCTTAAATTTTATTACATTAAAAAGAAAAAAAAATCTGAGATCTTTGTTACAGACATTTCAGTTGAAAATTATTTTCATATTACAGTGTCGACTAAAAATATATACTAGCCACCTTCTTAAAGAGGTCTAGGCAAATTTTCACTTTAATTGTATATGTTTGGTGTTATAAAAAAAATAAATGTGCTTGGGTTTTTAAGAACGAGAGAATAGTGCCACTAATTATTCGAATGAAATTATACTAAAGAAGTACAGCTGACTAACCGGTTTCGTCTCAACCAACTTCCTAGTAATTCTAGATTTCTATACCACCTAGTCCGCCCGTGGCTTCCGGTTCAGAAATTCCGGGGGCTTATGGAAAAAAAAAAGAATTTTTGAAGTTAATTAATTTTTAGTAGTATATAAAAATAAAACAGTAAAGTCGTCGGGGCGGCCTAAAGTCAGTATCAGCCAGTCAGCGAGGGAGTATATCCCCTTTTCAATAGCGCTAGACCAAGGAGATTGTTTTAGCATCTGAGATGGAACGCCACACCTACCATCAGCTCCTTACTTTACCGCACAGATCCCTGTGCTACTCATACGCTGAGTTGGCGAGGACCAGTATCGAACTAGGGACCTTGTGGTTTCTAGCCGAACGCTCTACCGACTGAGCTAATCTGGCCCCTAGAAAATTATTTGCTAAAATCAAAACTAATTTGTGGTCTTAATATTCAATTACACGATTATTAGTCGTATATAAAGAAATTGTTATAACGCATTGGATATTTCTTCCTTAATTGCAGAAACCCGGATATGTGCCTGGTAAAAGGAAAGTGTCTGACCAAAGGTGTAATTTACTTTGCATCGATATCGTCTATACAGAAAGAAGACCTTATTAAATGTTACGTGGTTTGTACAAAAGCAGGATTTAAAACTAGGTTTGCAAACCATAAACACTCATTTTCAAATATTAACCTAAAAGATGTAACAATCTTAGCTAACTCCCTTTGGAATTTAAAGAATCAAAATATAATACCTATTATTAAAAGGGAAATATCAAAGAGATCCAATATCTGCCGAAGTTTAACTGATCCATGTTTCTTATGTTTACAAGAAAAGTTAGCGATAATTAGATTCCTGGATGAGAAAAACGTTTTGAATAAAAAACATGAATTTCTGGGGAAATGCTTCCATGAGATACATAACTCATTAATGTATTATTCAGATTAATATAGATATAATATAAGTTATGTATTAAGTATAGAAAAATGTAAAACTACAACTTAATTGATTTCTCATAGGACAACCCCAATAGTCTACATAAATAAGATATAAACAAAAAGATGATGGGAGTGGAAGACAGCCGACAGTCGCCTGATAAGCGTATGGAAAAGTAAACTTTATCTTCAAAGGGAAATAGTTAAGATTTAAAGATTAAAGTTTATACTAATCAGAATGACAGAGAGAGAAGACCAAACAAATATATATATAAGAGAGTTTTATGTTTTGCTTGAAGCATTGTGTATATATTGATTAGGAGGTTGATTTAGAAGGCTATCACAATGCAGGTGTAAAGAAAAAATAATAATACGGTTACAATGATGTTGTGTGTTAACATGTATTTAATTCTTGAATTTTCGAGATAATATCTCTTTTCTAAAAGATCACTGGAACTGAAGTAGTCTAGTTCCAGTGATCTTTAGAAAAAGAGATATTATCTCGAAAATTCAAGAATTAAATACAAGTTAACACACAACATCATTGTTACCGTATTATTATTTTTCTTTACACCTGCATTGTGATAGCCTTCTAAATCAACCTCCTAACCAATATATATATATATATATATTTATATATATATATATATATATATATATATATATATATATATATATATATATAATTAACTACTTATAATTTCTAGTTCTCCTGAGGAAAATGGAAAAGTACATATATTTTCAAAGGGAAATAGTTAAGATTTAAAGATTAAAGTTTATACTAATTAAAATGACAGAGAGAGAAGACTAAACAAAATATATATATATATATATATATATATATATATATATATATATATATGAGGAAAAATGAGTAAAAGAAAAGAACTGTAGATGGATAAAATGAATTTAATCGATATCACTTTAATCGATATCACTTACACATGTGTTTCGGTCAGTTTATCAAAATTTATACGGAGTACGCTATTATTATTATTAAAATATTGTAAGTGATATCGATTAAAGTGATATCGATTAAATTCATTTTATCCATCTACAGTTCTTTTCTTTACTCATTTTTCCTCATATTGTCGGAGTCCATTCATATATATATATATATATATAATATATATATATATATATATATATATATATAATGAGCTACTTATAATTTTTAGTTCTCCTGAGGAAGGTTTACCTTGAATAGCGAAACATTATATACACTCAACTTTTAACTTTACATAATCTGTAAATAAAAATATATACACCACTTAAACAGAACCATCTTACGATAACATCTTAATAAATTAAACAACTTATACAAAATTATCTACCATCAATGTTTGGTTCCTTTTTTAATCGACCACTGTTTTAACACTTCACCGATTTTTTTTCAAAACATAAACTAAGCTCCGTGAAAAAATATTCAACATGTTAATGATAAATAATAACACTTTATTTTTTTAATTTTATTTATTTTTTTTTGTAATAAAAAACTATTTTGTACCATAACCCCTAGAAAAACCAAATACCCAAATCATCTCAACATTCTATTTCAGCGTTCCAAATTTTTTAAAAAATTCGATTTTCGAATATTCCCAAAAATCTCTGTTGTTTTTTTTTTCCCAACGAATTTTTTCATTCAAAATAAATGTTCACTCTGATGAAGGTCGATTCTGCTATGTGTGCGAATCATTTTCACACACATAAACTGACCGAAACACATGTGTAAGTGATATCGATTACTGTGATATCGATTGAATTCATTTTATCCATCTACATTTCTTTTCTTTACTCATTTTTCCTCATATTATCGGATTGATTTTCCTTTTCCATTTTCACTTATATATAAAATGAATGCGACACAAGGTCAATTTATTGTTGTGTTTAACAAGGTTGAATTAAGAGTTTTCCTTCTCCTAGACTGGTTTCCTAGACAGGGTTAAAGAGCTCAGTCAGCCTTTTTATTTACCCATAGCTGATGGGGGAGTAGTTATATGCATGCCTTTCCAATGGGTATTAGTAGAGAGAAAGAAATGTTGGGTGTTTGGTTGTTTCTGTATAATTGTGAGTACCTCTATGTGTATTAGTGTGTCAGTGTTTCAGAAAATGAGGCCACTTCAAAGGTTATCTGGCGAGGGTGAAACACCTTCTTTAATTTGGACACTATTTCTATTGCATTATTGTATTTCATGTGCAATTGCAGGGGATTCAAGACTGCATCTTGTAAGCTGACATTTCTGCACGCGCCAACGTCCACTCCTTTACAAATATTGGCAAATATTCACATGATGTCCTTACCGACCGCACCATCGCGCTATACTTAGCAAATTAAATTTCTTGCGTTTCGGAACTCTTCCGGCTTTTGGTGCTGCCAAAAAAAGTCCAGATTTGCTGCGTCAACAGCCTCTAATTCGCCCAGCATGTAGGTACGCACGGCTTAGATTAGCAAGCTGCAAAAACTCGGTAAATTGGTAAGGAGTGAAGGAAAAGCAACCGAGAAAAGAAATAAATAAATAAAAAGAAATGCTGAAATAAGATCTTGGATATAAGGAATAGGGCTAGTAAAAAAAAACTAATATTACTATATATATATTTACCAACCCATCCGCACGAGCAGGATGTGACACCAGGTCAATTTATTAAGCGGAGTTCAACAGGTTTGAATTCAGAGTTTTCCTCCTCCTAGACCGGTTGCCTAACCAAGGTTAAAGAGCCCAGTCTGCCCTACTATTTACCCATAGCTGGAGGGAGAATTGGATTCATACCTTTCCCAAGGGTATTAGCGCTAAGTGAAAATGCAGTTACCGCGTCCAGGATTTGAAATCTGAGTGACGAGTCCATTTCCCATGACTTTAACCATTACACTACACGCTAATATTACTATATGCTAGAAAATATATACACCCTCCGAGGGCAAGTATTTAAGTTCTAATGTAATACCGCCTTGTCGGTTGGGGCGTTAGAATGCACCGACTGCACCTCTGCAGAAGGGTAAGACTCGCCCAATGAGGCCACCTGTTGGCCGTGGGTGGCGACCCGTGATGATTAAGGATAGAGCCCAGGTGGATGAGCAGTTCATGACATGCAATACTCCATTTTTGCACTATCTTGGGCTAGACGGGCTGTCGGAGAGGCCCCCTCCGATCAATCGGCTGGTCACGTCAAACCCTAGCACCTATATGATTTTCCCAACCCTATTGCCCTTATGGCAAGCCCCACCCCTTTTTATCATATGGGTGCTAGAAGGCGCTGGCTGCGGGTCTACATGTCCTGGGAATGGCGTTAAACTCTATCTGATGGTGAGGTTCCAGTGCTGGAGGTTTGGGGAATGTGGAGCACTTCTTCATCACTATTGCTCCCTGGTCCACTGTGACCCGGAGTGGTAGTACCTGTTAGGGTCCCATCTATGGGTTAAATAGAAAAATGTATTTATTAAAAAAATGTATTATCCATTAAGAATTGATTTATTTCAAAACTTTATCGGCATTAAATGACCCACTGAGGTGGATATGCCGTAAAACAAAACAAACAAACAAACAAATCTAATGTAATAAAATATTATTTTCAATAGGAAAGGATAATGAAACTGAATAAGAATGCAGATAAAAAGATTTGAAACAGATTGTGTATAACACAACTCCTACCCCCGCTATGGTTAGCGGAATGAGAACAAGATACCCCCGTGGACTAAATAAAGGGTTAGGTTCAAAGTTCTGTGATGGTTCCCGATTACGACAAGCATGTTCCCGAGTTCGAAAAGAAGGTTCCCGAGTCCTAGAAGGTTCCAGAGTCCTAGAAGAAATACCTGAAAAAGGCCGGAGGGCATATCGGCCGAAACGTTGTACAAATAACAATGAAGATGGGGACAGTAGTCCGAATAACGCAGATAATACTAATCATCAAGCCTCATCTCAAACATTCAGAGAAATAGAGTGTGTATAATCGAAAAATAGAACTGAAACTTACTATTCCATCACTTCTGTCTTTCATTGCTAAATTTGCCTTATTTAACTATATAGTTAAAATAGGAAGTAAAATATAATTTACAGTTATGTCTTCTTGTTAATGGATGTTTTAAAAGTATTGATTAAGATAAAACCAAACAATTAGAAATCAATAATACTATAATAATAATAGAAAATATCTATTAAAATCAAATGTTTAATATCAATATGCAATTTAGCCTTTCCGTCCATACTGTAAACCACTATTTTGTTGCATATATAATTGTAATTGTATGTTATTAGTATGTAGATATGTCCAACATATCTAACTATGTTAGGTGACGACAGTCATAATAAATAAGAATTCGGTGGATAATCGACAACTGATAATCAGTATTTACATTTTTGCATTTCATTTTGGACGATTTGGACGTTCTCATTTTTAACCAGTGGGTTTTCCAAGATGATAACTGTCGGAAGATTATGGAACAAGAATATTAATATATAGATCCCTATTTGGCGAACACAAAATCTTGCTAGAAATTGCTGTATGCCAATGTGATCAATAAATAATCATTCTAAACATCTTTTTATCCCAATGTGGCCAACAAAAATCCGTCTAAAATGTCTTTATTTTTGAGTAATTGACAACCATTCTTTATCCCACACCACACACCTCCTTGTTAATATATCGTGTTTCAAATTGAAAATATGTTGCCTCTACATACATCATAAATATCTCAAATATATTGCTAACAGAAATGCTGATATGATCCTTAAGACATACATATATGTACCTGTACCATACATGTTAACATCCTTGATCCCAGGGGGCCATCCCTCCAGGCAACACCTGCCCCCGTGATTTAAAGGGACAGGGCTGGGTTTATTACCCAGTGCATGAGGCGCCTCCTTGAGGAGGAATGCCGACGGAGTCAACGAATACCACCCATGGTCTTCGGCTTGTGGGTGGGCACTGATAAAAATGTCCTTGTGTCACGCTCTCATAAGTGGGATGAGAGGCAAATACCTCTAACTCTGGTTTCGACCGGGGGTTCCTGGCTTCGTCCCTGGATCTTAGAAGCTAACATCGTTGATCCCAGGGTCTATCCCTCAGGCAACACCGGCACTCTTGATTTTATTGCCCCCTTGAAGGCGCCCCCTAGAAGGATCAACGCATTTTTGCACCCGTCATCCATGAGCTTCGGTTCCTGGGTGGTCCCACATTAATAGGGCCTTGTGCCTAACCTGTACACGTGGGGTACGTGGTAAATATCTAGCATGTAGATATGGTCAACAGTATTAATAATGTCAAACAATTCAATTAATAATTAAGGTTTAAATAAAAAATAAAATCACGGAGAATGAAACGTTAATAACTAAGGGAATTTTGACTTGAGTAGTAATATAGTTTCGGTTACAGAGAGAAAAACATACAATGGTAATTATATTAAGATATGCATATATACATATATGTATACGTACATAGTTAGCTTCCATCCATCTACTAGTGTCCAAAAAATGTGGAACCACGGAACGTGGAACCACGGAACGTGGAACCACGGAACGTGGAGGGGGTGTAGTCCTCCTTCTCCACACTGACGTTGTGGTCCGAAAGAAAGCCCCCCCCCCCATGCAGTTTGGCAACGATAGTGTCGCGGGGGTTGCTGGATAGCGCTGAAGTCCAACATCCCACGACCTTGGGGATTTTAATTCCGGATTTAATTTCGGAGCTTGCGCCCCTAACTTTTCCTTGGAATGAGGAATATTCACTAGGCAGCCGAAATGTTATAAGAAACTTGTCCTTGTCTAATTCATATATCTATATATATTAGGGATTCCGTCTCTATTTGTATGTAACTAAAACTACATCACTACTTATCTCACAGTACCCAAAATCGCCAATACCTAGAATAAAGAACAATTGATTTTAATAACATAAATAAAAGTTGTTATTTTTTACTCCCGTCCTTTTTCCAGTAACAGGAAATTAACATAAAGTTTACAAATAAATAAATACCTACGATTTTGTGTAAATAAATACCTTCGATTTTGTGATGTAGTTTTAAATGCATTTAAAAAATGGTTAGAAGAAAACTTTGTCAGTGCCCACCTAGAAGCAGCATCTGAGGGCGTACCGACCGAACTAAGAACCTGGGAGACAGAAGCAGTTAGAGAAAGAAATACTACCAAAGAAGCAGCCCAACGTAATAAAATAAACCCAACTAGCACCAACCTACACAACTTAAAAAAGCACAGATAGACCTAACCAAAATCTACAAAAAGAACAAATAGAATACATACAAGTACAGATAAATAATATTAGACAATCGGTAGAAGACAGACAGTCGCGATTAGCATGGCAAACAGTAAACGAAATTAGTGGTAGGAAAAGTACCTATAAATCTAAGCTAAAGGCAACCAGACAAAAAGATAGACTTCAGAAATGGAAAGACCACTTCCATAAACTTGGGGGGACCCCTCCCCCTAAAATCATAGAAAATAATACCCAAAAGATTGTAGATAAACAACTAGATATCAAACTGGGGGATTTCACAACAGATGAAATCAACTAAGTTTTAAAGAAGCTAAAAGGCAGAAAAGCAGAAGGACTTGACGAAATACCCCCAGAGGTATGGAAGATAAGAAAGTTCAATGACATACAGCTAAGGCTATGCAATGCAGTATATAAACAAAATAGAATAGATAAATGGACGAAAGGCTGCATCCTCCCATTCCCCAAAAAGAGAGATCTCGGAATTGCTAAAAACTACAGAGCCATAACTCTTACTGCTATTGCAGCCAAAATATATAATGCCCTTCTTCTAAATTCTATTGGTTGAAAATTATATCGAGAACAGCATCATTCAGGCACGACATGCAATGATTAGGGAAATCTCTGTGTAAGTAAAAGTAAAGTTGGCAGCGATGGACCGTGTCGACGGTCACTCCTTGTCCTCTGTTCGCCGTCCGCTGTCTGACTGTCTAACTGACCTGGGATCCCTGATTTCCTTTTATATATATCAAACGCCTACGCGTTTTCTTTTGTTATCTTTATCAGCGGACAAATCTATTTCCGAAGTTATTGTTACCCATCCTTCTTTGTTCGCTTTAGTCGGAAAAAGTCCTTTGTTACTCTTTTCGTCTTCTCCCTGCTTCGATCCAACCGGAAGACCCTATTTCCGTTTTCACCTTCTTTTAAATATCTTCAATATACAATACAAACGGTGTATTCAACCAACAAAACATCAACTTGAAATATACAATATATAAAGTGTGATATACAAAATGTGTCTGAGGTATACAAATGTGTTATAAATTGTAGAGTGTAGGTTGAAAAATAATGCGTTTGCGTAACTTAGCTTGTCTTGTCACTGGTATGAAGAGATGGGCGTCTCTTGCTAGCTTGAGTTAAGTCTGACGTTACGTCGTCACCGGTTCTTCTTATAACTGGCTTTACAAACACGTCCTCTAGTGACGGCCGTAGCAGCAGAAAGAGGCCGGTTGAAGGAATCAATCTTCGAAAATTGGCGGCTAAACTAAGCCTAGTCATATTTGTTTTGATTCGTCGCCGACAATGGCCTTTAACCAATCACACAAAGTCTCTTATCAGGCAATGGTTAAGGGGCGGTAACTGTGTAAATTCCTATTATTTCTTTTAAGGTACAAGCTATGATATTAATTGATCGTATATATATACATATATATATACGATCAATTAATATCATAGCTTGTACCTTAAAAGAAATAATAGGAACTATTATTATATTAAATAATAGGAACTATTATATATATATATATATATATATATATATATATATATATATATATATATATATCATGTACTCTCTCGTCGATTTTCGACGCATGAAGGTTCATACATAAAATGAACACCCACACATTGATTTATTTATTGTGGTGAAGGCTTGTGTTGGACCATCCACACTTTTTGACACAATCAATAGGTAAGAATGGTGACGCGTGGGTTAGTGGTTAGAGTCGTGGAAAATGAACTCGTCGATTCGAGTTCAATTCCTAGACGAAGCTGTTGGTATTTCACATAATGCTAATACCCTTGGGAAAGGTATGAATCCATATATTCTCCCTCCAGCTATGGGTTAAATAGTAAGGCAGACTGGGGTCTTCAGCCTTGGGTAGCTAACCAGTCTAGCAGAGGGATAACTCTGAATTCAAAATTCCTGAGGTCGGTCATTGATTGGGTTTGTGGCAACACTTGATGCACCAATATATATATATATATATATATATATATATATATATATATATATTAAATGGTGATACATTAGCTAGATGGAGTTTACCATTAAGTCTTGCCAAGAAGCAGTTCAAAACGTGGGAGCTATTTCTAATGCATTCTGTATGTTTTTCTGACTTAATTCCTGTCAACTTATAAACGAACAAACAGCTTACTGTAGATTAAGAGGCAGCAAGAGGTTTTGTATTTTAGGTTTAAAAGGTGGCTGTGGTTATTCCTGGTGCGTGTTCCTAGGGTTTGCTTTTAACCCCATCTTATTTGGTGGTCGCGCTGGAAAGGAAGAAATTAAAGGAATGAAAAAGGAAGAGACAAATACAAAATGCAGTTTTAGAATTTAGGATTTATTCGCGGGTCAGAGCTACCACGTGGAAAGGGAATTTATCTCTGGCCAATAGTAATGTCTTTTCCGATTTAAGGCCTAAAATCATAATCACCGAGAGATTCTCATGGGGGTTGGAAGTGTGTTCTTCGTCCCGCACATGCTAGGATGGTTCTTCCGGTGAAGGCTCATGGGTGTTTGTTTTTATTTTATTTGGATTTTGTTAAAATCCCTATAAGACTTACCAAATATGGGATACCTACATGCTTGATCAGCTAACATCATTATTTTGTGAGTATATCAAAATTAATAACAATGCTGTCGTTCATTCACTGGTCCCCTCTATAGGGATCGATCCCTATATTTTTACGGCATGTGGAATTGACCAAATTAAAATAATTAAGTTTTCTTAAATAACTAGATTTACAATGGTATGTCATGATTTTAGAATTAGGTAAACAAAAGAGAATCGAATGAATATTAGTTTAGAAATATTTTAGAAACAATAGAAACAATGGTTTAAATTCATCCGATAATTTATGTCACCAGAATTCCACATGTACCAAAATCATTCGATATTGCATCATTGCAAATCACCTGATATTTGATGAATATTTTAGCTTAATGATCACAATAGACAATGACAATAAGAAAATTATAAAAAGGCCCATTTAGCTGAAAGAAAAGATGAAGACACAGAGACAGTGAGGAGCTTTCGCTCTTCCTGACTCAACAGAGTTGGAGAGGATGCTCCTAACTCGACAGTGGGAACGTCCGAAAAATATGACTCAACAGGTCTATCTATCTTTTCGTCTCCTATTTCTCTCTCTCTCTCTCCTCTCTCTCTCTCTCTCTCTCTCTCTCTCTCTCTCTCTCTCTCTCTCTGTCAACAACAACAACTTTCAATCACAAGTTCCAATCACAGACAAACTACTAATATGTTGACACAAGCAATCACACTAATATAAACACCATGTCACAGTTGTCACACATAACTATGCACAGACACAATCAGACTGCAACACCACTGAAAGAACAATGAAACTATATTAATTGTATTTATGTATATAAAGATTGTTTCTTTATCAATTTTGTTTTCTTCTTTTGTTACCTATGGAAACTACATTTTCCGTAGTCCTTATACATATAAATTGTAGGGACCCATAACTTGGATCTTCAACTCCTCAACCACACACTAACCAAACAAACCGGGTCCCTACACCTCTAATGGTTTGGTCCAGTGCAGTTGGATACATGGCGCAACTAATATAAGGGTTTAGTTAATATAGTTGTAAGGGGAAATAATCTCTAGGTAGCGAGGTTAATCCTGGTGAAGGGCGAAAATAACATAGAATATTTAACATGGCTTATTGCTTGTACCCGGTCATGGGTAATGGAATGAGAACAGTCAACCTCTGTGGATTGAATAAAGGGTTAGGGTTGACTTTCCGATTGGGACTACGATATTAAGGCTCCCGAGATTGACAAGATTCCAGAGTTCGAAGAGAAGGTTAATGATTTGGTGAAAGAATCGACTTCGAAAAGAAACAACTGAAGAAGGTCGAAGAGCACATCGGCTGAAATGTTGTGTATATAACAATAAACAATAAAAAAATTCAAACGATACACAATAGACCTATTATTCTTTCGTGCTTAAAAATATCCAGTATATTTATTATTCTTTTTATATAACCGTGTCATCTAATACTTAAACCATAGGCCAAATAATCTCTACATTTTATATATATAGTACGGAAAGGTAATAAACGATGCAATAAGCCTAGATGCCAAGTTTGCAGCCACATACATACGGAAACCGAAATAAAAATACCCTACACAAACGTAACAATCCATCCGCCACACCTAACATGCGATAGCGCTAATATTATATACTATATATACTGCACACAATGTAGAAATAGTGAATATGTGGGAGAAACATCAACACCCTTTAGACTAAGACTGAATAACCCCAAATCCACTATAAATCTCAAATCCCCGCATAGTACAATAGCACTTCATTTTAACACCTTATCACACAACATTACACCCCCCAAATGCATCTTATTAGAACACGCATTTCCAACAACGCAATCTAGAAAACAATCAGAAACTAAATGGATTCTAAAATTACAAACGCACGTGAAGGGATTAAACGCAGATATCGGAATTCTCCGTTATTACAAATATTTCACAAACGCTGCCACTGTCGATAACAACAGAGACAAAGAAACCGTTGAACAGTAACATTTGACAAAGGGTATCTAACGAACCTGAAAATTTATGGGAAAAAAAAATAATTAAAAAATAAGTGAATCCAATACTCCATAATATCGAGTTCATTCATTTATTTATTTTTAATGCTTCACAATAACACCCAATTTAAAAAAAACATTTTTTTTTAAATATATATATTATATATATATATATATATATATATATATATATATATATATGTGTGTGTGTGTGTGTGTGTGTGTGTGTGTGTGTGTGTGGATTACTTATTTATATATGCTCCCAATTTGGTCGAGCACTTTAATTAGAAGGGATTTAATTGCAAAAATTCACCGTATTTGGCGCACAGCTAAGCCTCGCTTTGTTTACATAATTTTGAGGCCTCTAGTGAATTCATTTCCGTTTAGAAATGTAGCGATTAAGTATTCTCCTATATTTGACAGCTGCCTATGGCCGTACGGGTAAGAGGATTGCCGAACGAAAGTTCATTCGGGTCTTGAACCCGGCCAGAGGTAGCAGTTAAACGGTATAACCACACTGATGAGAGGTGATACCTCGAAACACGTGTCTGTGGATTACTTATATATATATATATATATATATATATATATATATATATGTATGTATATATATATATACATATTCACCATTAAATCCCCCAAGCAAATAAGTATAAAATCCTGATATTTTCACTAAAATTGATTAAAACGTGCTCAATATAAAGCGCTAAATAGACGATTAATATCGAATGGTTTGAAATCTGCCAACTTTCAGTATTGAAAATATTTGGATTATTCAAAATAAAGCGCTTTCTTACGTGTGTAAGAGCTGTATTTATTTGTTATAGAGTACCATATATTTAAGGTGCAATTGTGACCATATATATATATATATATATATATATATGTGTGTGTGTGTGTGTGTGTGTGTGTGTTTCTGTGTGTGTGCGTTTCTGTGTGAGTTTTTGTGTATATGTATGTGTTTTTATGTGTGTGTTTGTGCGTGTATGTGTGTATGTGTGTGCGTATGTGTGCGTCTGTGAATTTTCTTTGGATGATTACATGACGTTGAAAATAGCTGTTTAAACTCTAAATATAACCAAGTAAAAATTAAACGTAAGTAATCGCAAAAATGAATTTATATATATGTATGTTGATATATATATCTATATATATATATATGTGTGTGTGTAGTGGGGGTGTATCTGTGTATTAGTATATATATATATATATATATATATATATATATATCCCTTTTTCATATTATACGTGTATATACATATGTGTGTATATATATGTGTGTGTTGGTGTATGTATATATATATAAGGTTTTATATGTTTTTATATATATATATATATATATATATATATATATATATATATTTGTATCTCTTTTCACATGTTATATATGGATATATATGTGTATGTTGGTGTATGTGTATATATAAATTCACATTTGTTTATATATATACACACACACAACCCCACACACATATATATACAGATATACATATATATATACATATGCATTTACACACATATATATATTACTATGAGATTTATCCCTTTTTTCATCTTATACACATACACACACACACACACACACACACACACACATATATATATATATATATATATATATATATATATATATATAAATATGGGCATGAACCAAAGATAAAAGGGAAAAACTTGAAGCCGGCCTACATGAATTATTAAAGAAAAAAGTTTCGATTGACCGCCGACAAAAGTTGAAGAAAATCAACAGCAGCTGTCGCTGCTTTCGCCTGCCGATTTCCAGTGAGATCGTGAAAAGATAGGCAGTCAAAATGGCCAGCCTATGAATTAGATTAGACAAACACTTGCCTCTGGCTCCACACTTCGTACCGACAGAAAAAGGCGTTCACGAGATCGTTCGATCTACTCTCGTATGAACGATAAGCATTTTGAAATGATGTCGGACGGTTGAGGGTCCGCAGTGGGAAAAACGCTCACTGCTTAAACCAACCACCCACACAGACACACACACTCACTGCGTCCAGTCGATCTGCTTTTGGCGGGTGGTATTTTGTATTAAATGGTTTTCCCGGCCAAAGATTTGCATTTGCTTGTTGGCCATTTCTCGTGTTTGAAAATGACGATTTGTTTTCAGTCTTCCTTTTTTTTTCTTCTTTTGCCTATTATTCAAATGCTTTATAGGACTTTCAATAAAGCTCAAGCATATTTTCGTATTTTCGGTTTCACCCCCCTTCTTCCACTCTCTCCCCCTCTCCCTCTTACTCTATCTCTCTTTTCTCTCTTTATCAATGTATCTCTCTATACCTGTCCCTATACAATATGCTATTCACAACACACACACACACACACACACACATATATATATATATATATATATATATATATATATATATATATATTTATAGTTTTTTTCCGTAGTTAGGGTCTTTCCATGTGTGGTTTAACCAAGCTGATGCAGGTAGACCATAAGGAGAGCTTAATGTGCCTAATACCAGTGAGTAAAAGGACAGAGCAATATATTTAGTAAATGAAGAAAAAACTCTAAACTTGCTTCATTACAATAATTTACTTCAACCGTATTAATACGCCATCTTCAGGTAATCACAAGAACATGACTCTTACTTGTAAGAGTTATGTTCTTGTGATTACCTGAAGATGCCGTATTAATACGGTTGAAATAAATTATTGTAATAAAGCAAGTTTATAGTTTTTTCTTCATTTACTATATATATATATATATATGTATGTATGTATATCTTTGAAAGGAAGGAAAAACTCAACACCGTTATTCCATAATAAATTTATTTCGACCAAAATTGGGGCCTTTATAAATCTAAGTTGATTTAATATTGCTCCCAAAAATTTCGTCTCATCAGATGGTAAATCAAAACAATTTGAATTGCATAACGGAAAAATTTACTTCTCAAAAAAAAAAGGAAAAAAAAAATTACTTCTCAAAAAAAAAAAATTTTTCTAAATTATGCAATTCAAATTGTTTTGATTTACCATCTGATGAGACGAAATTTGGGGAGCAATATTAAATCAACTTAGATTTATAAAGGCCCCAATTTTGGTCGAAATAAATTTATTATGAATAACGGTGTTGAGTTTTTCCTTCCTTTCAAAGATAAATATTGCTCTGTATATAATCTAAAAAGTTTATTATACATTGAGCTGTTTTTAGTGATTTAACGGTTCATGTATTTATACATACTGGATCATACAATAATAATACAGTGTGTCTTTGAAATCACATGTAGAATCATCCCTTACTACAAGTTTTGGATACCTCTCATCTATATATATATATATATATATATATATATATATATATATATATATATTGGTTAGGAGGTTGATTTAGAAGGCTATCACAATGCAGTTTGGAATAAATAAAAATAATAATACGGTAACAATGGTGTTGTGTGTTGACCTGTATTTTTATTATTTCTTGAATTTTCGAGGTAATACCTCTTTATCAAAAGAATTGAACTGAAGCAGTACAGCTATGGCATTTCTTCCCAAATGATTTTTTTTTTTTGAAAAATACATTTTTCAAAAATACATATTTCAAAAATAACTGTATTCCCGTGTGAGCGTGAATGCATTTATTTTTGTTTGTACGTGTGCGTATGTTGTAATGCGCGTGACATTGAAAATGCGTGTTGGTTGTGACGTTAAGACTGTATCCTAGCGCGGGATTTTGTACGTGCGTATTTGCGAATGAAAAAGCGTATTTTTGTTTGGTGACCATGGTGATGTTTCCTGTTGGATTTTACATCAATTTAATTATTATTATTATTATTATTATTATTATTATTATTATTATTATTATTATTATTTGTTTATTTACTATATTTATATATATATATTGCTCAACCAGTAGACCATCCGCATTGGAAAATTCAAGGCTCCAGGTTCGATGCCACTCCCCGGCAACTCTGCATGAGTAGATCATATGATCTGTGTGATAAAGTGGGGCACTGATGGCAGACAAGGCGCTCCACCAAAAAGAAAACACTCTCCCTTGTTTAGCTCTAGCGAAAAATGTATGGATTCCCTAGCTGTCCCACTGATACCAACTAAACCTACTTCGTCAACTTCACTTATACTTTATATATATATATATATATATAAATATATATATATATATATATATATATATATACTAGCAAATATATGCACCCTCCGGGTGCAAGTATTTTAGTTAAATTATATAATAAAATATGATATTAGATTAGAAAGGCTAATGAAACTGAATAAGAATGTAGATAAAAAGAGGGGGTATGATTGAAAAATAGAACAACTTTGAAACTTACTCTTCCATCATTTTCCGTTACTCCCGTCTTTCATTGGTAAATTTTCCTAATTAAACTGTTTAGTTAAAATAGGAAGTAAAGAATAATATTACAGTTATTTCTTCTTGTTAAGGGATTTCTTTTAAGATTTATTGAAGAGATTTTTCAATAATACTAAGCATATATTTATTAAAATCAATTTTTTAAGATCAATATGCAAATTAGCCTTCCCATTCATACTGTAAACCTCTATTTTGTTGTATATATAAATACAATTGCATTTTATTAGAATGTAGATATGGTCAACAGTGTTAGTAATGTAAAATAATTTTATTAATAATTGAGGTTTAAATAAAAATAAATTCATGGAGAATATGATGTAAATAACTAAAGGAATTGTGACTTGTATAGTAATATAGTTTCGGTTACAGACAGACAAACCCACAATCTCCATTATATAATATATATATATATATATGTGTGTGTGTGTGTGTATAATATATATATATATATATATATATATATCTAAGATTTTTGGATATTTGTTTATTTTTATATATTAATATTTATATTTTTGCTAGAAGGCCATTACAATGCGCATATCGCATAAAATTCGATAATTAGAGAAGATAATAATGACAAGTGAATTTCGCAAAGAATTTATTCGGTGTGTAGAACATAGTAGAGACTGTTTCAACTTTATTAAGTCTCATTAGCGATGTATACTAACGATTTCCCTCCGACAGAAATCGAAACCGGGACTCCAGCAGGATAGTCATAAACTATACTGCTTCGGCCACGATACAGCACGGAAAAGTTCCTGCGAAATTAACCTGTCAATGATACTGAGACGTCTCTACCAACCGTCAGCGCTATACTTTACCCCACAATTACTCACGAAATTAATCCGTTAACTTGTCGAGGACCTGTGTCGAACCCGCAACCTTGTGATTCCTAGGCGATTGCTCTACCACATGAGCTAAACCGGAGCCATGAATTTGCAAGTAACTTGACTTATATTCATGTTTAAGATAGGCAAGATCTCTCTCTTTCAATATATATCTATATACATATATATAAATATACACACTCACATATATATATATATATACATATATATATACACATATATATATATATATATATACACTCACACACATAAATATACACACACACACACACACACACACATATATATATATATATATATATATATATATATATATATGTCAAGCCTTATGCCATCTTTGTGAATAATGGCGTCCCAGCTTCTACATACCAGCAAATTTTAGAAGAAGAAATAAAGTCAGACCAGCATCTTTAGAAATGTCCCAGCTACGCAAGAAAATTCCAGCCAGCTACTCAAGACAGTAACAAAAGATAAAGACTTTAGAAATGTGGAATGCCTCTAATGTTCCTCATCCTCTCATTATCTCATAAAATCTCCTCTCTTCCTATATATATATACACAGCAAGCTTTATATGATATAACGCGTTTGACTTTTTTTTCTTTCCTAATGAGCATTCGACCTCATCACAACAACCGTCAGCGCTATACTTTAACCCACAATTACTCACGCTGTGAAATAATCCGTTAACTTGTCGAGGACCTGTATTGAACCCGGAACCTTGAGATTCCTGGGCGATTGCTCTACAGCATGAGCTAAATCGGAGCCATTGATTGACTATAAATCTATTAATTTGCCGGTAACTTGACTCATATTCCTGTTTAAGAGGCTAGAACAGGTTTAATGTTTAATCTTTCTTTCATTTCTTGTAGCTACCATTTCTTTTTATATAACTTGCAGATTGCTCTGAATACCTGGTTTTTACATGACATACACTGTGTTGCCTTTGTCCGTTTGGTTTTCTGACTATACCGCTATCATTCTGTAGGAATCAACCATTTCCTGTTTTGTTTGATCGAAGAACTTTGGATTTCTCTAGTGGCTATTCTACTCATTGACCAATCTAAGTTTAGGAATCTTTATAAGAACTTCTTTTCAGTTAAGGTTATTACCACTAAAATGAACGCCAGGTGGTTCATGTGAAGCTGACCAATTGAAGCTAGAAATGAAATATCTTGAGGTGTATCTTATGTTTAAATTTTGCGTCGTTGGTTTAACTTTAGCATTTGTAGCATTTCTCACAATAAAAGTCTGATTACTCTATTGAGGTTTCCTTCGAGATTTCAAAAGACAGGATTATAACAATTTGTTCACCGACATTCACAATCTATTTCTCATTTTACTTGAGCTTTACGTTTTTATTATTATTTTTATTATTATTATTTACTCTTTTTGAGTTTTCACATCAGTGTTAGCTGATGGGCTTTCACTGGAGTCTGAGTGACAGCAAGTCTCCTCGGGTCTCCAAGACTCTTCTGAGTATTCTGGCAGATTGCAGCAGTGCAGTGTTCTGAATGGTTTCAATCCTTCCTCTGCAATCCAAACTTTCCAAGCCCTTTTCTAATCCTTTTGGGACTGTTCCAAGTGCACCAACCACAATTGGTATCACTTTCACTTTCATATTACATAACTTTTTTAGTTCTCTGGCAAGGTCCAGATATTTGTCAATTTTTTCATTTTCCTTTAACTTCACCCTGTGATCTGCTGGCACTGCAAAATCCACCACTTGACAAGTTCTTTCTTTTTTGTTAATCAACACTAGGTCTGGCCTTCTTGCTGGGATAAGGTGATCCGTTTTAATTTCAAAGTCTATTATTATTATTATTATTATTATTAGAGTTTTTCACACCCACCTTAGCCGGAGGTTAAATGGAGGCAGAGTGGAGGTATCTCTCCTCAGGTCTCCAGGACTCTTCTGAGTATTCTAGCCGATCTCAAGAATACTAGGTCCGACCTCCTGGACGGGATAAGGTGCTCCATCTGTACCTCGAAGTCCCAGAGAATTGTATGCGTCTCATTCTCTTGGACAGTTTCAGGCTTGTGCATATACCATTTAGTTGTATGTTGAAAATTGAATTTCTTGCACAATTCCCAGTGGATTACCGTTCTTTTTGTGCTAGTTTGCTGCATTCGCTTGTTATATGAATTTTAAATAGCACGTGTGAATGTTACGTCATCTATGCTGCTGTTAATATTAATTTGAGTTTTAATAGTGCATATTGAAATCTTAAAAGTAAAGTTAATATCAACACCAGCACAGATGACGTAACTTTCTCACGTGCAATCTAAAATTCTGAACTTTTCAGTTTCAGAAAATAATAAACATCTCTATGAACTTTTAAACCGTTTTTTAAGTATTTAAAAAAGATTCCTTTTCCACCACATCCACATTTTCTGTATTCACATAGCTTTATTTTCAAAAATTAAAATAATTTGCACAGAAGAAGACCTGTTTTCCTGTATACCCCCCAAATATGTTTATTATTATTATTATTTTATTTATTTATTTTGTTTTATATCTAAAATAATACTAAATTGGATACTATGCATACTAATAAAAGTCCTTGGTCGAAACACGTGTTGACAAACCAATAATTTTTCATCCATACAACATTTTCTTCTGATTTACCTTTCATCATAATATATATATATATATATATATATATATATATATATATATGCATATGCATATTATATATAAACTTTTTAGAAATGCAACTGACATGACGAGAGGAAATAAATAAATATATATATATATATATATATATTATATATATATATATATATATATATATATATATATATATATATATATACGGACAGACAGAGACAGAGATAGATTGATATATTGCACAGATTAGAAGTCTCCAGTAAAGATTTTTGATATATATATATGTATATATATATGTGTGTGATTGTGTGTGTGTGTGTGTGTGTGTGTGTGTGTGTGTGTGTGTAGACGGACAGGCAGACAGATAGAGATAGATCGATATATACTCTAATTAGAAGTCTACAGTAAAGCTATTTGATACATACACGCACACACAAATATATATATATATATATATATATATATATATAATATATATATATATATAACTTTTAGAAATGCCGGTGCCCTTATGGAGATGAAATAATTTATCATATATATATAATATATATATATATATATATATATATATGTAATGTATTATTATCTCACCTGATGTCAGCTGCATTGCTAAAGGTCTCGTGGATGGGGAAAAGAAATACAATCTTCAGATGAAACATCCGACTAAAATACTCGAAGAACTAAAAAAAAACACTAGATATTCCACGCGCAATGCAAAATTGCCCGTATGACATTGGACCGGGAGTGGAAATGGGAAGGAAAAGGTGAGAGAAGGAAATATCTCTCACTATTACATATCATATAAAAATAGTCCTAAATTGGTCTTAGGATATGGAGTAGGATACACTACTTGCTGAACTAGAAGAAATTAATTATAGAATAAATAGAATTTTCTAAATTCTGTTCGCAAGGAGACGGATTTCCTCGTAATTGTACTACAATAATTTTTTTAAAGACAGATTTCAAACCAGGAAGGAAAATAATTAACTACTGATATTACAAAATATAATATAAAAAATAAATATGAATAGGTAAAAAAAAACAAAAAAAACTCTGGAGTATGACCTATTAGATTCACTAAATCAAATTGGTACACCAAGATGGAAGAAAGATACAGAGATGGACTTTTCAATAAAATACAGAGCATTGAATTCTAAAAATCGTAGGTTTTCTCCAACAGCTCACCGTCTTGTCGGTGGGGCTTAGAATTCTATGTGAAATGCCAATAGCCTCATCTTAACTTGGAATCCGGGTGCCGTGTCAATTCGCTACGACGAGAAATATTACTGTTACGATTCTGGTCGTCATTTTAGACGATTAGTTCTCCTGTTGGTAAATCCAGTGGTAGAAAAAGAATGTAGCTAATTGTAACAGAGTTTGTTGTATTCCTTGGAATCCGAGATAGAAAACGGTGCAGTCTCGGTAGATCTCCTTTTTAAATAGAAAAAACTAAGTTTTAAAAAATGAGTTCAAAAATGCATTAAAAAATGTTCAGTACCCATCAAAAATAAATAAAACAAAATGTTTCCCGTATAAAATAACCCAACAACGGTTGAGATGCCGTAAAAATCTACGAACCAACCATCCAACCAACCAACCGACTTTAACCACCTGCTTAATCTACTGTGATTAGGTTTCGCAGAACACAAGTTTTTGTGTCGGTATCGTTCAGTTCGAAATCGTAAAGCCTAAATTCCCGAATTTTCCCGAATTTTCCCGAATTTTCTAGTGTTCCTTCTATTAGAAAATTCTTTTATAGCCCTCTATAGCCCCTATCACGTAGGTCATTCACAGTAAGTGAATCTTATATTCATTAAGAACTCTTTCTTACTTTCCAAGATTTTCGTCCTAACTGTCTGTTTTATCATTCATGTTCCATATGCTCAGACAATAGAGTCTGTATTGTTATTATATTGTGCCTGTTTGTTTGGATTTTATTATGTATACATTCACCTACGTTAGAAGCTTTCTCTGAAGCATTTATAACGTATTATAAGAACCAGATTTGGCCACTAAAGTCAAAAATCATACATTTAATTCTTATACTTTACTTATATGATTCGTTTCAGTTTCTTGCGAATATACATCGCCAGGCCCCTCGCCTCTCTCTCTCTCTCTCTCTCTCTCTCTCTCTCTCTCTCTCTCTCTCTCTCTCTCCTCTCTCAGTTGCGACATCTTTCGCAAAGCTGAATAAAAAGCTAAAATAAAAATTAACATACTAAATTAATAATAGATTAATCTTAAATTCCGTTAGCAACTAATTCGAGGAGAGTTGCACTGCTGATGAGAATTAATTAGCCAAAATAGCTGTCCGTTGTTTCCGTGTGTCGCACATGGTGTTGTAGGATTTTCTGGTCGTGTTAATTCAGTCAATTGAAATCATATAACTCTGATAAAATAATTGAAACCATAAAATTATCAGTATTAGATATGATTACTTGAAACGATGCAACAGTGTGCAAATAATTTGTATTAGATAAAAGAATTCGATGTCATATAACTGGATTAAAAAAAAACTATCATAAACAGTAGCACAAAAATGTAAATATACATGTACATCGAAAGCAATTATGTAATATTCTGGCTTTAAATGACACTAGACGGGTTGACATGCCGTTAAAATTAATCACAATCCAACAAATTGAATTTCACGCATTGGATTCTAAGGTAAGCATTAATAAAATTAAATAGATTAATACAATTAAATAGATTAATAAAATTAAATTCATTTGTTTCTCAATAGTGGCATATCAACCATCGTGGGTTATTTAATGCCAAAGCCATCCTTTGAAATAATTTGTGTTGTTTAACATACCGATTTGTAACAGTCCCTAACCAATATGTGTCACCAAATCTAAAACTAGATAAAAGATCCACCTGGATCCTTGTTTCCAGATATAACTTTTTACAATTTTACCGCAAAAAGCAAGTTGATATATTGTTACATAATCTATGCGGTTGCATAAGATTATTGTCAATCCCCTGTATTTCTAAAGGGATGGCCTTTTCATATCACGGGCAGGACTTTCCATGGAATAGTACAGAAAGCCCGCAAAATACGTGAAGTCACGTGGGACCTGGTTGAGTCCTCAGTTTTCAGTTGGACGTCGGGCAGCGAGGATGTCCTGCCTTAACTGGAGCTCACACTGCATACGCGCGCTGTGTTAGTCAGATATTTAGTTACATGAAATGTATACTTAAGTAAATAAAAGCTTAAGAAAATAACACAGTTTTGTGGTTGGTGAATGTCTTGGTAACAAGACTGATCCAGAAGAAGAAATGAGTTAAGTGCGACCGACCACCAAGAGAAACCAAGACGAAGTCAAGATGTTAGAAGTAGAAGAAGACCTAAGATAGAAGATGAACAGAAGAAGAAAAGAAGCAAGTAAAGGGGTATACAACAATATATTAGTGAATATCAGGCCAGAAAATTCGACGACGGTAAATACGTTTTATCCCTTAAGTAATTGTAGATCTCACACGTAAGTAATCATTTAAAAAATGCTAATAATACATTAAAAGAAAATATATTTTTCAAGTTAACCTTCTGTCTTTTTAGATTTTTGTTTTGTTTTACTGTTTGCAATCCATTTCAGCATTAACCTTTATTTATCAGTACTCAGGATTAATTATATACATAGCAATATTTACACTTTCAATAAGAAAGAAAAACAGAGCAAACAGTCATGGTAATTATATATATATATATATATATATATATATATATATATAACCAACCCCTCCGCACGAGCAGGATGTGACACAAGGTCAATTTCTTATGCGGAGTTCAACATGTTTGAATTAAGAGTTGTCCTTTTCCTATACCGGTTGCCCTGTCTGCCCTACTATTTATCCATAGGTGGAGGGAAAGTGGTGTTAGCTCGAAGCGAAATGCAACTTCCACAACCAGGATTTGAACTCGGGGCGACGAGTCCTTTTCCCATGACTTTACTCATTACACCACACGCTTCCAGATAAATGAATTCAGGAATTAATTTCGGTTCGTTTTTCTTTTTTATTGATAATATATATATATATATATATATATATATATATATATAGAGAGAGAGAGAGAGAGAGAGAGAGAGAGAGAGAGAGAGAGAGAGAGAGAGAGTTTAACAGGTTTTAATTCAGAGTTTTCCTTCTCCTAGACTGGTTACCTAGCCATGGGTTAAAGAACCCAGTCTGCCTTGCTATTTTACCCATAGCTGGAGGGAGAGTAGGATCCATACCTTTCCCAAGGGTATTAGCGCTAAGTGAAAATGCAATTACCACGTCCAGGTTTTGAACTCGGAGCGACGAGTCCATTTCCCAAGAATTTAACCATTACACCACGCGCTTCCTACATATATATTTATATGTGAGTGCATGCGTGAGTGCGTGTGTGTGTGTGTGCGTGCGTGTTTCTCTGTCGGTCTGTCTGTGTATATGTGAATGTAGGTGCGTTCGTGCGTATATCTGTTTCTGTGCTGCTTCCTTTTAGTGTGACACTCTCAGCGTGTAATTTCACTATTTCGTATTTCAACTTCAAGTTCCTATAAAACTTTGAGGTTTTAACTGACACTTTATATAAATAATAATTATTCATCATTCAATACCAGTTGTGTTCAACGTTATCCGCGGGCAATGTTATGTCTGTGATGTCTGATTGCTTTGATTAGACTCAATTCTTTCTCGCTATTCAAAATATCCATTTAAGAATGATGAAAACCCAGTTTATCCGACACATACGTTCACCCAATTTTGAAATATCCTCAGCGTTTTCAACAAGAAATCAAAAGCGCAACGTAGCAAACGGTAATCCAGTGGAACTGAATGCATTTTGATTAGAAGACGAAAGACGAATGACGAACCACGGACACAACAAACTAAATTGGCCTTGGTTAATTGAAGTGAGAGAACAAAAGATAAAAATTCGTGTTTACTGGAATTTTTCATCAATCATCATCATCATAATCATCATCACCATTCGGGAAGATCGCACGGGTCGACATGATGCTCTCTCGTCACCCGTCCCTATCGTCCATCGTTCGTGTTGAAGCTTTTATCATCACCATCAATATCATTATCGCCACCATCATAAAGTCAGAACGATCGCACGGGTCGACATGATGCTCTCTCGTCACCCGTCCTATCGTCCATCTCTCGTGCTTACCAATTTTCTTCTGTCATTATCATCAAGTCAGAACGATCGCACGGATCACCATGATTCTATCTTGTCACCCGTCCCTATCGTCCATCGTTCGTGTTGAAGCTTTCATCATCACCATCGCCATCATCATCGCCACCATCATAAAGTCAGAACGATCGCACGGGTCGACATGATGCTCTCTCGTCACCCGTCCCTATCGTCTATCGTTCGTGTTGAAGCTTTCATCATCACCATCATCATTGCCACCATCATAAAGTCAGAACGATCGCACGGATCACCATGATGCCTCTTCGTTACCCCGTCCCTATCATCCATCGTTCGTGTTGAAGCTTTTATCCTCACCATCGCCATCATCATCGCCACCATCATAAAGTCAGAACGATCGCACATGTCGACATGATGCTCTCTCGTCACCCGTCCCTATCGTCCATCGTTCGTGTTGAAGCTTTTATCATCACTATCACCATCATTATCGCCACTGTAGGGGATTATCTTCCCTTTGCCGGAAGAGTTATCTTCTCGCTGAGTTGCTGTTTGTTCCCACTAGGGGACCTCTGGTATTTTAAGCGTCTGGCTTGAACTTGTCTTCCTCTCTTTTAGCTGGATCTTCTCAAGAACTGCTATGGGCTAGAGTCTATCTACCCCCTTCTCGGTGGGGCTTTTGCCCCCCCCCCCACTTACATTACTGTAAGTCCTTTTTACAGCATGGATTTCCTTTAGTTCCATGTCTGTAACATCTATATTTTACGTACATTTGGGTATCTTGTTTATACCTAAATAGTGTATATGTATTTACATGTTCTATTCTCCTGTACATTATGTATCTTATCGTTTCCATGTGCTGTTATATATATTAAATGTTTTGTCTCACAACGTGTCGGATTTGTATGTTTATTAATTAACGCTGAATCTTACATCACCATCATAAAGTCAGAACGACCGCACGGGTCGACATGATGCTCTCTCGTAACCCGTCCCTATCGTCCATCACTCGTCCTTACTACAAGTTTTCTTCTGTCATATCATCATTCATCAGTCCTTACTACAAGTTTTCTTCTGTCATCATCATCATAAAGTCAGAACGACCGCACGGGTCGACATGATGCTCTCTCGTAACCCGTCCTATCGTCCATCACTCGTCCTTACTACAAGTTTTCTTCTGTCATCATCATCATAAAGTCAGAACGATCGCACGGGTCGACATGATGCTCTCTCGTAACCCGTCCCTATCGTCCATCACTCGTCCTTACTACAAGTTTTCTTCTGTCATCATCATCATAAAGTCAGAACGATCGCACGGGTCGACATGATGCTCTCTCGTAACCCGTCCCTATCGTCCATCACTCGTCCTTACTACAAGTTTTCTTCTGTCATCATCATCATAAAGTCAGAACGATCGCACGGGTCGACATGATGCTCTCTCGTAACCGTCCCTATCGTCCATCACTCGTCCTTACTACAAGTTTTCTTCTGTCATCATCATCATAAAGTCAGAACGATCGCACGGGTCGACATGATGCTCTCTCGTAACCCGTCCCTATCGTCCATCACTCGTCCTTACTACAAGTTTTCTTCTGTCATCATCATCATAAAGTCAGAACGATCGCACGGGTCGACATGATGCTCTCTCGTAACCCGTCCCTATCGTCCATCACTCGTCCTTACTACAAGTTTTCTTCTGTCATCATCATCAAAGTCAGAACGATCGCACGGGTCGACTCATGATGCTCTCTCGTAACCCGTCCCTATCGTCCATCACTCGTCCTTACTACAAGTTTCTTCTGTCATCATCATCATAAAGTCAGAACGATCGCACGGGTCGACATGATGCTATGCTCTCTCGTAACCCGTCCCTATCGTCCATCACTCGTCCTTACTACAAGTTTTCTTCTGTCATCATCATCATAAAGTCAGAACGATCGCACGGGTCGACATGATGCTCTCTCGTAACCCGTCCCTATCGTCCATCACTCGTCCTTACTTACAAGTTTTCTTCTGTCATCATCATCATAAAGTCAGAACGACCGCACGGATTGCCATGATTACATTTCCTCACCCGTCCCTATATTGTCCCATTCCCATTTGTAGGAAGCGCGTGGTGTAATGGTTAAAGTCATTGGAAATGGACTCGTCGCCCCGAGTTCAAATCCTGGACGTGGTAATTGCATTTCAATTAGCGCTAATACCCTTGGGAAAGGTATGAATCCTACTCTCCCTCCAGCTATGGGTAAATAGTAGGGCAGACTGGGCTCTTTAACTATGGCTAGGTAACCAGTCTAGGAGAAGGAAAACTCTGAAAATCAAAACCTGTTGAACTCCGCTTAAGAAATGACGCTTGCGTCACATCCTGCTCGTGCGGAAGGGGTTGGTAAATATATATATAATTGTCCTCGTCGGGTTTACTCGAATTTTGTCATCATTATCATAATCATCAAGGAGTCGGGACGATCGCACGGTTCATCATGAATCTCCTCACCCGTACCTGTGTTGCATGCGCCTTCTTTCCGGCACTAAATAGGTATATGTTATATACTGGTCTTTTCACGATACCCATCATAATATACGTTATATACCTTTCTTACTACTTCTTACTCTGGTCTGTTCTATTCTTCTGGTCGGCTTTAGTTCTGATCGTCCTATCATCTATCTTGGTCTGGTATATCTCTAAGGTCTCGTCTGGTCTTCTATTGAGGATCCCGGGTCTGGTTTCTGTTGGATAGGGATTTCTTGGTTATCAGAAGCCCGTGTGTCATTGTTAGTTTTCGTAATAAACACAGAGAACCTTTCGATTTACGTGATGTTACTTTATTCGTAGACCCCCAGACCCAGACAACTGCACAGTGAGATCACATCTTGCTAGCTTGGTCTTTCTAACTCTAACTCAACTACTGAGTTGCTTACTCCCTTAAACCGAAGGCCTTACTATCGGGTTTCCGCTTTCTCACGGTTCTATCCCAGAAAGCAAGGTCAGAGTGAGTCAACGCTGTCACTCACTCTCAAGGCCAATCCGCTGTACTGAAATCGCCATAATGATTCTACAATTACTTAAAATGTAAATTAGGGATCCAATAATAGTGTAACAGGCTAGCACCTGTCGTCAATCGTTTGGCCGTTTCATCAGTACATCGATCATCCTCATCAATTATAAGTCAGACCGATCGCATGGATCGCTCATGATTCCATCGGGTTCGACATGATTTCTCCTCGTGCACGCCTACCGCTCGAGTTTACTTGAAGTTGGATCTGTGATCATCATCAAGGTCGGGAACAAATCACAGTATCTCCCATGATTCTTCCTCACGCCCGTTCCCTAATCGTCCAATCGTGCGTGTTTTTTCATCATCATCATCATCATCAAGTCTTCATCAATCATTGATCGAAGTACTGGACGATTGCACGTATCTTCATGATTTGATCTCGTCATCGCGCATCCCCAATCGTCCATCATTTCGGTTTACTTGAATTCTCGATCACTATCATCATCCACGTCGAGACGATCGTACTTTCATCGGGATTCTCTCTCGTCACGTCTCTTTCCTATGCGTCCAACGAAGTTTCACTTGAAGTTTTTTAAATCATTATCATCATAAGTCGGGAGCAAATCGTATGGATCGTATGGATCGTACGGCATTCCATGATTCTGTCCACGTGATCGCCCTATCGTCCTCATGCACAACATCCAGTGATTCTAACAAGATGCTAATCAGTAGGTTTTTTCTGGGGGGGGGTGCCTGGCCGACCGCACTTGATTGGTTCTATGTACTGTGCCTACCCGTCCTTATCGTCTTATCTTCCGGCAGGTCCTCTGTACAGCATCCAGTATTCGCACACAGGTTTTAATCAATGTGGGAGGGAGGGTTTGGGGGTTCCAGGCCGACCGACAACTGGGTGGGTCAAATCAGGTTGCTCCCTGGAGAACCGTCACTTATGAAGTTGGAGTGTGCCTTCTTCAACAGCTGTCCAGAGGATGTTTTATGCGAAGGTAGCTTAAAGACATTAACACTCTGAAATTTCTTTAAAAAGATCTAAACTTAATATTAAACAATCGTCGTGTGATAGATTGGCTACATAAGAAAACAGAGTTGATTTTCTCAAAACAGTGTTATCACGCAGTCAGGGAGGAGGCTTTAGAATAGGCTAACAGTCCATACTTTAGAGAGCCCTACTGTTTACGCCATAGCTGGTGGAAGATTAGTTGATTGTACCTTTTCCCAAATGTATTAGTGCTATGTGAAATGCAAACAGCCTCGTTCATAGATTTGAACTCGGGTCACGGGTCTATTCCCTACGATGGAAGTCGTTATGGTTTTTCACTGCTCCAACTTCGACTTCAGTGACGCCTTCCCTTATGCTTCGAATCGCGGCCATACTCTCCAGACATTTTTTCTTTAGATATTCATAAATAAAATTTACTGGTTAATTTTTACAGTAACAGGTTAAACAGTATAATATTTTAAAATTGTAACACAGCTGACCGGTGAATAAATTAAAAACTCTGAAATTAATAACCGCAGTTTATCCGAATCTTAAGATTCACCACAATAAAATGAAATCAACAACAATCTGGTTACTGGTGGGTTAACGGCCTGGGTTCATATGTAGTAACACTGGCACAATTCATGGTCCAAAACGTCTTCGTTTCGTCACTTGTATTGATCAAGTTAGAAGGATAAAGTTGAACTGGCCTCTATGTGTAAGCGGACAATAAAGTTGAATAATATGAAGACAGTGCAGTTGAAACAGTTAATGACCGGCGAGGTCGCTGGGTAGACGCAAGCATCAGTGAATTGCTTGGGCTGGTTGGTTCACTTATAGAAATGAGATATTAATTGCATTCGAGTATTCTCTCTGACAGATGCTGTCAACGCGGCAGCTGATCGGTCGTCGATGCGGTCTCGTAGCAAAAATTATTATCCGGAGTGGCCGTCTAAAAAGGCTGAAGACCATCGAAAATAGGCGTAATTTCTACCACACGAGTGACGGATACGTGTGCTACTCTGAACGTAATATCTTAAAGGGTTCTTTATATCGAGAAATCAAATTGCAGTACACTATTCAGCATCTGGATTTTGTCCTTTATTACAATCTATATTCTTATATATGAGATTCAGTGTCTATTTGTCCTGTAACCGAAACAACCTCACTGATTAAGTCACAACACCATCTGTATTGGTAAGTTTATCAAATGAACATTTAAAATTAAATAGTGACAATCATTATGCATAGAATAAGCAGACAACGCTGTATTATACATTACTCATAATTAAGTATATCACAAACATTAAACGGTCCAAATTGCTTTTTTAAAATAAGTTTGATCCAAGTATATAATTATTAACTTATATTTTTGCTTGAAGGCAGATTACAAATGCCGTATATCGCATAAAATTCGATAATTATAAGTAAAATAAACATGATAAGGGAATTTCGGTAAATAATTATTTGTGTGTAGAAGATCGTACAGACTGTAGGATTTCAGTCTGTACATCGTACAGTCTGTACGATGTTCTACCAACCAAATAATTATTTACCGAAACCACTGTCATATTTATCTTCATAATTATCGAATTTATGCCCGATATAACGCATTGAATTGCTTCAAGCAAACATATAAATAGATAATATATACTTTATCAAGCACGCTTTCTAAACATAAACAAACCTCTAAAAATCTTAAGTTTTGATAAATACAGGCCTGGTGTCTAATTCATAATAATTTATTTTATTTTGATATATTTCAACTATGTAACATATAGAGTTATTAATTATTAATTATCAAAAACAGAAATAGTGACATACTGTTCTTCTACATTTAAATTTGAAGATGTTGCGTCTTTTAACTGTATCTGGTTTGCGGTTTAGCATAATCCGCTTTTCAATACGGGTGTTAACAATTTAAGCGGCAGTTTCTTCAATCATGCTTACCCTGGTTAAAAATAAATCGGTAAACAAAAATATATCGCACCCACTCTAACGACTGTTTCATTAATCATTCTTACTCCCTCGCTTCTTTTTTCACAATTGAAATACAGGGTTTTAAAAGATAAAAATGTGTTCTCTATTTTAATATGTTGGCATAAAATTATAATTATTAAATAAGATATAATAAAATTTTTAAATATTTATCAGTTAAATTTGTATATATTATACAGGGGAAAACCGTTCTGTTTTGACTATTGTCTGTCGAAAAACAAAACAATTAATTTCCTATGACACCTTACCCATCAAAGAAAAAACCTTAAATATTTTGATCAATTTGAATTTAACTGTTAGAAACTGGTTTCAGGAGAAAAACATTAATTTGAATTTTGACAGCCAAACATTTCTATGTCTATATTAAAAAAGCTATCAGATTTCAAGATCTTTAAGTTTTTGTTTACGAAAAGAAAATGTGGCACAAAATCCTTTTTGTAATTTGGACGTGATAAATTGTATATTTTAACGTCATATATTTTCTTTTTACCAAGCTGTATTAAAATTGAATATTTTTTCAATTTTTAATAAAATTTTGTAGCAATTTGTAAAACTAGAATGACTACTTCGGGTGTCGCCTGTGTAAGGGGGGATTTTTTAAAAGTTAGTCCTCGCAGATCCATTATTACTTAGGGCGAGTGAGTATCCCTCCGCTGGTCCCATAAAAACCCTACGAAATATATAACGAATATAGTAAGATATTTCCATTCATGATTTACAATGAAACAAAAGATATAAATGATGCAATTGATTCATCAATCAATATATATTTCAAAGCGAAAAAAAACATACAAAAAGATAAACAAATAACATGCAATGACTTTCCCTTCTGTTACTTTTCAAATTTCAATTTTAAATATCTTCCCAATATAAATCAAAATCTTCATTATTTTTGCTCAAGAAACCAAGGCCCTTATGAATATTTAATGCGATATATATATATTACTTTGTTTGTTGATTGTTTTATTTCGAAGTTTCCTCCGACATAGACGATACACACACTGCCGCTTTATACATGTAATAGTGGGTTGTATTAAAAAAAAACATTTTGTCTGTCATAAAATGAAATATTTGCAGCAGAGTGGACTGAGACAAAACATATAGTCCTTCAATCAACAATCGCCTCTGTTGCACTAATCGGAACTTATTCATAATACGCTCTGGCTTTCTACAGAAAAGAACTAGTGAGATTTTGCTGTTTTTCCACTTGCCAACTACCCCGTACGTTCTAGATCCCCTCAACTGGATTGCCCTTGTGTCATAGATTGCTCTTGTGTCTAACCTGCTCTTGTGTAGAAACACAAATACCCACTGCTCTACGTATGAGTCCTTTTAGAGTTACTGTGCTTGCTTTAGTGTGGCATGGGGTCCCGAATGAGATTCCACCCAGACAATCGCGTCGCTTTTCGGGACGCGCCATGCCACACTAAGGCCAAACACAGTAAATTAAAAGGACTCATCCGATAGAGCAGTGGTATTTGGTTTGTTCTACACAAGAGCAAATTATGACCCAAGAGCAATTCTGACACAAGGGCAAATCCAGTGAGGGGCTCTAGAAACGTGTGGGTAGTTGGGCAGTGGCAAAAAACAGCAAATCTCACTGTCCTTTACCTGTAGAAGCCAGAGCGTATTATGAATAAGTTCCATTAGTGCAACACCAGAGGGGAATTTGATTGAAGGACTATATGTTTTGTCTCAGTCCACTCTGCTTGCAAATATTCATTTATGACAGACAAAAATGTTTTTTTAATACACCCATCATACATGTATAAAGGGCAGTTGGTGTGTATCCTCTATGTCCCGGAGGAAACTCGAAATAAAACAATCACAACAAAGTAATATATAATACGCAGTACATATATAAGGCTTGTTTTTGAGGCAAAATAATGAAGATTTGATTTATATTTGGGAAGATATTTAAAAATTGAAATTGAAAGTAACAGAAGGGAAAGTCATTTGCATGTTATTTGTTTATCTTTTTTGTATGTTTTTTTTCGCTTTGAAATATAATATGATTTGATTGAATCCATTGCATCATTTATATTTTTTTTTTCAATTGTAATCATTGAATGGAAATATCTTACTATATTGTTATATATTTTCGTAGGGTTTTTATGGGGCAACCAAGCGAGGATCTCCACTCGCCATAAGTAATAATGGATCTGCGAGACAACTTTTAAAAATCCCCCCTCTACACAGCGACATCCAAGTAGTCACTTCTAGTTTTTACATAATCTACAAAATTTTATTAAAATTGAAAAAAATATTTCAATTTTAATGTAAAAGAAATAATATACGTTCAAAATAATATACAATTTATCACGTCCAATTACATAAAACGGATTTTTTGCCACATTCTTTCGTAAACAAAAATCTTTAAAAAGATCCTTTGAATCTGATAGCTTTTTAAATAATGCGACCCAATAGAAATAGTCTTTGCTGTCAAAATTCAATTAATTTTTCTCCTTGAACCAAAGTTTCTAACAGTTAAATTCAAATTGATCAAATATTTAAGGTTTTTTCTTTGAGGGGTGTCAATAGAAATTAATTGTTTTGTTTTTCGACAGACAATATCCAAAAACAGAACGGTTTTCCCCTGTATAATATAATAGATTACTGATTAATATTTATAACATTTTATTATAATCTATTTAATAATAAGTAATAATTTATGCAACATATTAAAATAGAGAACACATTTTATCTTTTAAAACCCTGTATTATCAATGTGAATAAAAGAAGCGAGGGAGTAAGAATGATTAATGAACAAGTCGTTAGAGTGGTGCGTATATTTTGTTACCGAATTTATTTTTACCAGAGGGGGTAAGCATGATTGAGAAACTGCCGTTAAATGTAAACCCGTATTGAAAAGCGATATGCTAAACCCAAACCAGATACAGTAAATACGCAAACATCTCAAATTTATGTAGAAGAAACAGTAATGTCACTATTTCTTGTTTGTTGATAATTAATAATTAATAACTCTATGATTGTACATAGTTTAAAATATATCAAAATAAAATAAATTAATATGAATATATAACACCAGGCCTGTATTTATCAAACCTTAAGATTTTAGAGGTTTGTTTATTTTCGAAGCGTTGGTTGGATAAAGTATATATTATTATTTATATTTTTGCTTGAAGGCAATTACAATGCGTATATCGCATAAAATTCGATAATTATAGAAGATAATAATGACAAGTGGATTTCGGTAAATAATTATTTTGTGTGTAGAACATCGTACAGACTGTACGATGTACAGACTGAACATCCTACAGTCTGTACGATCTTCTACACACAAAATAATTATTTACCGAAATTCCCTTATCATGTTTATTTACTATAATTATCGAATTTTATGCGATATACGCATTGTAATTGCCTTCAAGCAAAAATATAAGTAATAATATATACTTTATCAAAACTTATTTTAAAAAGCAATTTGGACCGTTTAATGTTGTATACTTAAATTATGAGTATGTATAATACAGCGTTGTTCTCTATTCTATGCATTAATGATTGTCACTATTAATTAAATGTTCATTGATAAACTTACGCAATACCAGATGGTGTTGTGACTTAATCAGTGAGGTTGTTTCGGTTACAGACAAATAGACACTGAATCTCCATTATATATAGAATATATAGATTGTAAGATTAAAGACAAAATCCAGAATGCATATAGTGTACTGCATTTGATTTCTCGATATTAAAGACCTTTAAGATATTACCCTTTTTCAGCGTAGCACACGTATCGTCACTCGTTGGTAGAATTACGCCTATTTTCGGATGGTCTTCAGCCTTTTAGATCGGCCACTTCACGGATTTAATAATTTTGCTACGATACGCATCGCGAACCGATCAGCTGCGCGTTGACAGCATCTGTCAGAGAGAATATCGATGCAATCTAATATCTCATTTCTATAAGTGACCAACAGCCCAAGCAATTCACTGATGCTTGCTCTACCCAGCGAAACCTCGCCGGTCATTAAACTGTTTTCAACTGGCACTGTCTGTCATATTATTCTAACTTATTGGCCGCTTACACAGAGGCCAGTGTCAACTTTATCCTTCTAACTGATCAATACAATGAGAAACGAGACGTTTGACCCATGAATTGTGCCAGTGTTATACAATATGACCCAGGCCGTTAACCCACAGTAACCAGATTGTTGTTGATTTCATTATTGTGAGTGAATCTAAGTCGGATAAAACTGGGTTATATTAATTTCAGAGTTTTTAATTTAAATCAACCGTCAGCTGTGTTACAAGTTTAAAAATATATACTGTTTATACTGTTATGTAAAATAACCAGTAAATTTTATTTATAGAATATCTAAAGAAAAAATGTCTGAGGAGTAGGAGCCGGATTTCGAAGCAATTAAGGGGAAGGGTCACTGAAGTCGGAGTTGGAGCATGTGAAACCATAACGACTCCAGTCGTAGGAAATAGACCCGTCGACCCGAGTTCAAATCATGAACGAGGCTGTTTGCATTTCACATAGCACTAATACATTTGGGAAAGGTACACATCCAACTAATCTTCCACCAGCTATGGGTAAACAGTAGGGGGCTCTCTAAAAGTGATGATGTTAGCCTATTCTAAGCTCCTCCCTGACTGGGTGATACACTGTTTTGAGAAAATCAACTCATGTTTTCTTATGTAGCCAATTCTATACACACGACGATTGGTTTAATATTAAGTTTAGATTTTAAAAGAAATTTCAGAAGGTTAATTCTTTAAGCTACCTTCGCATAAAACATACTGGACACTGTTGAAGAAGCAACTACCAACTCATAAGTGACGTTCTCCAGTGAGCACCTGCATATGAACACACCAGTGTCGGTCGGCCTGGAACCCCCAAACCCCCCTCCCACATTGATAAAACCTGTGTGCGAATACTGGATGCTGTACAGAGGACCTTGCAGGAACGATAGACGATAAGGACGGGTGCACAGTACATAGACCAATCATGTCGGTCGGCCAGCACCCCCCCCCAAGAAAACCACATTGATTAGATCTGTGTTAGAATACTGGATGTTGTGCAGAGACGATAGGGCCGAGTCACGTGGAAGAATCATGGAATCCGTACGATCCATACGATCCATACGATGGTCCCGACTTTATGATGATAAATGATAAAAAACTTCAAGTGAACTCGTTGGACGATAGGACGAGTGACGAGAGAGAATCCCGATGAGAACAGTTACGATCGTCTCGACGTGTGATGATAGTGGGATGAGGACATTGGTGCAAGAAACACGAAATGATGGACGATTGGGATGATGACGCAGATCAAATCAATGAAGATACGTGGCAATCGTCCAGACTGATTAATGGATGATGAAAATTTGATTAGTTTGGGGATGGGATGCAAGGTGATGAAAACACGAAGACGATGACGATAGGAACGGGCGTGAGGAGAAATCATGAGATGACGTGGTGATCGGTCACGAACTTTTAGCTGATCAACAGATTCCAAACTTGCAAGTAAACTCGAGCGGTAGGGTGACGAACGAGAATTCATGTCCGACCGTGGACTCATAGCGAATCCATGCGATCGTTCTGACTTAATAATGATGATGATGATGATGATGATGATGAAAACAAGGCCAAACGATTGACGACAGGTGTTACATAATTATGTGGATCCCTAATACATTTTTAAAGGTATTGTAGAAATCATTATGGCGTATCAGTACACAGCGATGGCCTTGGAGGTGATAAGACACGGTTGATCTCACTCTGACCTTGCTTTCTGGATAGACCGGAAAACGGAAACCCGATAGACCAGCCCTTCCGGTTTTAGGAGTAAGCAATCTTCAGTTAGTTAGAGTTAGAAGTTAGAAGCCAAGCTAGCAAGGTGAGTATCACTGTGCAAGTTGTCTGGTCTGGGGGTCTACGAATAAAGTAACACATCGTAAATCGAAAATCTTGTGTTTATTACGAAATAACTAACATGACACAGGGCTTCTGGATAACAAGAAATCCTACTCACAGAAACGCAGACGGCGGATCCTCAATTAGAAGAACCAGACGAGACCTTAGAAGCTATACCAGACAAGATAGATGAATAGAACGATCAGAACTAAGCCGACGAAGAATAGACGACCAGAAGTAAGAAGTAGTGAAGAAAGGTATAGAACGTATATGATTGATTGGGTATCGTGAAAAGACCAGTATATAACATATACCGTATTTAGTTGCCGGAAAGAAGGCTCATGCAACGACAGGTACGGGTGAGGAGAATTCATGATGAACCGTGCGGATCGATCCCGGACTTGAATGATGATGATGATGTGGAGCGTAGAGGATTGTCGAGGTAAACCTCTGGCGATGGGACAATTATAAGTGAGGGTGTGTTAGCCAACCCCTGCCGTGCAGCGAGGGCAAGGAGTGAACGCAAGGTCAGATTCCTTAAGCGGAGTTCAACAGTTGTGATTTCAGAGTTTTCCTTCTTCCTAGACTGGTTACCTGAGCCATCAGAGTTAAAGAAGCCCAGTCTGCCCTACGGTAGTTGTGGCTCGGCCGAATAAGCTGGTATGGGGGAGAGTAGGGTATTTGGCATACCTTTTCCCCAGGAGTGGGTATTGGAGGCGCTAATTGGAAATGACAATTACACGTCCAGGTGAAGCTCGGGGCGACGAGTCATTTCTCAAAGGAACTTTTGAACGCATTGACTCGCTGCTTGCGCTACAGAATGGATGGGACAATTAGGGACGGGTGAGTGAATGTAATCATGGCATCCGTGCGGTCGTTCTGACCTTTATGATGATGATGCAGAAAAAATACTTGTAGTAAGGACGAGGTGGATGGACGATGGAGGACGGGTTACGAGAGAGCTCCTGTCGACCCGTGCGATCGTTCTGACTTTATGATGATGATTGAACAGAAGAGAAAACTTGTAGTAAGGACGAGTGATGGACGATAGGGACGGGTTATACGAGAGGAGCATGCATGTCGACCGCGTGCGATCGTTCTGACTTTAATGATGATGAATGACAGAAGAGAAACTTGTAGTAGGGACGATGATGGAGATAGGGACGGTTACGAGAGAGCACATGTCGACCCGTGCGATCTGGTTCTGACTTTATGGATGATGATATACAGAAGAAAACTTGTAGTAAAGGACGAGTGATGGACGATAGGGACGGGTTACGAGAGGGCATCATTGTCGCCCGTGGCGATCGTTCTGACTTGTATGATGATGATGACAGAAGAAAAACTTGTAGTAAGGATCGTAGTGAGTGACCATAGGGACGGTGTACGAGAGAGCATCATTGTCGACCCGTGCGATCGTTGCGTGACTTGTATGTATGATGATGACAGAAGGAAAACTTGTAGTAAAGGCGAGATGGACGATAGGGAGGGTTTACGAGAGAGGCATCATGTCGACCGCGTGCGTCGTTCTTGACTTTATGATGATGATGACAAAGAATAACTTGAGTAAGGACGAGTGATGGACGATAGGAGCGGGTTAACGAGACAGAGCGAGCGGATGGGTCGACCCTCGGCGATCGTTCTGACTTTATGATTGATGAGGACAGAAGAAAACTTGTAGTAAGGACGAGTGATGGACGATAGGGACGGGTTACGAGAAGGAGGCATCATGTCGACCGCGATTCGTTCTGGACTTTTATGATGATGATGACAGAAGAACATCTTGTATGTAAGGACGAGTGATGGACGATAGGGACGGGTTAACGAGTAGAGCATCATGTCGACCGTGCGTCGTTCGTGCATTTAATGATGAGATGGGACAGAAGAAAACTTGTAGTAAGGACGAGTGATGGACGATCAGGGACGGGGTTAACGAGAGAGCATCATGTCCGACCCGTGCGGGTCGTTCTGA
>CM042146.1:22322445-22342445 GCA_023376005.1 Doryteuthis pealeii
TGCTGTAGTGTGTGCTGCGTGTGCTGATCGTTCGACCAGTGAGCAAAAAGAGATTCGCCTGTCTAACACGTAGAAGGAATATGGGCGCACGCGGCGACATTAGCTGGAAAGAAAAAAGAAAAAGACAAGCTATAGACAGAAACAAGAAGAAATGAAAGACAGAGCAAGAAAGAAAGAAAGAGAGATCAGAAAGACCTAGCGCATAGACGAAGAAAGAAACCAAGAAAGAAAGACAGGAATGAGACAGACAAAGACCAGAGCACAGAATATATCGTACAGTGAAAGAAAGATAAGAAAGAAAGAAAGCACAGTACACAGACAGACTAGCGACCAGAGAGCAACCTCAAGATACAAACACACATAAAAAAAGAAAAGAAAGAATAAGAAAGGATAGACAGAAGAAAGAAAGAAAGAAAGACAGATAGAACAGACAGACAGAAAGAAGAGAAAGAGGGAAAGAATAAGAGAGGAGAATAAGATAACATGTAGACTAAGAATAACAGAGAGAAGGAAAATTTAAAGAAAAAACACAGGAAGAATATGAGTGTATATTTGTTTGCAAGTGTGCCTGTATGTATGGGGAATATTATTCGGAGGTAAAGGATAAAGAAAAAAGGCGAACCGAATAGCTGGAAGGAAAGAAAGAAAGAAAGAAAGAAAGAAAGAAAAACGAAAGAAAGAAAAGCGAATATGAGGAGAAAATAAAGAACATTTCGACTAAGAATAAGAGAAAGAAGGACAAAAAGTAAACCCAAACACAGGAAGAGAATGATTTGTGTATTTATTTGTAAGTTATGTGTGCGGATTGGCGGGAGAAAAGAAATATATTCGGCGGGAAAAGGAAAGGGAAAAGATGGCCCGAATGTTTGGATGATGAAGTGACTATTGCAGTCTGGGAGTGAGAGTATTAAGGCAGCCAATTTTAAAGCCTCCATTGGCATAAATACGCCGATGCTAAGGTTATGCTCTTACTGATGCATATATTTATAAAGCCTGAATGTTCGATTAGATATCGATAAATTCGCATCATAGTATATATATTTTTCTAGAAAATTGGGGATAATAAAGTGCCTAGTACATATGGAGACACTAAAGTTAATCATATATATATATATATATATATATATATATATATATTATATACTAATATATATATACTATATAATATATTACACATATACATATACATTATATATAAATATACTATAATATATATATATATATATATATAATATATATATATATAATATAACATATATATATAGATATACATTTAATATATAATATATATATATAGACATATATTATTATATATATAGACATATACATTAGTATATTATATATATATATAAACATTATTATAATGTATACATTATATATATATATAGACTTATACATTATATATGTAGACATATACTATAATACATATTATATATAGAAGAGAGAGATTATACATATATTATATATAGATAAGAGATATATATATAAATATATATTATATACATTATATATATATATATATATATATAATAATATAATATATATATATATAAGTCCCAAACATAGGACTTCATAGTCACAGGAGGCGCTGCAATTTCAGGAGCGCACCAAAAACTTTTAACATAGTCTTTCGAGACTGAATTGCCAATGATAATGAATTGATATATATATAGAGAGAGAGAATATATATTATATATATATATATAATATATGCATATACACAATATATATATAAAACATACATTTTTATATTATATATATATATATATATATAATTATATATATATATATATATATAGAGAGAGAGAGAGAGAGAGACTTTCAATAAGACAGAGAAACTTTACAAACCATCGTTTGGTATTATAGATTTATTTCGACCAGAACTCAAAGAGCCTATCTGAATGAAGGAAGGAATGAATGACTTCTAGTCGAAATAAATTTTAATAGCCAAATGACGGTTTGTTAAGATTTTTTTTTTCTTATTAAAAGTATGAATATTACTCTGTGTATAATTAAGATATTAGTTATTAAACATTGACCTCTCGAATGAATTGTGTATATATCCTGTATATATGTATAGTTTTACAACTTGAGCCTGAATTGTGGGTGTACAGGAAATATAAGTATCCCTACACACCAGTAAATTGCATACATTTAACTATATATATAAGTTTCGTTAAACTGTACAGACAATTCCTGTCGGACAAGTTTTTCATTGATCCTTTCAAATTTTCGGGCCATTTTTCTGTTGTCGGTGTGTAACTGGTATAACAGTCCCCCAAAGGTTTCCAAACGAGCGCTTTCGGCAATACAATTTGCCATCCTCAGGTGTGAAACAATGGTATAATTTCGTGTCTCGTTTTTAACGAGAACGAGTAGTAGCAAGAAATTAGAAGTGGGAGGTAATAACCATTGGTAGTAGGAGGTGGCCCCTCCCACATAAAATCACTGCAAAGCTCGCTTGAACCACTACTATTCCTACAACCTTTGCAATTCCTAGGCGGTAAATATACATACATAATTATATATATATATATATATATATATATATATATATATAATATATATATATATATATGCATAATAATATTCATGTATGCATATATATATATATATACATATATAGCATACATATATATATATGCATATATATATATATATATATATATTACATATACATACAATATATATCATATATTATATATATATATAATATATATATCATGTATATAGATATGCATATGCATACACACATATATATATATATATATATACATTATATATAACATATATATATATATCATACATATATATATATATACATACATATATATATACATACACTTATATCACATATATACATACATATATGTATATACACATATATATACATGTATATGTGTATACACACAAATATATATATATATATATATATATATGTATATACATATATATATACATGTATATGTGTATACACACAAATATATATATATAATATATATATATATATATATATATATATATATATAATATAAGGACATAATAGAATTCAATTACTTAAAAAGACATCAACTGTCATTTGACCGCACAAATGGATGTCTACTGACCGCCGCCAGCCTGCCAATTGTTAGTGACTGGACTTGAAGGCGAAAAAGACTATTTTTGAACCTTATGTTAAACTGGAGTCTACGAGTGCTTCGTAGCAACAACACCATTGGAAATATGACAGATGAGCAGCGAGGAGGAAAGAATTGAGGACAGGGCGAGGGGCAGAAGAGACATGAGTTGGTCGTGGGGAGGGTTAAGGGGAAGGACTGGATTTGGAAAGTGTGTGCTGATTGAGGAGCCGGGAGGGGGGGGAAGAGAGAGAGAGAGAGAGAGAGAGAGAGAGAGAGAGGGACGATTTTGTTCGGGGGAAAAATTCAGGAATAAACAGGAGGAAAATTTGGTTTCGGGGAAAACGAAGCGAATAGGCAGAGTTGCAAGAATGGTCAGTAGCGAAAATGGTCGGATATTAAAGAATACATTCAAGAGGAAATGAGTGATATTCAGGGAGATTTACTGAGAGTTGTGTCTTCGTAGAAACGCGATGAAAACATACGCGCACATAGATTTATTGTGGACATTAAACTTTAATACAGAGCTTGAGGCCTCTGCTTCTAAATAAGTTCATTAATATCCCCCCCAAAACCAATATAAGTGTAGAGACAAGGGGTCAGCACAGCATAGATAAGTCATCCAAAAATAAATCTATAAATTCTTTATCTCGTAAGGCAATATATATACAAGGTGTTCAAATAAAGTATATAATTTCGGATGTACAAGGTATTTATTTTGTAATCTAATAAGTATTTAACAAACCCGTTTAGGGTGTGACAAAAGGTCGCATTTTTAGGGCATCCTACGAGTCTCAAATTCACTAATCAGTATTAATAGATTTGCGGAATTTGTATACTTAAGAGTTTTTGCATTATAGTCCAATATTAAAGTGTTGAATTATTCCAGCATATATATATTTACCAACCCCTCCGCACGAGCAGGATGTGACACAAGGTCAGTTTCTTAAGCGGAGTTTAACAGGTTTGAATTCAGAGTTTTCCTTCTCCTAGACTGGTTACCTCGCCATGGTTAAAGAGACCAGTCTGCCCTGTTATTTATTTATAGCTGGAGGAAGAATTGGATTCATACCTTTCCCAAGGGTATTAGCGCCATGTGAAATACCAACGGCTTCATCCAAGAATTGAACTCGCGTTGACGAGTCTATTTCCTTCGACTCTAACCGTTAGACCACGCACCTCCATTATTCCAGCATATAAGGTGGATTGTAGGCCACCACTTAAACTTATAGACTCTGCGTGGACCCGTGGATTCAATCCGCCAATAAAAACGCTCAAATACGTGATTAGTTAACTAATCGCCGATCTTAAAAGCCATTCAGAATGACTGGTATGGGCAAAGTATTTCAGTAAATATTGTTATCATTTTGAAATCTAATAAGTATTTAAAAAACCCGTTTATGATGTAACACAAGGTCGAAATTTCAGGGCATCCAACGAGTATCGAACTCACTAATCAGTCGTAATGGATTCGCGAAATTAGTTTTCTAACGATTACACCACGATGAGATGCCTTATAACCACCACATAGGGTGTGATATTTAGCAATCTAGATTTGCAGACCATTTGTAGTGACTTTGATTTATCATAGTGTACCCCCCATACGTCTGGTCCTGTGGCACATCTAAGCCAAGCTTAGTAAATAGATATACAACCCATTTGCCACGGGTAGGGTGTGACACAATATCACAATTACGAGGTATCCAGCGGGGATCGAACTCATTATACACATTCTCTGATTTTTTTTTTAGATGAGGTTTGATAATTAGTATTATGTGGATTATTATAATTAACACAGCTTAACACCTGTACTCCAGCTGTGGTTATTGGAATAAGAACAGGATACCCTCGTAGATTGAATAAAGGTTTGGTTTCAAAGTTCCGTGCTGGCTCCCAATTACGACAAGAAGTTGCCCCGAGTTTGAAAAGAAGGTTTCCAAGTTCTTGATGAGGCCCCCGAATCCGACAAGAAATACCCGAAAAAGACCGGTAAACAAATCGGCCGAAATATTGTATAGATAACAATAAAGATTATGCCAACAGTCCGAATAATCCAAATAGTCCAAATGATTCAGTAGTAATGAATCTGCAAAATAAGCTTATTATTAATCATCATCATTATCAATATGTGTGCTAGAAGGCGGTGGCCGAGGGTCTACATGTACTGGGAATGACGTTAAACTCTATCTGATGGTGACGTTCTAGTTTTGGAGGGTTGGGAAATGTGGAGCACCCCTTCATCACCATTGCTCACTGGTCCACTCTGATCCGGAGTGGTAGTACCTGTTAGGGTCCCATCTATGGGTTAAATAGAAAAACAGAATTGTATTATCCATTAAGAATTGATATTTCAAAACGTTATCGGCATTAAATGACCCACTGAGGTTGATATGCCGTAAAACAAAATCAAACCAAACCAACCATCATTATCATCATTAGATCACCTGTAAGCATGGGTATTCATGACTCTCTGTCTCCAACCGCCGCTATCAGTCATTGTCTCTAAGAAATCCTGCATGCAGCATCTAGAATCCGCACAGAAATTTCTTTACATAGTATGGATGGTGGTAGTTGAAGTTGTAGTCATCATCATCATCATGTCGCGCATGCAGCACGGGTATCCATGCAATCTTTCGCCAACCTTCCCTATCATTCATTACACCTGGAAGCTCCTCTGCGGAGCAGCCAACATCTTCACATAGCTGGTCAATGTAGATCCTTGCTGGGCGCCCCACACTTGCATACCATGTGTTGGCTTCCACAGGAGAACGTCGCTTATGAGTTCATCCTTGCTTCTCCAGCAGTGTCCTGTATGCCTTGTCCGTCTCACTCGGATAGTTTGTGAGATCGGGGGGGCAGGTGATCGTACAGCTGTTTCCTTGTGGGGTGCTTTCCATGACTTGTTCTGGATGTAATGCCAGGTAATTGTTGGTTTTCCATACACGGATGGACTGAATCCTTGTTCTGTACGAGATATTAACATATCAAATAAAGACAATTTGTTTGCTTGTTCTTTCTACATTGTGAAGTGTATAGATTGAGGGATTGAGTTCACATGATCTGTTAGTACTTTAATATTTTCCTGATGGGACCTGAGAAAGGCCGTTGCTGTAGAGTAATACTGACACAGCTAGAGCTTGTATAAGCGTTTGCTTTATCTTATCAGTGAGATCAGATTTCCGTATTTATATTAAATGGATTCAAACACATTTCCTTGATACAATATTCAATCACTGGCGTATTGTTCTTTATGTTATTAAAAAGGAATTTAAAGTGCTTCCTTCCCAAACGAAAGAAGAACAGAAAACGCAGATATATATATAATATATATATATATATATATATATATATATATATATATATATATATGATTCGCATGTGCAATGTTATTGATGCGACGCGAGAGAGTTGAAGATATCTACCAAATAATTAAGACGAAATATATTTCCATTCCCCCGATGTTGATTCCATAATTAAAGGGGCTTCATTCTGTGTTTTATGCGGCTTGGAATTTTTTGTCAATGTAACTGAAACTGAAAAAGCATTTTTAAAATCATATTTGCAATTCATAATCATAAACATAATACTGTTGTTATATAATTTTACACTCGCCTGTTTCGGGGCTTCTCTTTAGAAAGTGAGTGAAAACAAAACAAGAAAAACGTTGAATTCTGTTTCCTTAGCTTCGAAAAGTGTTATGCTAGCATTTTGCTGGGGAAAAAAATAAGCAAAAATAAACGGTTCCTTCTGTTTGCAATAATTCTTTGTTTCGGTCTATTTTCATTCATATCCCCGGCGTCTAATGGATTTCATAAACAACTCTGACATGTTTTTAAGGAAAACACGAAATGTATGCTGTGTCATAGTGGTTACATGTATGGAGAGCAGTATCGACAAAAATGATGTTACGATTTGTGTGGCAATTTTTAGGCTTCAAGTGAGAGCACGTTACAGTGGAGACCCTTGTGTTCCTTAGTGAAGAATCCTTGGTTTTTCCTTGGTGTTAGGTAGAATCTTTGGTTGTTTCTTAGTGAATAATCCTTTTGTTGTTCCTTAGTGTTAGTTAGAATCCTTTGGTTGTTCCATAGTGAAGAATTCTTTGTGTTAGCCATAGGCTGATCCGCTCGTCTGTGTCAAATACGTGCAAATGGACGGCTCTCAAGATCTGTGATTAAGTAGTTAACTAACCACGTATTCGAGTTCTAGCATATGATGGATACCGGTTGGTTGATTGCGAGACTGAGTGATCTTAACTGCATCTCAATCTGTTGAGGGTTATTTTATACCTATTATTTTGGCGATCACGTTAATTGTATCTTAATATTTACATTTCTGCACATGTATTTACCAACCTCTCTGCAAGAGTAGGGTGTGGTACAGGTCATTTTAAGCGGGGTATAACAGGTTTAATTCAGTGTTTTCCTTCTCCTAGACCAGTTGCCGTACAAGTATGTAGCATCCAGCTAGAATCGAACTCACCATTGTTAATCAATTAGCGAGACGCGCTAACCATTCCACCATGATGAGACGCCCTCTGATTCGTACAATATACTTCATTAGGTTAAATAGCTCAGTTTTGCCAACTATTTACACATAGCTAGGGGAAGAAAAGTTAAATTCTTACCTTACCCAATGGTATTAGCGCAATGCTAAATTCAACCAGCCTCGTCCAGGATTTGAACTCGAGTAGCCAAGTTCATTCGCTACGACAATAATCATGACACAAAGACCACTTCCATTTACATTTTTGATTTGGTTTGTTTTGTTCTGTTTTACGGCATATCAACCTCAGTGGATCATTTAATGCCGATAAAGTTTTGAAATAAATCAATTCTTAATGGATAATACAATTTTGTTTATCAACTCATGCTTTTCTATTTAACCCATAGATGGGACCCTAACAGGTACTACCACTCCGGGTCAGAGTGGACCAGGGAGAAATGGTGATGAATGAGGTGCTCCACAATCCCCAAACCTCCAAAACTGGAACCTCACCATCAGATAGAGTTTAATGTCATTTCCAGGACATGTAGACCCGCAGCCACCGCCTTCTAGCACCCATATGATAAAAAGGGGTTGGGGCTATTTACATTTTTGAGTAGTTGTTTAAGAAATGTGTATGTAGTTCTTTCTTAAGACAATTATATTTTTCTTTGTGCACATGGTCCTATCTAATAGAAATAATATATTAACAGATCTGTATGGCCATAGATGGGAGACTAACAGTTTCTACTGTTCTGGGGAAGAGTGAACCTGGGATTAATGGCATTGGATATGTAGTAGTGGAGCAAAAGAGATAGAAAAAGACAGGATCTTATTCCTCCTTCTCCACATAGTCACTATTTCTCTCAATAGCAATGTTCCACCTTCGAACGAGAGCATGTATCCCTTCCCCGTGAAATTTTGTTGACTGTTCTTTCAGCCACTTTTTAAATACATATTTCACTTCCTCGTCACTGGAATAATGTTTGCCTCTCAAACTCTCTTTCATGCGGCCAAAGATATAATAGTCTGAAGGCGCTAATGTTGTATACTCTCTTTCCTTACTTTCTTACTTCTATTTTTCTAACGTCTCTTCTAGCGCCTGGACTTCGTCTTGGGGACTTTGTGACTGGTCTTCCATTGGGGATTTCTCTTTATCAGAAGCCCTGTGTCATTGGTAGTTTTTAGATAATAACACAAGACTTCGATTTACTTAGATCATATTTTATTCTGAAATCTCCACCAAACTACGTGCGCAGCGTGCATAACACGACTTACTACTGTGGTGGCTTTGGCCCATCTCTCTAAAATCTCTTTCTAATATAAACCGGAAGAGGGTCTTCTCCGCCGATTCTCACGGTATCCACCGGAAGGAGGATCAGGACTGAGGTCAAGCCTTGTCATTCAATCCTTCAAGGCCGCCGGCTGCAACTTATAACAGCCATTTTGGTTTCTACACTACTGTACACAAATATTAGGAATCTAATAACTATGTAACACTAAATCTGGTGAGTATGGTGAATGCGATAAAGTGGTCCAACCAAATGAGGCCATTTTCTCACTTCTCCTTATGCTTGTGTGTGGTCAAGAAGAGAAACATTGCCGATTAGCAAGTTGGGTCATACCCGTCGGATTCCTGCTCTGAGCCTCATTAGGATCTCAATGTAGGCCTTAGTTTTATTTTTTTTAAACTTCACATGAAATATAGAATATGGCATTATTTTTTGACTATCCCTCATAAATATAATTTTTTTTTAAATTGGGAAAAGTTCATATGTAGACAATTGGAAAAGAAATCAATCAATTCAACTTTTATAAAAGATAGAAAAATTAAAATACAAGAAGAATGCAAAAGTTAAAATAATTTAAAGATTTGTTTAGAATTACTTCAATATTATTTCTTACTAGCAGGACCTGTGGATGTGCCACAGTATGATAATGTAATTGTTACAACGTTTGATATACAAGGTATGTCAAAAAAGTATCGAGATTTATTGTACTTTTTGACACACGTTTTATTATGAAAAAAATAACGTTTCATTCAGTATTTTTTCATAATACAAGGTGTGTCAAAAAAGTACCAAGTTTCAAGGTGTATTTACCAAGATAGAAATGGAGAATAAATGGAACGTCATTTTTTCAGAATAAAGGTGTTTCAAAAAGTACAAAAAATCTCGATACAACATTATTTTTTGCTAGTCGTTAACGAAAAAGATCTTTATGAGAATGCAACTACTGAATTTTAAGAAGTATACGTACCGCATAATTGGAGACGCTAAAAGCGTATTGTTTATTAAATCAGCTGTATGAAACTCTAGTTTTGTACAAAGCTCACGGGTGAAATCTTGAGGCCGGTTCAAGGGGATTCGTTTGGCCTCTGATCCCGGGTCACATGGAAAATTCCATTCGTTCAGTTCTGTGTCAGTTTTCTCTATTGCCAAATTGTAATTTGAGTAATGGAATCCACAAGAATTTTATCGCAGTTGCTTTTATGAAGACGTTCCTTTTATGAACCTTTGGAAGATAGACCGTTTTGTGGTTATACCAAATGGCATAGGCTGTATGTTGTACAAAATCGTGAGGTGAGTGCATAATTCCCAACACTGATTAGGAGAGACATAGGAGATATATTCTAAAACTGACGCCTTTGCATGGGAAACAGAATCTTAGTTACTCTATGTAATTAAAATGTGTGCACAGCAAGTATTAGTGTAGCAAGATTAGATTTGGCAAGGACTACTAATGGAAAGGGGAGGAAGAAATAAATAAGTAAGAGATGATAAAGGTTTAAAAAGTGATGACCACAAAAAGGATGAACGATGGTTTGACCGTAGCGTGACCCCGAATGGAGAATTGAGTGTCAACTGGAAGTTTCGGGTGTTGACCGGAACCGGGTGTCACGTGGTGACGTGGAACAACGAAGAAAGGTATCGGTCTCTTTTCGATTTGGGACTCCGTAGGGTACGGACCTGACCTTGGGTCCCTTATGGGATCACAGTAATCTAGAAGTATAGTTCTCTCTCTTTCTCTCTGCTTTTCCTCCTCTCCGATACAACACACGAGACGAACCTACCCTGGAAATAAAGGCTAGCAGTTGTGACTACATATTTCTCGTGTTGTAATTTCTATCAACACCATTTTAGCACTGTGAATTTGGAGGCACGTGGACGAGACCCGCTATACAATATACACCGCTGCCGACGCATTACAGTTATCGTTTTAGTGCCCGGAAAAAGGGAACAACGGTACATTAGTACTTACAAATCTTGTTGCCATATTAGGCTTGGTAGTTCCGCTGTTATATCGAGTGCAGTTTCAGTAGATATTCCTTATGACATAAAGTTTGACGTTTTCCTTGAAGTAGAAAGGTTGAAGTATCAGTTTATTTCTTCTGGGAATTAATCCAACAATTGATTGTAGCACAAATTATCAACGACCTTAAATACATTTTTGTCGTTTATTCGTCAATTCAGCTTCTGTTACTTGGAATAGTCTATAAATATAAGTAGTGACTTTTCATACAGCTTATAATAAAGAAAGATTTCGGCACCTCACGTGTTTTAATGGTTAGCTTCGCAGACCATTGTTAATGAGTTCGATTCTCATTGGGTGCTCCCTAATCTGGCCTTGTGCCGCATCTAAGTTAAGCTTAGTAAATAACTATAATAAATAATGATCCAACTAAGACAAAGAATAAGGGTATGTCACACTTAAAGAAAATAAATAATCGAGGGCAATTTTGGGTTATTAAATGTTTTCTGTAAATGCAAATGTTGGCTTTAAGGACCCTACATGTTCTGAATTAAATATGTGTGCATCTGATCCTTGCAAAAATGGTGGCACTTGCACAGATACAAAGGATGGTTACATTTGTAAATGTACACCCGACTTCAAAGGAGTTAACTGTCAACTCGTCAATGCTTGTGGCTCAAACCCATGTCAAAATCAGGCAACATGTGTAGATAAAGGAGATGATTTTAAATGCATAGGCGGACTTGGTATTTACGGACCAGTTTGTCAGTACATTGATCTCTGCATACCAAATCCTTGTGAAAAAGATGCAACATGCATTAATTATAAAGATGGATATTTCTGTAAATTTGGACCTAATGTTACAGTAAATCAATGTAACCAAAATCCTTGTGATACATCAATAGGGGAACGACTTATGAAAACATTCGGTATGTTGAATACCTAAAGATAATCCAACAGTACTGAGTATCATCATCATTATCATCCTCAAGGTTTCTTTTCTCTCTCTCTCTCTCTCTCTCTCTCTCTCTCTCTTCTCTCTCTCTCTCTCCCTCTCTCTCTCTCTCTCTCTCTCTCTCTCTCTCTCTCTCACACACACACATACACACACACATATATATACACACACACACACACACACACACACACACACATATATATATATATATATACACACACACACACACACACACCATTCGTTCCTATTGACCATTGTCCTTGGTAGGTACTCATGTTTGTGCAAGATGGTAACTTTTTTGTTTCTGAAGTTTTTTTTGTTTTTTTTTTAAGAGTGTGTATGTTGGGAGGTGATCAGTTCTGTGCATACAAAATCAAAAATCCTATTTCTATTCAATCATTGAACTCCTAGTTCAATAATTAGTGAAAAATAGGATTTTATATAACTTGGCTCTGATTAAAAGTGCAATAAGAGTAACCTTTCATTATATGTACTTACCAACCTTTACTCGTGCAGAGGTGTTTGTAAATATATATAATGTTTATTCTCTCATTAAATGTTATATATATTAATGATAAATACTAAATAATTAATTAATAATAATATAAATATTATTTATTTCTTTATTATTATTCTTTATTATTATATATATATATATATATATATATATATATATATATATATATAATATAACTGGTTAATTCAATGTTTTGCTTGTCGGCCAACACTGGGGCTTCTATGTATACGAGTCCATAGAAGAACGTCGCTAATGAGTTCGTACTTACTTCCCCAGCAGTACCCACGATATCTTACTCCTCTTAATTGGATGCTTTGTATGATGAGGGGTAAGTAGCTGTATAGCTTCTGTTTTATAGGATTCTGCTAATAAGATATTTTTCAAAACCACATCTAGTATCCATGTGTAGTTATCATCTAGATTTATCTTGAAGCGTTTCGTTAGAATCAATGTAGTACATCTATACAATAGTACAGTAACGGTTACAGCTTGAAAGAATTCCTCTTTTATCTTATCAGAGATCAGGTTTCCATATGGTCGATAACATATCCATAGCAATCAATGCTTACCTATATATATAATATATATATATATATATATATATATATATATATATGTGTGTGTAATGCTTTACCTATAGATTTATATATATATATATATATATATATATATATATATATATATGTAATGCTTTACGTATAGATTTATATATATATATATATAAATGATTAGATAAAAGCATGGATAATAAAACTAAAATCAACTAAAAACCAAATTACATAACCCCATGAATACGACTGGAGCAACAGTCGAAAGCGCTCGGGAAATAAGTATGAAAAATATGATGAATCAACTCGATCCAGATTCAAAAAGGATAGCCAGAAGACTGGAAAAATATCCATACAAAAAAAAAAAGAATACTCCGTGGTATTCAATAACACATGTCTTACGAATATATATATATATATATATATATATATATATATATATATATATAGTTCAATGAGGAATCAAAACAAATAAACTGACGAACATGTAATAACCAACATCATACATAGACACATTAAACCCGTCGATCAACAACAGAAAATAAAACTAATTATTTACTACACCAAATTCAAAACCTCAAACCTCCTCATTAAAAATAACACAAACTCTCCTAAAAATCCCCTAAGCCAAACGAACGTAGTATATAGATACATTTGCCCATTCCGAGAGTGCCTCTCAGAAAATAAACTATACACTAATAGCTACATTGGCCATACAACAACAACACTATCCCGCCGTCTTACATACCATCTCTCCGACACAAGCACCATAAAACAACACTTTATTAAAAAACACCCAGAAAAATCCACCTCCTCCGAAATTAGAAAAATCTTAAACGAAAATACTAAAATTATCTACAAAAATAACAATAAGAAACGCCTACAGATCCTAGAAGCCATATGCATTAAAAATAAAAAACCTAACATTAATAAAATAGCCTTTAAAGTTGGAGACAACGTATTAAATATCTTCAATAGCTAACACTCACCTAACCCCCCTCTAAAAATAATAGACTCTCTGAATTGATAAAAGCATAGATAATAAAACTAAAATCAACTAAAAACCAAATTACATAACCCCATGAATACGACTGGAGCAACAGTCGAAAGCGCTCGGGAAATTAGTATGAAAATATCATGAATCAACTCGATCCAGATTCAAAAAGGATAGCCAGAAGACTGAAAAATATCCATACAAAAAATGAAAAAAGAATACTCCGTGGTATTCATAACACATGTCTTACGAATATATATATATATATATATATATATATATATATATATATATATATTCAATGAGGAATCAAAACAAATAAAAGTTTTTGCTTTTATTTATTTAATTACGGGAATGGTATTACAACCAGCGGTTTCTTGCTGAAAGCATTCATCAGGTAAGACGAAACGGTTCCTTTGAAAATGACAGAAATTGTGTCATTTTCAAAGGAACCGTTTCGTCTTACCTGATGAATGCTTTCAGCAAGAAACCGCTGGTTGTAATACCATTCCCGTAATTAAATAAATAAAAGCAAAAACTTTTATTTGTTTTGATTCCTCATTGAACTATCAACGCTCTATCACAGATATTCAGCACTCTTCTAATAACACTGTACGTTGGATTACTATTACTTTTTTCTAGTATACTAGTGCCAACCATACACATTAATAATTATATATATATATATATATATATATATATATATATATATATATTGGTGTGTGTGTGTGTGTGTGTGTTTTATCGCCCTCAATAGATAAATGCCTACTTTGGGGACGAATAACTGTTTTAAACTGGTAACTATTTATGTTACGCAGCGCCTTCTTTACCGACACTAAATCGTGTATCTGTATACGTTGTGGGTATATTGCGGGTATCGTCACTAACCACTAGACGATATATGTAGTAGTCGCTTAATGAAATCTACAACACATGCGTATTGTAAAAACCTTGTATTTATTTCTCTTTCACGGCTGGTGGGTGGCTAGCTTGACAATAGGAATGCCCAAGGGTTGACGAGGACTACTACTACTGTTGGGATGACTGGCGATGGCGAGGTAAAGGGGACAGGTGTGTCCCACAGCCGTTGGCTGCAATGGACCATGAGTGTCTGTCGCTCACTTGTTCTCCGTCCACTGTCTCCTGTCTAACTGACCTGTCGGCTCGAACCCTCAGGCCTTTTATAGATACTCCTACGCATCTTTATCTTTTGATCTGATAACGGACATTTGTTATATATTCCTTTATCTTCTCCCTGCTTCTTTGACCGGAAAGCCTCGCTTCCGTTTTCCCCTTTTTTATATATATATATTATTATATTTCTCTTTGTCTTTTTGCCGGAAGCTTCGTTTTCCGGCCGAGGACAATACAACACTTAGTCAAATAAAGATAAAATTTAACGCTACTTGCTTAAATACATTTACATATCTATAAAGGACACCCTGACCAAAGTGTTTTATCAAATCTTTAAAAAAATAAAATAAAAGGAACTACGCTGTCCAAGAAAATGACATAAGTATTTTCCAAAAATATTTTTCCTGTTTTGCCACCAAATACTTGTGCGTTTAAATAGCAACGTTACCCCTGCTATCCAGAAAAATGCCGACAGCCACAGCGAACAGACTTAAGATATTTTCCTCTTAGTCTAACCGTTGAACCAAAATATTAGTCCCAAATTTCACGCTAAATTTTAAGAAGTATATATCTAAAAACATTTCCGTACACTATATATATAGTAATTACAGGAATCCTAGGGAACTATCCTTCAGGCAACACCTGCCCTTCTCGCCTAGGGACAGGGCTGGATTTATTACCCAATACTTAAGGTGCTTCAAACGAGGAATGCCGAGGGGATACTCGCAATCATTAACACTGGCCACCTCATTAGTTTCAGTTTGGGCGTGGTTTACCACGTTATTCGGACATGTTCATTTGAAATGGTGGGATGTTGGAAAAGAACTGCTTACTACTTGGTTGGTGTGGGATTATAAGATTGGGGAATCATTAAGTTGGTAACATCGGGTTCTTATAGAAAACGAGTCTGTGGAAAGAGAGAAACTTGGACATGAAATATTCTACACGCAGAAGTCTAATGAATTCCCTCTGCAATTGTAATGATGCTTCTTCAAAACAAAAGACAATGAAACAATTCTGAAATTACTATATTCAATATCAGAGACATACCGAATATTCTCAGCGACTGCCTTTTAGCACATATATGGATAGGGGGTTGCCATAATGGCAATAGGGTTTGGACAGTGCCATGGCTTGGTGTGACCAACCCATTTATCGGAGGGAGCCTCTCCGACTGCCCGTCTAGCCAAAGTTAAGTGCCTAAGCTTCATGTCATGGACTGCTCATTCTCAGGGTTTCCTTACTTAAGTATCACAGGTCGCCACGTGTAGGATGTGACAACAGAGAACTGACTTAAGATATTTTCCTCTTAGTCTAACCGTTGAACCAAAATATTAGTCCCAAATGTCACGCTAAATTTTAAGAAATATATTCTAAAAACATTTCGGTACTCTCTACAGGGTGTTTGGGATAAATTTGACATATTCATATTTGGTTATTTTTCTCCGTAGGTTGGAGGTATTGACGCACACTACGCATCATTTAAAAGTGTGGCCCTTTTTCATTCATAAACGTGAAGTCAAATAGAATGGATGAGGAGAACCCACCTGAATCAAGGAGAATAAATTTTATCATGATGATCTGCTCCGGCCATCAAAATAAGGAGATTATAGTTGCTGCCCAATGCTCCATGAACACTGTAAAAACAATCAAGCATGAACTGGAGAATTGTAATGGAGACTACGAGGCTGTGGCTAGAATAAAGCAACATAACAGACGATCTGATTGTGTTCGTACAGCAGGATTCCTCGAAAATCTGCAGGAAAAGTGTTGGAGAACCCTCAGATGCCGATGTGGAGTTGCTAAACGCTGTAGTCAAGCCCTGGATAACAAGGGTAGCCAATGGTAGGCCACACATCTAGGAAAAGTCAAAAATCGTTCTCAGCGAATTTCTACGACTACACGAGTCCCAATGTTTGGCCTCCGAACTCCCCAGATGTTAACCCCCAGAGATTATTATGTATGTGGCGCTGTTGAGAAAGACACCAATCGCCGTGCCAGTACTACAAAAGCCCAGTTAATCGACAGAATTAAAGTAGTTTTTGAGACCCCTCCCATGGAAACTGTAGCATCAGCTTGCTCCAGGTTCCGAAATCAGGATTGAGCATGTATTTGCCGCTAATAAATATATATTACGTTCACTGTCGGACTGTTACCTTAGGGAAAAGTATAAACCCCCACACACCCCTGCTATGTGTTGAATAATACCTAAAATATTATTCTCCATTTATGTCTTTAGCATTAAATAACCCACGAAGTTTGACATGCCATTAAGCAAAGAAATCAAATCAAATCAAATTTCAACTATGAAGTTGAAACAAAAGTATACTCCTTGAAAACATAAAATCACATGATACACAAATGCAGGTAGCTCTGCTTCAAAAATGATATGTATGAATATATAAAACTTTTTTATTTTTATAGTGTGTTAGAAGCATTAATTAAAATGTAATAATATATTTTTGAAGGCAAAATAATGCAAATTTACGTTGAAAAACATGTTGAGGAGTTCAAAGTAGGAAACTTTTCAACCCTCTGAAGATGGGCCTAGCCTGAAAATATTAAGAGGAAAAAAAGGAAAAAAAAATTAGATAAATATGTTTTTCAACATAAATTTGCATTTATTAATGCTTCTAACACACTATAAAAATAAATAAAACATCTTTATTTCAATATCTCCGAGCAGGGCCTCATTATTTTTATAATATTAAAAAAATATATCTGAAATGATTTTCAAAACTTCCCGCAAAACAAGATGCAACACGGGATCTAACGGAGTTTTTACGATCTTTGCCGAGCGGAACTTTACGATCTTTGTCGAGTGTTTGAATTTACATTAGAACATTCAACGGATTAATATCACAGTTGAGTTTAACAAACACAGATGGAAACTTTTCAACTCTCTGAAGATGGGCCTAGCCCGAAAATATTAAGAGGAAAAAAGGGAAAAAAAAATTAAATAAATATGTTTTTCAGCATAAATTTGCATTATTTTGCCTTCAAAAATATATTATATGAATGTATATTTGCCAACCCCTCCGTATGAATAGGATGTGACACAAGGTCAATTATTTAGCGGAATTTTATTTCCGAGTATTCCTTCACATAGACTGGTTGCCTGATCAAGGTATATGAGCCCAGACTGTCCTACTATTTAACCATAGCTTCAGGGAGAATAGTTTGATTCATACATTTACTAAGGGTATTAGCGCTATGTTAAATACAAACAGTCTTGTCCAGGATTTGAACTCCTCAATACGTTTTCATTTCCTACGACGATAACCATAAGACCACGCGGTTACAATCACGTGATATATGCGTCGCAAACTAGCACCAAAAATACTGCAAACTATTTGACTCACTTAGTAGTAACCACTTCATATAATCGGGATACCTTTAATTGAACCATGTCATGTTTTTTTTACGGCCATTAATACGTTTTTCTTTCTTTCCCAGTTTAATTCTGGTTGTATATGACTTGGCAAAAATTTTAAAATACAGAATTAATTTTTAAACACACATCATACACTTACCTTCAAGGCAAATTTCAAGACATTTGAAAAGAAAAGGAAATACGTTTAATTGCTTCATAAAATATTGAAAATTTTAACTGTATGTTTTTCGACAAGTACCAATGTTTTTTTCCCTTTCTCTCTATTTTAATTATTTCAGATTTAATCTAAAAGGATAGTGCAGGATTTAAAAATAGAATATATATTTTTACACACTCATCATATACTTATCTTCAGATGAAAGTAATTGCATCATAAAATAATGATAGGTTCATTTTAACAGCATACGTTTTTTAAGGGCATCAGTATTCTTTACTTTTCTTTTCTTCATCCATCGAGGTTCGGAGAGCTTTCACCTAAATATGACGGGAATTTAATATACAAAATATATTTTTAGACACTCATCATGCACTTACCCTCCAGGTAAATTATAAAGAATATGAAACAAAAGGTAAAATACGAAATGAACTAAAAGATTCAGAAATAGATTTATTTGTTTTTGTTTTTTTCATTTTCTATTTAAAATTTTTTTTTGTTTTATACTGAAGGTTTCTAAATAAATGCTAATCTAAAATTTGGGATTTTTAGAAGAAGCATAATTTTATATGATTGTAATATCTATTCTTTTTGTGAGGTGCGTGGCATAATGGTTAAAGTCGTAGGAGAAGGACTCGCCGATCCGAGTTCTAATCCTAGACGAAAATGTTTGCATTTCACATAGCGTTTATGCCCTTGGAAAAGGTATGAATCCTACTATACTCCCTCATGCAATGGCTAAATAGTAGGACAGACTGGGTTCTTAAACCTTGGTAAAGCGACCTGTCTAGGAGAAGGAAAACTATGTATTGAAACCTGTTAAGCTCCGCTTAAGAAACACTTTAACCCATAGATCCCTGTGCTTTACATTATACATAACTCTCTTTTATACTATCTATATAAGTGAAGGTGAGTGAAATTGATCACAACATGTAATAACAGCCCCCCCCCTTCCAACACCCTCTCGGTAGAGTCGCTCCTTCGCTTGTCTTACATTATACATTTTTCCTCTCTATATGAGACTGAAGGGGAAATGAGCAATACAATTCTAATGTCTATTTCAATTTAAAACTAGGTCAATTCGGTTTTTAATACAATTCTGACCCCCACGTTTGAAAAAAATGTACCAGAACACAGGGAAATATTCGATTTTAATTAAAATTTCAGTGTTGATCTAGCAATGAATTAATTTTTATATTATTTTAAAACTTTCTGATTTTTTTTTACGGCAATTCCTTGTCGGAGACTATGCCGACTGAGCTTAGCCGGTCGTTAGTCAGATAGATAGATAGATAGATAGATAGATATGGTGATACGGAGATATTGCAAAATAGTTCAATACATAAAAAGTATAATAATTTTGATTTAACTCTCTATCGCTCATTTAAAAAATTTTCCCCTTCTTTTCATCTTTTCATTACGTTTGATTGAAACAGATTAGTGTTATCGCT
>CM042146.1:22347610-22350110 GCA_023376005.1 Doryteuthis pealeii
ATATATTAATATTTATATATATATTATACCAAACTTATTGGTAAATGCTTCGCGGGTGAGAAAAAAACAGCAAAAAAGTTTTGAAAAAAGAAAATACCTAGATAATCGTACCAACCAAAAAATAATCTATTGGTACCAATATTTGGGCCAAAGAAAAACAATTTATATGCATATATATATATATAAGATATATATACTCATACAAAACCACCAGGAAACTAAAGCTAATAAGTAAAAAGTGCTCAGTACCTAAGTAGAGAAAATAATAAAGATAAATCTAATGAATCAGACGAACCTACTAAAATTTTCACTTAATGCTCTTCAGGGCTAAGATCTTAGACTCATTAGATTTATCTTTATATATATATATATATATATATATATATATATAATATATATATATATAATAATGAGTGTGTATCAGATAGATGATCAGATAACTTGTTAAATCGAAGTAACCTTGTGCGATTGAATATCGACCTGATTGGTCACTGCAGACAGTGAGTCTTCATCTTTTATCAGTCTCTACCAATCATTTCATCAGTTTTTGTTGATCAATCGATTTTTGATCAATTATGATTGCTTCATGGCGAGTGACGCTCACAAATCATCCCTCGAAATATCGAATGGCTACAAATTGTCTTTTAATCAAAAGATCCAATCAATAAAAAGGTTTTTAGTCCATTAGTATTTACTGTTTGAAGATAGATTATATCCACGGTGATATTTATAAACCGCCCTGTCGGCTGGGGCGTTACAATGCACCGACTGCACCTCTGCAGAGGGGTAAGACTCCCCCAATGGGGCCACCTGTTGGCCGTGGGTGGCGACCCGTGATGCTTCATGTTATTGTGTATGTAGTAACGTGTGTGTTTCTGTATTTAAAAAAATGTGAATGTATTAATATTCTAACTTGCAGTGTCATATCGTACCCGCATTGTGATAAGCCTTCAAAATCAATCTACAAAACCCACAGTATTTTTTTAGCTGATTGGTTTTCTTAAACAACCTCCACAAATATCTACTGCAGAGGGGTAAGACCCCCCCCCCCAATGGGGCCACCTGTTGGCCGTGGGTGGCGACCCGTGATGCTTAAGGATGGAGCCCAGGTGGATGAGCAGTTCATGACATGCAATACTCCACTTTGGCTCTATCTTGGGCTAGACGGTCGGTCGGAGAGACCCCCTCCGATCAATCGGCTGGTCACGTCAAGCCCTAACACCTATATGATTTTCCCAACCCTATTGCCCTTTTGGCAAGCCCCAACCCCTTTTTTATCATATGGGTGCTAGAAGGTGGTGTCTGCGGGTCTACATGTCCTGGGAATGACGTTAAACTCTATCTGATGGTGAGGTTCCAGTTTTGGAGGTTTGGGGAATGTGGAGCACCCCTTTCGTCACCATTGCTCCCTGGTCCACTCTGACCCGGAGTGGTAGTACCTGTTAGGGTCCCATCTATGGGTTAAATAGAAAATGTATTTATAAAAAGATTGTATTATCCATTAAGAATTGATTTATTTCAAAACTTTATCGGCATTAAATGACCCACTGAGGTTGATATGCCGTAAAACAAAGCATAAATTGATTTTATATAGATTATTTATATAAAAATGTTTCTTCAATAGTTAACATCTTTATTCTTCTAAAATGCACATATGGTGGCGCGTGGTGTAATGGTTAGAGTCGTAGGAAATGAACTCGTTAAATTGAGTTTAAATCCTGAACGAGGCTATTTGCATTTCAGATAGCGCTCTGAAGGGTATGCATCTCTCCCACTATTCTCCCACCAGCTATGGGTAGATAGATGAACAGACTAGGATGTTTAACCTTGGCCAGATAACCAGACTAGGAGACGGGAAACTCTGAATTCAAACCTGTTAAAATCCATTAAGAAACGGGTATATATGTTGTATACCCTTCTCATTACTTACCTTTTACTTCTTCTTCTGTTCATCTTCTATTTTACGTCTTCTTCTAACATCTCTTCTGTCTTAGGTTCTTCTTCTTGGGGACTTCGTCTTGGTGATCGGTCGCACTTGGCTCATTTCTTCTTCCAATCAGTCCTGTTACCAAAGACACCCATTAATCACAAGACCGTGTTATTTTTCTTAAACTTTTATTTCCTTAACTATACATTTCATGTAACTAAATATCTGACTAACATAGCGCGCCTATGCAGAGTGAGTCACAGTTAAGGCAGGATATCCTCAGGATGTCCCAGTTCTGTTGATTTGATACTTCTCGATAAAAACTGCCTCTTTTCAACACTCTCAAGACTCACTTGACTGCCTTATCGCCACAGAAGTAGACTTTCTGAAAGAAGCCCTTGAAACGAATGACCTTTTGATTTACCACTAACAATCGCATCCATCATTTTTTAGCACTGAGGTCAATACTGGTGCTACCATATTACATCTGTGATTATAAAGTATTTGGTGGTTAAGTTCCAAATCAGTTGACTACGGTAACGAATACTACTTTTCAAAACCCAGCCACAGAAG
>CM042146.1:22352610-22362610 GCA_023376005.1 Doryteuthis pealeii
AAATGTAAATGAACAGTATACACGAAACAGTTTAACAGAATTTCATTTTTTTTCTTCTAGACTGTCTTCCTAACTAACGAATCACGTCTGCCCTTCTATTTACCCATAGCTAGTGTAAGATTAATTGGATTCATAACTTTTGTATGGTCGTACCCAATCCCTACGATCTTAAACATTCTACCAATCGCCTCCTATATATATATATATATATATATATATATATATATATATATATATTAATCCCGAATTTTTAATCATGATTAAGATGGATGATTCCTGGAGAATACTGTATTATACTTGAAATCATTAATATTACAAAATCAAGATTGATACATAAATAATGCATATATATATATATATATATATATATATATATATATATATTAATGTACTGGCATTTTCTTTATTTCATATGAATTTTCTTTTAACCTAATGCCTACATTGAGACCCTAACGAGGCCCAGAGCAAGAATCCGACGAGTAAGACCCAGCACATATGTAACAGGCCAAGGGAGAAAATCGCCTCACTGTTTCCACACACACGCACACACACACACACACACACACACACATATATATATGTATATATATATATATATATAAATATATATATACATATATATATATATGTGTGTGTGTGTGTGTGTGTGTGTGTGTGTGTGTACTAGATAGAATGGGACCCGTTGAGTCATGCACTGTACTCTGGTTAGATATTTAAGAATCGGGAAAAGTGACTTTGCAAAACGAATTGTTTTTTTTTTTAATAAACACGACCGGACAAAAATTAGATTAATTTTGTAAGATTTCTAAGAAAGGGAATGTCTGACCTAATTCAAGCTACGTGTATCTACTTATGAAATTTAACATTGAAATACATTTTAAATTCTCATATTCTCTCTCTCTCTCTCTCTCTCTCTCTCTCTCTCTCTCTCTCTCTCTCTCTCTCTCTCTCTCTCTCCTCCCAGAAACACTAACCATTTATAACGAGGGGGTAATAAAAAGATAAATAGAGGGGGAAAAGAGATAGGCAGAATGTGAGTTAGAAATGTGTCAGTTTTTGACTTAATTACGAAGTTCGACAAATTAGAACCAATTAAAATGGAATATTTTCCAAACATAACTCAATCCTAAAATTAATGAATAATTTATTGTATCTTTTAAGTCATTAAACTAAGCAGGAAAAAGCCTTTAGGGGACAAGGTTGATTTGCGCAGCTTTAGTATATATAACAGCGCGACATGAAGATGATGATGATGATATATATATATAATATATATATATATATATATTATATATATATATATATATATATATATCAATCCGAGGATGAATATTTCGGAAAGATAACTAATTTACGAAGCCCACCTGATGTAACAAAATGATGTGCCCACTTTCTTTTGAAAACGGCTATTAAGGCCAACGTAAACAAACAGACGTAAGCTGCTAAATTATAATAACGCCTTTGATCACTCAAGAGAATATAAGTAGAGATCTATTCATCTTGTGTGGATGATGCTGTTGGCTTCTTAGCCTCCTTGCCAACTCGTTTATTTTCCATTATGCACACCTGGTCGCATCCACAAAAAAAACGTCGCATCCAGGCATTGCTCCCTTGGAACCAAAGGTGCTCTAACTTGTCACACTCAATTGTTTATTTAGAAAGTGACAATTCTTCAACGACTTCGAATGCATACGATTCGCCTATGCAGTTTTGTTCTTGATAGGTAATAAATTCACCTGATGCTCCCTAATGCACCGGAAAATAATAAATCCAAACAGTCAACGGTTTTTATAAGGTTTTATTTATTAAAGAATAGATAGATTCAAAGTACGTTCTATTGTTGCATACCTCTTTCTTTACTTTCTTCTATTCTTCTTCTGGCGTCTTTGATATCTTAAGTTCTTCTAGCGTCTCTTCTAACATCTCTTCTATCGTCTGGACTTCGTCTTGGTGGTCGGTCGCACTTAACTCATTTCTTCTTCTAGATCAGTCTTGTTACCAAGACATTCACCAACCACAAAACCGTGTTATTTTCGTAAGCTTTTATTTATTTAACTAAACATTTCATGTAACTAAACATAGCGCGCGTATGCAGGCGAGTTCTAGTTAAGGCAGTACATCTTCTCTGCCTGACGTCTAAACTGAAACTGAGGACCCAACCAGGTCCCACGTGACTTCACGTATTTCTCGGGCTTTCTGTAATATTCCATGGAAAGTCCCGCCCGTGATATGAAAAGGGGCCATCCCTTTAGAAATACAGGGGATTGACAATAATCTTATGCAACCGCATAGATTATTTAACACTATTCAAAGAGGCTAAATCGGAACAGATGTTATGTTCTGGCTCTTTTACGGCACTAGATTGTGTATGTTCCGTAGCGGGTATGGTCACAGTACCCAAAAGTGATATATGTAGTAGTCGGACTTGAGAAATCACAACACATGTGTATAGTAGAAACTGCTGAATTTATTTCTTTTTACTCGGCTGTGGTGGCGAGCGTTGACAATGAAAATGTCCGAGGGTTGATAATGACTGCTGCTGGGATGGCTAGCGTTGGTGAGGTAAAGGGGTGGCTAGGTGGCTACGTTAGTCTCACAGCCTTTCGGCCGATGGACCGTAAGCAGCTGTCACGCTCACTTGTTCTCTGTCCCGAGGGTTCTGTCTGACTAACTGCTGGGATGTCTGACTTTCTTTTATATATATAAACCGCCCACACATTTTCTTTTGTTATACTTACCAGCGGACAATCTACTTCCGAATTTCATTGTTATACATTTTTTCTTTGTTCGCGTTAACCGGGAAAAAGTCCTTTGTCATTTTTGTCGTCTTTTCTTTGTTTCGGTTTAAACGGAAAATCCTACTTCCGCCCTACGATATGCAACACAGAGACCTACAAACTTGGTTTGCCTTTCGACAAGAAATTGGACCTTAAAATCCTTAATGTCTAAAAAGACCTCGTATTACTCTACTTAACACAAAGTAACACCGAGGAACAACCAAGGACTCTGCCTGACTCTAAGGAACAACCAAGGATCCTTTACTAAGGAACACAAGGACTGTAAAGTGCTCTCACTTGGAGCCTAAAGATGGTGACAAAACGCGTAACTTGCTTGGATAAAGAGAGAGCACCTGAATAATACCGGAGGATACAGCAACTGAAACGTTGTTCTGCCTACCTCAATTTAGGTAAGGACAATAGTACCCACAAATGAAAATGATATTTATTTTTAACTTTCTAAATTTCGAGCAACGCCTGGTAGCTCTGCTAGTATTTACTTTTTCAACATTCCGCCTAAATAATTTACAGAGATGTCGATTCAATCTACGAGAAAGAGATGACATATTTTTAGGACGTGAAAAGTGACCCAACGCGCAGAGGTTACTTGAAGAGAAATGTACGAACATTTAGTTATAAGACAACATATACGGCGATCATATAACTTTTATAGTTAACGCCAGACTATTATGAAATTCTTCAACAAAAAGGAAATAAACTTTGTCGATATCTTTAGAAAATCAAGCGGAAACGTTATTCTAGAGACGTAAAAATGAAAATAGATTCAATTGTATAGACACCCAACTGTAAAGTGGTAAAAACATCGAGCAGATAAAAGTTTTTTTAACCAAATAAAAGACCTTATTTGAAAAACTTAAAGTTGTTATATTTTATGTTACATAAAAGTGAAACTGAAGTATATAATAATCCATTGTTTCTATATTATTTCTACATACATTTATTTTTATCTAAACCTCAATTATTAATAAACTTGTCTTACGTTATTAATACTGTTAACTATGTCTACATACTGACAACATGCAATTATATTTATATATACAACAAAATAGCGGTTTACAGTGTGAACGGGAAGGCTAATTTGCATATTAATATTAAAAAATCGAATTTAATAAATATGTGCTTAGTATTATTGATTTCTAACTGTTTCTATTTTAATGAATATAAGCAAAAATCTCTTCAATGAATCTTAAATGAAATGCATTAACAAGATAAAATAACTGTCATTTTATTCTTTACTTCCTCTTATAACTAAATACTTAAATTAGAAAAAAATAACAATGAAAGACGAAAGTGATGGAAGAGTAAGTTTCAGTTGTTCCATTTTTTATTATACTCCCTATGTTTCAAATCTTTTATTATAACCCCCTCTGTTTCAAATCTTTTTATCTGTATTATTATTTAGTTTCATTAGCCTTTCTAATTTAATACAATATTTTATAACATTAAAACTTAAATGCTTGCACCCGGAGGGTGCATATATTTGCTAGTATATATAAATAATAATAAGTCATCCACAGACACGTGTTTCGGCATATCATGCCTCTTCAGTGTGACTAGACACAACTATCCTTGAGTAGGGTCGAACTCAGACTGACCGCATGGTATTCCGATATCTTATGCCCTAGCTCACTGACAGCTGATGCGGCGACTGGTGTTTTTAAACTATTAAGTACATAGGAATGTATGTATCTTTCGGTCACTGAGAGATCAAATTTCCGGAGAAATGATCATTGCTTATTTGCTTAGTAGTGAGAGTTAATTTAAATTACCAATTAGAGAGCTCATTACCAAATTTATGGGAGCATATATTAATAAGTCATCCACAGACACATGTTTCGGCATATCATGCCTCTTCAGTGTGGCTAGACACAACTATATATATATATATATATATATATATATATATATAAGTGAAAGAAAGGAAATGAATCCGACGGTATGAGTATAGATAAAAGGATATGAAAACACCACAAAATGCTGTTAAAGTGAAAACATTTTATAACATATTCATAGCTGATATTGAACAATATTTCGATTTTATAAAAATCATCTTCAGAGCTTGTTTATACTCCGTGTTGTCAAGAGCGGAGACAAAAGTTATATTGTTAATATAAATAGTGTTAATATAATAGTTGCAATACTTATAATGCTCGTCTTCTCAGTCGCATCCAACATGCAGTAGAGCGGATTCTTTGGGGAAAAAAATGGTTTTCTTAAAAATCGACCCACATCTTCGTAGATCCTGACGATTTATCGAATCGATGAAAAAATCCCGAGACAACGCATTTTTATACTGTTATATACTGATGGTTTTCACGGTACCAAATCGATATAATGTTGTATACCCTTTCTTACTTCTTTACTTCTTACTTGCTTCTATATCTAGGACATCTATTCTTCTGGCTGGCTTTGGTTCTTCTTCTAGCATCTGAACTTGGTCTGGTCTAGCGTCTGGTGTTGACTTGGGGATTCCGGTCTCGTCTCCTATGGGGATTTCTCCTTTACAGAAGCCCTGTGTCATTGTTAGTTTTTAGTAAACACAAAACTTCGATTTTCTTTTAATGTTACTTTATTCGGTAAATCCCCAACCAGACAATCTGCGCAGTGAGACTACATCTTACGAGCTCGGCTTCTACTTGCTAACTGCCTGGGTTACTTCTATCCTTAAACCGGAACAGGGTCTTCTATGCCTTCCGGTTCTCACGATTTATCCCCGAAAGGCAAGGTGAGAGTGAGGTCAAGCGCCGTCACTCACTCTCAAGGCCATCAGATGCACTAATCGCCATTATGTTTCTATACTACCTTATAAAAGTATTAGGGATCTAATAATTATGTAACAGTACATTTCTCTAAGACATTTGACTCCTTACACAGAAAAAAGATGGAATAAATACAACTAGCACGTGGTCTCACTCACCAAAAAAAAAGAAAGAATTCTAGATGTTCTACAAAACACGAAAACAATGGTTTCTTCAATTGTTGGGGATTCAGATTTATTTTACATTGTCGCTAGAGTCTTACAAGGACATACATTAGCACATATTTATAAAATGCCTAAACCATGTGCTAAAAAAGTCATTAGATGATTAGTAATAGGCACATAATCTGTATACGTGTATAGATAAGGTGAGGGAAAATGGTTTACTAAACAAAGATACAAGGTGAACAGAGTAATTAACAATTGCTAGGTTTAATTAACATGTCCCGTGAGATCTCTTTGTTTCTCTCTTCTGAGGTTTCATCAAACATTATTTATAAGAAAACAAGGCGATTCCATTCTCAGTATTTAAGTATTATATGACACTATATATGTTTTGTTACGTTGTCGGTCGTCACAATGTGGTTGACACAATGGATGTCTTTTCACCGTGCGCTCACTGGGTGCACTATTAAACTCATACAAGTCACTGGACGCTTACAAGGCATGTAAACTTGTAGCGCTTGTTTAGAACACTCACAGAATCTAGTAGTCGTCGTTAGTATCAGCGGACCCCAAAATATTCTTTCACACTTCCATTGTTCAGGGAGGGCCAGACCGCGTGCCTCTTTTTTTGTTCCGGACAATTTGACTTGTTGACAAGTATGTATTCACGTTTGTGTGTTTAATGGCTTTCATTCATGATTTCTCATACGATTTCTTTGGCGTAGTAAAATAAAGATTAGGACAGTACTTCTCGCATTTCAAATGGCTCATTTATTTAATTTATCCTTATATTGTTCTTGAGAGAGAGAGAGAGAGAGAGAGAGAGAGAGAGAGAGAGAGAGAGAGAGAGAGAGAGAGAGAGAGAGAGAGTCGGCTTCCTTAAATATGTTTTTAATAATGCTCTTAACTTCGTTCCAGGCTTCACACTTCAGCGACACAAGTCTCGATCCAGGACCTCAGTCGCTCGCCTCTGACTAACCCGGCCAAACTGCCAACTCGACTGTCCTCGGCAAATTCCGTAGCCCAACTCTCGCAAAATCCGTAACCCGACTATCTTTAAAATCTAATGTTCCCTCATTATATAGAAATGGGTGTGGAGCTTTCTAGACTATTCTGGAACTTTTCGAATGTTCTAAATGTTCTACCAAATTGTATGTGTCACTTAAGAGCTCAACGGGTCAACCATCCTTTTTTCTGACAAACCGATTAAAATACATTTTAATAGCCAAATCCTAGACTTCCTGGCTATCGAACCGAGTCACAGGTGATAATGAGAATTCCATTGTCGTCTTGCTTGCCCACTACCATAAGGCCTGAGAATCATGCTACATCCTATTAAGGTTTCTCTGTGTCTGGCACAAGGCCACAAATATGGTGTTCCCGGGTAAGACCCGACCATTATGCTACAGTTTATTATTCATATAAATAGAGGTGATATTTTTGGAGAATCCTAAACATTAGTAATAGTATTGTGCGTATATCACAGAATCTAATAAGTTACTATTTACAGTTGTTAACATATCGACAGGAAATAATCATGTCATTCCGTCTCAATCGTCAGACACTTTTGTAGTTTTTGCATCTGCATAAAAAGAATAGCAATCTAAAGAATTTATAAATCATGACTATGTGTGACGATATTAACGAGTAAGTGATAAAATTCAGATGGAAAGTGCATTTTTTGGAAAGAAAGCGGGAAAAATATATCTGTCTACTTACAAACTAATAAGGACAACTGGAGTGTACATAAAGAACACTTGGAGATGTCAAATTCTTCCACTTCGGTGATTTTACTCACGCAAAAGTGCTCCGATTAAATGAAAACGAATTACATGTAAAACAAAATGAAGCACATAGATGAAAAGAAGGAATAAAAAGGATTTGAGTCTAATAAATATATCAATTGTATACATCTTAAAGTCAGATGCTAAAATAATAATTGGTCCGATATATATATATATATATATATATATATATATATATATATGAGTATAGATAAAAGGATATGAAAACACCACAAAATGCTGTTAAAGTGAAAACATTTTATTACATAGCTGATATTGAACAATATTTCGATTTCATGAAAATCATCTTCAGGGCTTGTTTATACTCCGTGTTGTTAAGAGCGGAGACTAAAGTCTTATGAGTTCAAAACAAAAATCTTGATGTTGCAAAATAGAAAAAAAAAGTTATACAATAGTTTCGAATGTGAGCACTTCCGCCGCATTTTTCTCGGTCATCAGATTATGTATATCTTATTGTAACAGTTTTTTTAAATTATTTTTAAAGATATTTATTTTAAAAATAATTTAAGATCTTTTAAAAACTGTTACAATAAGATATACATAATCTGATGACCGAGTTAGCAGCAGCGGCTAACAAGTAAGAGCCACTCTCTCAACATCTGTTATCTCTATCTGTCTGTCTCTGTCTCTCTGTCTGTCTGTCTGTCTGTCTGTCTGTCTCTCTCTCTCCATTATATACCCGAGATATGTTAGTAGGTATAAAACAGTCGTTATTTCAGCTAAATTCGAAGTAAATTACCGTATAAGACGCACGGGCATATAAGACGCACCCCCATTTCAGCAGGTCAGATTCAGGGAAAAAGATTTTTAGTGCATATATTGTTGAAAACAGTCTAGCTGTACATTACACAAGCAGAAACATAGCGAATTCATTTTTAAAGCACCGGTAATAATACAAGAATACCAATATTAAATAAGGATGCATGGATTTTAGGGTAGGTAAAAGTAGCTAAGCTGGGTTAGTGAGCATCATATAGAAGATTAACCTAGGCCTACAGGAGGTCTCAAACTTCACCTGCAATGTATAAGACGCAGGGTAATTTTTGAGCTAAAATTTTCGAAAAAAAGTTCGTCCTATATGCCGACAAATACAGTGATTGTACAGTTAACACTCTTATTCCACTCTTCAATTGGCTAGCTCAGTCGGTATAGCATTCGGCTAGAAACCACAAGGTTCCTAGTTCGATACCGGTCCCCGCCAACACAGCGTATGAGTAGCACAGGGATCTGTGCGGTAAAGTAAGGAGCTGATGGTAGGCGTGGCACTCCACCTCAGATACTAAAACAATCTCCTTGGTCTAGCACTATTGAAAAGGGGATAGACTCCCTCGCTGACTGGCTGATACCGACTTTAGGCCGCCCCATCGACTTTACTTTTTTTTATAATGCAATCAATGACCTATGAATAAAAAATTGATGGTTATATTTACGTCATGAAGTAAATTTAATCCTCAGAAGCTCCCTGTCAAAAGTTGTTGAAAACAGAGAAAAGAATTAGCACGGCTATTAGAATCTCAGTTCCGCAGCTCCTCCCCTTGTCTCTAAACTTTCATTAAAAAAATTATAAATAGTAACTTATTTTAATTTTTACCAGAGCCTCAACTGATATATAAAAATATATGTATTTCATAAGTATGATAATGTTATGTCAGGACCGCCCTCAGTGGCGGCAGGCTCTCCGTAGAGGACGGTTCATGTCTGAAGTCACCCTGGCGCAACACCCTGATGCTAAGAGGTCCATAAGACCTCTTAGCATCAGGGTGTTGCAGTGGCAACAAAGCACCGGCACATCAACATCTTCAGGGACAGCTTTTACATGCGACATCTGTGACCGAGAATGGTTTTCAAACATTGGACTTCACAGTCACAGGAGATGCTGTAACGTCAGGGGCACAAAAATTATATTATATATATTTACCAACTCCTCCGCACGAGCAGGATGTGACACAAAGTCAATTTCACAAGCGAAATTCAACAGGTTTGAATTCAGAGTTTTCCTTCTCCTAGACCAGTTGCTTAACCAAGGTTAAAGAGCCCGGTCTGCCCTACTATTTATCCATAGCTGGAGGGAGATTAGGATACATACCTTTCCCAAGGGTATTAGCACTAAATGAAATGCAATTACCACATCCAGGATTTGAACTCGGGACGACGAGTCCATTTCCTATGACTTTAATCATTACACTACGCACTTCCATTTAAAATTATATTATAGTCTTCCGAGACTGAAATGCCAATAAAGAATAATGTTATAAATAACGTTTGAAAATTCTCGAGGTCGACAAGTAACATCTGAAGAAGGCCCGAAGGCACATCGACTGAAACGTTGTGTATATAACAATGCAGGTGAGGAAAATAGTCCGAAATTTCCAAATAATACGAATTATCAAGACTCATTTTTAAGAAATTCAGAAAAACAAAACCGAGCTCCCCAGTTGCACTTGTAATGGTTAATAAAATGACAGTTGCCGATT
>CM042146.1:22372610-22405110 GCA_023376005.1 Doryteuthis pealeii
TAAAGAAATTCAACAGGCACGGAAATTACACTACTGTCAACATGTTTAACTCAAAATAACCGCCATTAGCGTCGATCACAACGTCAATCTTGCTCCAGAACCTGAAGTGAACTAATGTTACAGTTTACCTGGGAAAGGTCTGCAAAAAACTACCTTAATTCTGTCGATTAGCTGGGCTTTTGTAATACTGACACGGCGATTGGTGTCTTTCTCAACAGTGCCGTATACATAATAATACATGGAGTTAAGTTCTGGGGAGTTCGGAGGCCAAACATTGGGATTTGTGTAGTCATAAAAATTCGCGGACAACCATTTTTTACTTTTCCCAGAGGTGTGGCAGGGGTCCGAATCCTGCTGCCATACATATGACCTACCATTGGCTACCCTTGTTATCCAGGGCTTGTTATAACAGTGTTTAGCAACTCCACATCGGCATCTGAATTTAACCTGATACCCTCTCTAAAATAATGCGAGGAATTTGCTGTACGAACGCAGTCAGTTCGTGTGTTATGTTGCTTACTTCTAGCCACAGCCTTGTAGTCTCCAGTTTATGCTTGACTGCTTTTACAGTATTCAGGGAGCATTGGGCAGCAACCATAATCTCTTTATTTTGATGGCCGGTGCATATTATCATGATACAAGTTATCCTCTTCCATGATTCAGGTGAGTTTCAGTGATCCATTCTTTTTGTTATCATATATGTGAATTAAGAAGGGCACAATCTTTTAAATGATGCGTAGTGTGCGTTAATACCTCCAACCCTACTGAGAAAAATAACCAAATATAAATACCACTCTGGGTCAGAGTGGACCAGGGAGCAATGGTGATGAAGGGATGCTCCACATTCCCAAACCTCAAAAACTGGAACCTCACCATCAGTTAGAGTTTAACGTCATTCCCAGGACATGTAGACCCGCAGTCACTGCCCTCCAGCACCCATATGATAAAAAGGGCCGGGGCCTGCCATAAGGGCAATAGGGCTGGGAAAATCATATAGGTGCCAGGGCCTAACGTGGCCAGCCGATTGATCGGAGGGGGCCTCTCCGACCGCCCGTCCAGCCCAAGATAGGGCCAAAGTGGAGTATTGAAAGTCATGAACCGCTCAACCACCTGGGGGCTGTGGAAATATAACACGTGTGTAATTAGACACTAGATGATTGGTCTAAAGTGGCCTTGATATTTCGACTTATACACGAGTGCATGCGGAAGAATGATGGACGACAGTACCAAATTAAATTTCGCCTGCAGTTTTAATTATATAAAAATCAATTACTTTGTTTTGTTTTTGTTCAAAAAGACACTGCAGACAAAATAGATTAATTGTTCAATAGTGGAGGGCAATGAAACAGCAGTACAATCATCGTCTTCTAAAAGAGGGGAAAACAAAAGCAAAGACTTTGGCGATAAGAACAAGTGAATGTGTTAATTGTGTCTCGGATGGAGAAAAAATATTTTAAATGCAACGATCGATCGACTATGTTTATAATGCTTAAACCTTGAACAATTACTGGGCGACAAAACTTTTCCACATCACAAAAAGAATAAAAATAAAAATAAAAAAATAAAAAATAAAATGAAATAATTATATCGAAAAAAAAAACAAAAACAAAAGATTTTGGTCATTAACTGTCTGTAGAAACAAAAGATGTTTTTTGTTGTATTGTTTCTCTCTCTCTCTCTCTCTCTCTCTCTCTCTCTCTCTCTCTCTCTCTCTCTCTCTCTCTCTCTCTCTCTCTCTCTCTCTCTCTCTCTCTCTGTGCTCTTCCGCTGTGCCTCTACCCTGTATCTCTCTCCCCCTCTCTCTCTCTGTACCTCTACCGCAGTATCCCCCTCTCTCCCCCTCTCTCTCTCTTCCCTCCCTCTCTCTCTCACTCTCCCTTTCTCACTCTCTCTCTCTCTCTGTGCTCTACCTCTGTACCTCTACCACTGTATCTCTCTCTCCTCCTCTCTCTGTACTTCTACCTCTGTACCTTTACCACTGTATCTCCCTCTCTCTTTCTCTCTCTCTCTCTATGTATATATATATATATATATATATATATATATACATACCTACTTACCTACTCTACCTCTCTACCTTCCTCTTCCTATCTCTTCCACTCTACTTCTCTCTCTCTCTCTCTCTCTCTCTCTCTCTCTCTCTCTCTCTCTCTCTCTGCCTACCTTTCTCTTTTACCTCCTCCCTCACACCAACCCCTCTATCTTTCTACCTCTCTAGCTACCCTTCTCTCTTCCTCCCCCTCTATGTTTTCCTCTTCATCTCTCTACTATTTCTTTCCCGCCACCTCTAATTCTCTACCCCTCTCTTTACCTCTCCCTACCCCAACTTCTCTATTTACCTCTCGACATCTCTACTTATGTCTCTCTCTCTCTCTCTCTCTCTCTCTCTCTCTCCTCTCTCTCTCTCTCTCTCTCTCTCTCTCGCTTTGCTTAACTCTCTCTTTTACTTCTCTACCTCTCCTTCTACCCCTCTATCTCTCTCTATCCCCCTCTATCTCTCTCTCTTCTACCTCTCACTCTACTGGAAAGCCGTCGTTGAAATGCCGTTCCCCTTTTTAATTCTTTCATAGACAATTGCCATCCGAATAAACCTATCACCAGTGGATTGAGATTCAGATTTTTCCTTCTCCTAGAGTGGTTGCCTTTGAAATTTAAAGAGACAAGCCACTCACCCATAGGATAAGGGAGCAGATATACGTTACGTAATAACCGACTCATCATTGTATATCCGTAGTATCGCCAGCGGTGGATGTAATATTGTTGATCGTTATTTGTTCCCTGGAGATGAAAACTCAACACGACTTTTTTTGTTAGGAATTTGTATCGTTTATTTCCATTTTGTTTCATCGGTCCAGTCGATGAAGCAGGGATAGATGGATAATCGTCATCAAAGGTTACTTAGTTATTCGAGGAACAATGCTTCCTCGTATTAGGTTTTTTTGTTTTTTTTTTATGGCATATCAACCTCGGTGGGTCATTTAATGCCCACAAAATTGTGAAATAAATTATTCTTAATGCATAATACAATTTTGTTTATCAACTCATGTTTTTCTATTTAACCATAGATGGGACCCTAACAGTACTACCACTCCGGTTCAGAGTGAACCAGGGAGCAATGGTGATGAAAGTGTGCTCCACATTCCCCAAACCTCCAAAACTGGAACCTCACCATCTGATAGAGTTTAACGTAATTCCCAGGACATGTAGACCCTCAGTTACCGCCTTCTAGCACCCATATGATAAAAAGGCTTGCCATAAGGGCAATGGGGTTGGGAAAAGCATATAGTTGCTAGGGTTCCTCGTTTTACTTTCATACCCAGACACCAAGGAGAAAGAAAACACCAAGGAGAAAGAAAAGTGCGAATCACCAAATCCCATTTATATATACTAGCAAATATATGCACCCTCCGGGTGCAAGTATTTAAGTTTTAATGTAATAAAATAGTGTATTAAATTAGAAAGGCTAATCAAACTAAATAAGAATACATATAAAATGATTTGAAACAGAGGGAGTATAATAAAAGATTTGAAACAGAGGGAGTATAATAACAAATGGAACAACTGAAACTCTCGTCTTTCATTGTTATTTTTTCTAATTTAAGTATTTAGTTATAAGAGGAGTAAAGAATAAAATGACACTTATTTTTCTTGTTAATGGATTTCATTTAAGATTCATTGAAGAGATTTTTGCTTATATTCATTAAAATAAAACCAAACAGTTAGAAATCAATAATACTAAGCACATATTTATTAAATTCGATTTTTTAATATTAATATGCAAATTAGCCTTCCGTTCACACTGTAAAGCGCTATTTTGTTGTATATATAAATATAATTGCATGTTGTCAGTATGTAGACATAGTTAACAGTATTAATAATGTAAGACAATTTTATTAATAATTGAGGTTTATATAAAAATAAAATCATGGAGAATGTGATGTCAATAACTAAGAGAATTGTGACTGAGTAGGAATATGTTTCGGTTACAGACAGAAAAACACACAATCTCCATTATAATAAGATATATATATATATATATATATATATATATACCAATAGTATATGTAAATAAGAGATAAACAAAATGAATATATACAGCCCTAGTAGTATACATAAACCAAATAAATAAAAAAAAAAGTGGATGAGACTTCAAGACAGTCGACAGATAGAATTACAAATTACTTTTGCCTGATAAGCGTATGGAAAATTAATCTTTATGTTCAAAGTGAAACAGTTAAGATTTAAAGACTAAAGTTTATACTAATTAAAAGACAGAGAGAGAGAGGGGGGGGAGAGAGATCGAGAGGCGGGGGAGAGAGAAACAAATTGAGACCACACAAGTATATATATATGAAATTAGCGCGTGGTGTAATGGTTAAAGTCATGGGAAATGGACTGTCGCCCGAGTTCAAATCCTGGATGTTGTAATGGGGAAAGGTATGAATCCTACTCTCCCTCCAGCTATGGATAAATTGTAGGGCAGACTGGGCTCTTTAACTTGGTTAGGCAAAAGGGTCTAGGAGAAGGAAAACTTTGAATTCAAACCTGTTGAACTCCGCTTAAGAAATTGACCTTGTGTCACATCCTGCTCGTGCGGAGGGGTTGGTAAATATATATATATATATATATATATGAAATTAGCTACCTATATTTTTTTAGTTCTCCTGAGGAAGGTGTACCTTGAACACCGAAACCGTGGTAGAGAGTAAAACCTTTTTCTACAAGTATATCCACAGACACTGTGTTTCGACGTTTCACGTCTCATCAGTGTGGTTAGATACAGCAACTACCTCCGAAATTGCCTATTCCAAAATTTGAACTTGGTTGTTTGGTTGGATTTAACGGCATGTCAATCCCAGTTGACTTATTTTATGCCGTAAACTTTAAAAAAAATTATTTTTCATGGTTACTCATGTTTTTGTTATCTAATTTCAAAACCATCCTGGTAGAACAGTCGTAGTTATATCTAAACCTTACATAGGGGATGTGGTTGGATACCTTTCCCAGGGGTATCATAGCGCAACTGGAGTCCGAACTTGCAGAGTAAGATCTCGCAGTCTATCAGTTTAATATCTTACCAACATATATTTAAACTTGGCAGAAGTAGGAAGCGCGTGGTGTAATGGTTAAAGTCATGGGAAATGGACTCGTCGCCCCGAGTTCAAATCCTGGACGTGGTAATTGCATTTCACCTAGCGCTAATACCCTCTCGGAAAGTATGAATCATACTCTCCCTCCAGCTATGGCAAATAGTAGGGCAGACTGGGTTCTTTAACCTTGGTAGGCAACCGGTCTAGGGGAAAAATTCTGAATTCAAACCTGCTGAACTCCGCTTAAGAAATTGACCTTGTGTCGCATCCTGCTCGTGCGGAGGGTTGGTAAATATATATATTTTGAACTTGGCACGCAGGTTAGTTTTTGACGGTAACCATTTTGCTATTTAGCTTCTGTATTTTTTTTTTTTGTATGAAGTATATGAAAAAAGAAATAAAGACTAAATCACTGGTTATCGTCATTAGCAGACTGTAGAAAATAAGAGAAAAACAAGATAATTTGACCTCATCTTCGAAATGATCAAAATAAAAATGGACGCTTATACTCGTGTCTACTTTTAGATTTGTTTCTTCATTAGTCATAGTTTTTTTTTTCTTTTATTTTTTTCTGCGGAACAATTTTTCTTGGGGTAACCGTTACGCTAATAGACAAAAACAACTTCTTTGCTTAACAAGTATTTTCTCATCTTATTTTTTTTATTTGCATTTTGTCGCATTTCACTCGTAATGTCAATCTACGACAATGAAAAAAAAATAATAAAAGAGGTGATTTAAGATTTATCAAAACAAAAGTCTCTCAGAGAATTCCAGATCTCTGTCACTTTCTTCTTTGAGGAATGGTTCCGGTTCTTTGTTAATGGAATATCTACCTTTGCGGTTTATTATGGTTAAATCTAGGGAATCAAGTGGATGGTTCATTTTGGTAATTGATGTATTAGGCAGAAACTAGTGAACTCCTAAGGCATCAAGAGCAGGAGCATTATCATAATGTCTACCTGTGAAACCAGGGTCGGATCTTATTTTTCAGCAGATTCAAATTAACACAATGACTAAATGCTTACCTTAGTAGCAAATTATCCCTTTATCAGTAAAGCAAAAGGACATGCTACACACAAGAATTTGATAAGAAAGAAAGAAAGAGAGTAGGGGAAAGATTGGGATAGGGAATGCGCGCGCAAATGTGATGTCACTAATCTGTTTCAATCGAACATAATGAAAAGATGAAAAGAAGGAAAGAAAGAAAGAAAAGAGTGAGAAAAGAGTTAGATGAATATTATCCTTTTTACATATTGAAAAATTTTGTGATAGCTCTTAGGTAAATATATTGTATATTTGTATCAAAAGCCAGTTTTGTTTATCGTTCCTTAAGTACTAAAATTAACCTGAAATAAGTGAATATGCTTCACTATTTAAATATTAATGTATGAAAATAAGGTCAATAATCTTAAATATTAACTTTCCTATTTCAGTGAAAATTTTAAACAGTATGTATTTTTGTTGTAATTCGTTGTGGATAGAACCCAAGTTACTTAAACCTCCTCCCTTCACGCCTCGTTAAAAAAGTCAGCGTTGGTCCTGACTTTAAGATTCTTTCCTCCTCCAAATTTTGGCTTGGTAAGCCGGTTTTGTTTATCGTTCCTTAAGTAGTAAAATTAACCTGAAATAAGTGAATATGCTTCACTGTTTAAATATTAATGTATGTATATTTGTAATATGATTAAATTATCATACTGTAGTATATCCACAGATCCTGCAATTCCGTTTATTCCCGACGACTTCCATCTTCATAAGCCCTGTCGGATGGGACACCGACTGCACTTCTAAAGAGAAGTAAGACCCCCCCCTTAACGGGGCCACCTGTCAGCAGTAGGTGGCGACCCGTGTTAATAAAGGATGAAACTATGGTGGCTGAGCAGTCCATGACATGCTACAGTCCACTTTTGTCCTTACTTAGGCTAAATCGGTTGGTCACCTCAAGCCCTAGCACCTATATGATTGTCCCAACCCTATTGTCCTTGTGGCTGTTGGATTTATTGATATAGTTATTTACTAATCTTCGCTTAGATATGGCACAAGGCCGAATGTAAGGGACACCCAGTGAGACTCGAACTCACTAGTCATGGTTTGCCTGTCTTCCTTGCTAACCATTACACCACATGAGGTGCCCTGGATTTATTGATATAGTTATTTACTAAGCTTAGCTTAGATATGGCACAAGGCCAGAAGTATGGGGCACCCAATGAGAATCGAACTCACTAACAATGGTCTGCTAATCTAACTTGCTAACCATTACACCACGTGAGGTGCCCTATTAGTTATTTACTAAGCTTCGCTTAGATATGGCACAAGGCCGAATGTAAGGGTCACCCAGTGAGGATCGAACTCACTAGTCATGGTTTGCCAGTTTTCCTTGCTAACCATTACACAACCTGAGGCGCTAAAAAAACTAAGCTTTGCTTAGATATAGCACAAGGCCAGAAGTATGGGGCACCCAGTGAGAATCGAACTCACTAACAATGGTTTGCGAAGCGAGCTTGCTAACCATTATACCAAATAAGTGTCCTGGATTTATTGATATAAGGCATAAGGTAAATGGTCACTTCTACTTATAGACTCGCCTATAAACACGTGACCTGAGAATGATTCTTATTGTCCAATCACTGGCACTGCGGCTGCTGCTTCTGCGGTATTAATAGAGACCCCAAAATCTGAGATTATTTCATTGACATTTGGATTCCCTTGGACGACGGACTTACAAGGAATACGGTAACACCGGATTCTTATTGGCTTGCTTACTTATTCATTACATCTGGAACGAAGGATGGCTGTCAGATATTTAACAGTGGCAACCACAACACTTTTTATTATATATTTGCTGTACTGTACTGGAAATCTGAGGGTGAGGTTCCATTTCTGGATTTCTGGGATATGTGGTGCACCCCTTTATCACCATTGCTCTCAGGTCCACTCTTACCCGGGGTGGTAGTACCTGTTAGTGTTCCATATATGGGTTAAATGTAATTTATTTATAAGATTGAGTGTAGAAGTTTTCTTTGAAACTAACGCTCCGAATCTTTCAAATTTTGTCGGCATTAAATGGCCAAACCAAATCCATCTTATTTCTTTTTTATTTTCATACTGGAGGTACTGAAAGTCGTTTGGTTTGTTTTGTTTTACGGCATATCAACCTCAGTTGGTCATTTAATGCCGATAAAGTTTTGTAATAAATCAATTCTTAATGGATAATACAATTTTGTTTATAAACTCATGTTTTTCTATTCAACCCATATATGTGACACTAACAGGTACTACCACTCCGAGTCAGAGTGGACCAGGGAGCAATGGTGATGAACGGGTGCTCCACATTCCAAAAACTCCAAAACTGGAACCTCACCATCAGATAGAGTTTAACGTCATTCCCAGGACATGTAGGCCCGCAGCCACCGCCTTCTAGCACCCATATGATAAAAAAGGGGTTGGGGCTTGCCATAAAGGCAATAGAGTTGGGAAAATCATATAGGTGCTAGGGCTTGACGTGACCAGCCGATTGATCGCCAGTCTAGCCCAAGATAGGGCCAAAGTGGAGTATTGCATGTCATGAACTGCTCATCCACCCGGGCTCCATCCTTAAGCATCACGGGTCGCCACCCACGGCCGACAGGGGGCCCCATTGGGGGAGTCTTACCCCTCTGCAGAGGTGCAGTCGGAGAATTCTAACGCCCCAGCCGACAGGGCGGACTGAAAGTCGTATTTTTATTTTCTGTATTGTAGATCGAGTGACCAAGTTAGTTGAAATAAAAAAATTCCAAAACTCAAATGAAAAGGACATAAGAAAATACTCAAAATCTACGGCTTTCATCAAAAGATAAAAATAAATGAACAATTTTTTCTTGTCTGTTACAGAAACTATTTTAGGATAAAGAAGGTCCTGTCAAAATAATGATTTTGCACAGAGGGCTAAATACAATTTGCATAATAAACGTCAGTAATTGTTTATAATGTAAATTTCTTTCAGTATATCCGATGCAATTCGAATAAAGCAAGTATGAAAATCGAACGTCTACTTTTCGATTGGATCCGGGTAAAGTACACAATTAGGTCAAAGACCCAATGATTTGCATAAAAGAATGGTCTCAAATACACAAACATAGTAGCAATGTGTTGCATACTCATACACATATACCCATGTTGGGTACATTCACAAGTGTTATTTTACTGGAGAGAGGGGGAGAGATAGACACATGGTAGATAGAGAGATTCATAACTTACTTCCTTTGCCATTCGTGATCTCCAGTCGCTTCTATTTCTCTGTTCTTGCTGGTTGGTCGTCCTTGATTCATTTCTTCCTCTAGGTCAGTCTTGTTGCCAAGACATTCATCAACCACAAAACCATACTATTTATTTAAACCTTTATTTACTAACTAACATCTTCCTCTAACTAAACACAGCGCGAGCCCCAGCTAAGGCAGATAGGCCTTATCTGCCTGACGTCCCAAGTTAAAACTGAAGAGCCAACCAGGTCCCACGTGACTTCACGTATTTCGTGGGCTTTCTGTAATATTCCATGGAAAGTCCCGCCCGTTATATGAAAAGGGGCCATCCCTTCAGAAATTCAGGGGGTTGACAATAATCTATGCATATATTATGTAACAGTAAGACCATCATCTATCATTTACCCTATCTAACTGTTTGTTTCTCTCTCTCTCCCAATATATACACCCGAGTAAAGGGGCTATATATAACAGACGATCGGATATAGTCTAAATGATTAAATGAAACTCTTAATCCTAGATGTGTAGTATTGTTTTATTACAATATTCAGAAATACAGGGGATTGACAATAATCTATGCTTAGATTATGTAATAGATGCATTTGTAAGAAAATAATGGAAACAATTGTTAGCAATAAACCTTAATAATTGCTATGCAATAAAATATTAGAAATATCATAATTTTGATCGAATGCTTTTATCACTTCCTCTTTTTCGTTATTCTTTTTATAACTGAAATAAATTGCATTTCATTCATTTTTATATAATAATTGTTACACATCATCATCATCATCATCATTATCATGTCACGCCAGCAGCACATATATCTATGGCAATTTCTCGCCAATCATCCCTATTATTCATTGATCCCGGGAGGTCCTGCGCACGGCATGCAGTATGCACACGAAGCTGAACGACCCGCACTAGAATATTCATGTGCTGATTTCCATAGAAAGACGTCGCTTATATATATTTACCAACCCCTCCGCACGAACAGGATGCGACACAAGGTCAATTTCTTAAGCGGAGTTTAACAGGTTTGAATTCAGAGTTTTCCTTCTCCTCGACTGGTTACCTAGCCATGGTTAAAGAGTCCAGTCTGCCCTGCTATTTACCCATAGCTGGAGGGAGAATTGGATTCATACCTTTCCCAAGGGTATTAGCGCCATGTGAAATTCCAACAGCTTCGTCCTGGAATTGAACTCGCTTTGACGAGTCCATTTCCTACGACTCTAACCATTAGACCACACGCCTCCAAGTTCACCTTTACTTCAGCAGTAGTGTCCTGTATGTCTTGTTCGATTTACTCGGATGGTTTGTGTAACAGGGGGCAGGTGACCGTATAGCTGTTTTCTTGTGCAGCTCCCATCCAGCCTATTTTCCAGGCGCCTCGTCTAGGTCCAGGTGGTCCAGTCACACAGCAGCATCGATACCACTATTTGTAAATATTAGTCTTTCACCCGCGTTAAATTAAAATATACTCATTTCTTAAAAGTGAACACATACTTAGTATTATCTGCGTTATTCGGACTATTGTCCCCATCTTCATTGTTATTTGTACAACTTTCGGCCGATATGCCCTCCGGTCTTCCTCAGGTATTTCTTGTCGGACTCGGGAACCTTCTCGGACTCGGGAACCTTCTTTTCGAACTCGGGAACTTTCTTGTCGTAATCGGGAGCCATTACGGAACTTTAAACCTAACCCTTTATTTAATCCACGGGGGTATCCTGTTCTCATTCCGCTAACCATAGCTGGGATAGGAGTTGTGTTAATTATTTTTCTAACTACCTCTACTCAGGATTGAACTCGGGGTCCAGAGATAACTGTCACTTAGAACTGTCTTAACCTAACTACCTTATCCACTAGGCCATGTGTCCAAATGTTCAATCCTGAGTAGAGGCAGTTAGAAAAATAATTTATATATAAAATATATATATATATTATTGTTTATATTTTTGAAGGCAATTACAATGCGTATATCGTATAAAATTCGATAATTATTGAAAATAATCATGACAAGTAAACTCGGCAAATAACGCGCGCGACAGGGAACATTGTACAGCTGTTTCAACTTTATTAAGTCTCATCAGTGGTATCACACACACACACACACACACACTATTATACAATATATATAATATATATATATATTATATATATATATTATATTATATATATATATAAAAGTAATTGGTAATTTGGCTTGAAGCATTGTTAAGTATGTTATAATATATTAATGAAGTAGAAACTTCATCTTCAGAGGTGTATATCAGAAATGTGATATTTCTGATATACACCTCTGAAGATGAAGTTTCTACTTTGAAATCGATAAGACAAAAATAGCATCTTTTTGTTTTTATTTTTTATACGCATTGTAATTGCCTTCAATCATTAATATATTATATAATAATGAATATATATATATATATATATATTATATATATATATATTTGCCTTTCTATATCAGTGAAAATAAGTAATAAACTGCCCATACTTTATGATTACCCGCCCCCTGTGGAAAACTCTCTAAGGCTTGATATATCGAACTGATTGGTCGGATTGGACCCTATATTCATTTTTGTAAAAAATGATTCAGGAATTAATTATAAGATTTTTTCTTAATAGGGAAGGGAATTACTTTACAATCACACTGTAGTTCTTTAAGATTCTTTTTCTTTTACATCAAACGGATTTCCATTTGTGTGAAGTGACCTTTGGTGTCTTTGAAGAAAATTCCTTATCACCTTCATAAAAGTGAACTTCAATCTATGTTCCTGTAAGGATTAAACAGGGTGTACTAGGTGGGAGTTCTTATTCTATTTCTTATGGACCTGGTAGCCGTTTGAATGTCCTTGCTTTGGTCAACTTGTGGAGTTTCGGAACAGTCGTCAGTGATAGTGAAAAGAAGTTGGATGACAACATCTATAAAAGTGCTGCACAAAAATTGACTAATAATACAATTTATTAGCAGGACGTGCGGATATATTTCAGTATGATAATTTGATTATGACAAAGTTTGATATGTTTACTTAAGAGCTATTGTCAAATGGTTCAATATGTAGAAAGTACAATAATATTAATTTAATTCTCTCTCTCTCTCTCTCTCTCTCTCTCTCTCTTTCTCAACAATCTGTCTACCTCTCTAGCTACCCTTCTCTTTCCTCCCCTCTATGTCTTACTCTTCATCTCTCTACCTATTTCTTCCCCCCCACCTCTCTAATTCTCTACCCCTCTTTTACCTCTCTTGCCTCAACTTCTCTATTTACTCTCGACATCTCTACCTACGTCTCTCTCCTCTCTCTCTCTCTCTCCCTCTCTCCTCTCTATATCTCTTCTCTACTCCTCTCTCTCTCTCTCTCTCTCTCTCTCTTCTACCCCCTCTCTCTACCCTACTTCTCACTCTACTGGAAAGCCGTCGTTGAAAATGCCGTTCCCTTCTTCTTAATTCTTTCATAGACAATCTCTCTCTCTCTTTCTCTCTCTCTCTCTCTCTCTCTCTCTCTCTCTCTCTCTCTCTCTCTCTCTCTCTCTTTCTTTCCTTTCTTTTCAACTTCCATGTTCAATTTGAAACAGATTAGTGTTTGGTATGTTTACTTAAGAGCTATTGAAAATGGGTTTAATATGAGAAAGTACAATATATTAATTTAACTCTCTCTCTCTCTCATCTCTCTCGTCATCTCTCTCTCTCTCATCGTTTCTCCTTTCTTTTCAAATTTCCCCATGTTCCAATTGCCACCNATTCCGTTTAACGCCAAAAGATTATACACACACGCGCAACACCATTCATAAACACATAAAAAAATCCACTAGTAGTGCGCGTTCGATACACACACTTAACACTCTAATACTTCACACCGCCAAAAGATATTTTGCGTCATATTTTCAAACCGTCCATTTTTTCAACGTCTTTTTTCTCAGACTTCAAGATTTTAAAAAACTTGATAACAAGGACTATCACTCGCTTTTCTTCGTTTATTCTGTGATATAAATTTTTTTTATCACCTTCCGTATACCAACAAATGCCTGAAGATGATCTAAATAATAGATCGAACACTGCAGCGTCGGCAATAAACTACACTCAACTCATCTAACTTTTTTATTCAATTTTTCTTAATTACTACATTCCTCGGATTCCCTTCCTTTCTCACACACACAACACAACACACACAAAACTATCATATATATATATATATATATATATATATATATATATATATATTATATATATTATACTAGCAAATATATGCACCCTCCGGGTGCAATATTTAAGTTTTAATGTAATAAAATATTGTGATATTAGAAAGGAATGAAACTAAATAAGAATACAGATAAAAGATTGGAAACAGAGGAGATAATAAAGATTTGAACAGAGAGATTAATAAAAATGGAACAACTGAAACTTACTCTTCCATCAATCTCTCTTTCATTGTTGCAATATTTTTTTAATTTAACTATTTAGTTATAGAGGAAGGAAGAGGAAGTAAAGAATAAATGAATATTATTTTAAAACCAAACAGTTAGAAATCATAAATCTAAGCACATATTTATTAAATTCGATTTTTAATATTAATATCATTAGCCTTCCCGTCACATTGTCATTTGTTGTATATTAAATATAATTGCATGTTGTTAGCAGTGACATAGTAACAGTATTAATGATTGTAAGCAATTTTTTATTAATAATTTTGAGGTTTAGATAAAAAAATCATGGAGGAATGTGAGTGTCATAATAGAGAATTGACTGGTGTGAGGATAATTATCGGTTACAGACAGAAAAACACACATGCTCATTATTGATAAGATATATATATATTAATCACATATAATTATTAATCACATTAAATGCCAATTTATTGTTCTCTTCTCTTACTTTAGCCTTATTGTTGAGTTTTCCATTTTCTGAAAAATATCGGATTCTCCTACTCATATCGAACCAATTTTTTCTTTTCACTTCATTTGACTCGTTCCGTTTTGCTGCCGATATATTTATGCAAAGATTATTGACTTATTCCGAAAATGAAATAATCCTATAGGAATAATATATGATGACTTTGATTCGATTATTTTAACTGTTTTCTTTCCTCGAGACTGGGAAGAACTTCAAGGTCGGATGAAGCATCTTTGGAACGATAAAAAGTCAACTTACAATCATACAAATATATTTATCAAGCTGAAGGCGCGGTTTAGCTCAGTCGGTTAAAAACTTGCCAGAAATTGCAAAATCTGGTTTCGATACCGGCCCTCACCAAACTCAGCGTATTAGTAGCACAAGGATCTGTGCGGTAAATAAGGATCTATTAAGTAGGTGCTGACGCTCCACCCTAGCGATGGTAGGTGTGACGACGCCAACCCTAGCTGATGGTAGGTGTGGCGCGATTCACCTCAGATGCAAAAACGATCTCCTTTCGTCTAGCGCTAGTTTAAAGGGAATAGACTTCCTCGCTCTCTGACTAATACCGACATTAGGGCCACCCCAACGACTTACTTTATTTTATTATGTCAACTGAAGGGACGGTTTAGTCAGTCGGTAGAAACACGTGCAAGAATTACAAGGTTTGTTCGATACGGGCCTCACGAAATCAGCGTATGAGTTAGCACAGGATTTGTGGTAAATGATGAGCTGATTGGTAGGTGTGTTAGCTCCACCTAGATGTAACAAAACGTCTCCTTGGTCTAGCGCTTGTAGAAGGAATAGACTATAGGCCCACCCGTTGACTTTACCTTAAGATCCTCGACCAGAATCATTGGGACGATTTAGAACCACTCAGCCATTTCTGGTAACTATTTCTTTTCAATAACCAATTGGGGGCGTAACTTTTATGTTATAGTTACTTAATTTACAGTATAAATAAAAGGGCTGACTCTGATTTAGTTGGAAAATTAATAACGGAAAAGTTTTTTGGTGGTACCCAATGACAGTTTAACTACAGTTCTATGAATTAACATTTGCGATTGGGTTACGGTTTTAGGGGTTAAGGTTGTTTAATTACGTATTGCTTTTTAAAAAGATAAAACAAAAACCCAAATTACTATACATTAATAACCACTGAAATTAATTATGGATCATCATTGAGACGTGTTTGTGTTTAGTATTGCAATGTATAATTTCAATTAAACATAGTTTAAAAAATTGTTTCCAAACATTAAAACGTATATAATTTGTTTGGTTTGTTTTTTTGTTGGGTATCCCCCCCCCTATATCAAACCAATTGAAACTTTCATAAAAATAATTTAGCTTGAAAGAAGAAACATTAACAACTCCTGATGATTTTAAACAGTGCCCCTTCTTCCGAAAAACAACGGCACAAAAATTTTTTAAATGTAAGAAACGTAGATATTACATGTCTGAGAGAGGTTTGTTGGCGTTTTTATAAGGTATTGCCAGATTGCCACTCCTGAATTTATAGACGGCGAATAAATCATTGGCATATCGTTGGCCAATCACTGGCAGTACTCTGCTGATATTGGTATTTAACGGCTGTTCTTGTCATACTTACGCAGCATTTGCTTTGAACCTGTGGACGACGGAACATAGGATTATATCACTGGACTTTGGACACTACGTAGCGATTCCATAATCAGGACTTATTCACTTTACAAAGGATTCTGATAGCTCAGGACTTACTTACTTTAAGTCCTTTACAAGGCCAAGGATGTCGGTCAGAAACTTAACAGGGTAAGTTGAAATCAAGAGCCACGGTAATACCACCCTCTCGGTGTTGTTTGCGGTAGAGTTTCCCACCTAGAAATCGCAAGGTTCCGAGGTCGAACCGGTCTCTGCAACTTTCAGTGTATGAGAGCACAGTTAGGTAATGGTGTGCACAAAGTGTCTACTGGCTAGTGAAAAGGAGAAAGACTCCCACACAGGACCGCTGATACAACATTGGCACTCGACCAACTTTACAAATATCCCCTACAAAAGAGGAAGTACCCCCCCCCCATCTTGTTGTAAGTTCCTCTTTTTATCATATAGTAGTATTAGTGTATATCTTCCGTGAACTCTTGTCAGTTTGGCCGGACATCTCTTCATCTTTTTATGTTTGACTGATTTCAAGCGCGTCGTTATGTCTAAGATATAAAAGAAAGAACACTAGCGACAGTACTCCGAGGTTTGAATGAGTTACCGCAAATTGGCAGACGGTTAAAAGTCAAAGAATAAAACGAACAAACAGAATGTGAATAAAAAGGACTGTAATCTATTATAATTGGAGACTAGTGGTGTTTGTCTATCGTAACCGAAAACTATATTACTACTCAAGTCACATTCCCTTAGTTATTTACGTCAATCCTCCATGATTTTATTTCTTATTCACCCCCAATTATTAATAAAATTTTTACAATTATTAATACTGTTGGCCATATCTACCTATTTAGAACATGCAATTGTATTTATAATTACAACAAAATAGCGGTTTTACAGTGTGAAGGGAGGCTATCTGCATATGATATTAAAAATTTGATGTTTAATAAATAGTGTTCAGTTATTATTGATTTTAATTGTTTGTTTTATCTTATTGAATAATGAGCAAAAATCTCTTTCAATAAATCTTAAAAGAATTCCTTAACAAGAAGAAATAACTTTATTATTCTTTACTTCCTATTTTAACTAACAGTTTAATTAGGAAAATTTTACCAATGAAAAGACGGGGTAACGGAAAATGATGAAGAGTTAGTTTCAAAGTTGTTCATTTTTCATTCATACCCCCTCTGTTCAAACTCTTTTTATTACATTCTGTATTCAGTTCATTAGCCTTTCTAATTAATATGATATCTTATTATAAAATTTAACTAAAATACTTGCACCCGGAGTGCATATATTTGCTAGTAGATATAAGAACTTGTAAACTTGGAGTTCGTTTTCACAAATAATCATTGTATATAATATGTATATTAATTGTCACTTTAGGTTATCCTGGTATGGGTATTAACGGAGCCCCTTGCTACGGCCTTCTGATTAGTTCGGATATAATGGACTTTTTACTTGCTCCGAACTCCGTTTCTGTGGTTCTGTTGAGAATAGTAGTAGCGACTTTTAGCGGCCCGTTCCCTTTCGTTGCTTGGTACAGAAGAGGCGAGAGTCTGCATATTGGCTTTGGCGCCAAAGGTATTCTGGCTCATGTTGGTGGTTTGAAACAGAGGTCGCAGACAAAGGACGATACCACATACCCAGAATTCTTAATAAAGAGCTAAAAAATTTAACAGTTGAACTTTTCGCTTTTAAATTAAAGCGCGGTTATTACTCCCACACACACACACATATTTAGTTCTTTTTAGTTAATGTTCTAATTCAATACAATCTTCCTTTGAACATATACATAACCAATTTCAATATACCACATAATACATCGGTATAAATTGGCGACGGCAGGACATAGTAGTAGAGATGAATGGAATGAGGTTCTACTTGATACCATGCTTCACACGCTTCTCCTCGGTCGACTGCCATGTTTTCCAGTCTTATTTTCTCGGGCTGTTTTCTTCTTTTAGTTGGTTTCTCGGTGGTTCTTTCTTGTTTGGATAACTTAAAAAAAAAAAAAAAAAAAAAAAAAAAAAAAAAAAATACGTTGTTTTTCTATAGCTTTATTCTTCAAACAAAACCCAGCCCATCTCTTTCAACCGCCACGGGGAGACTGACCTTCAGAGCTAGCGCTTCTAGTCCACTCACTCTGAACTCTGGTACATTGGAAAGCTATCTAAAAACATCTCATAACAGTGGTATGTTTGCTTTTAAATAAAAACCCAGTTTTACCCCTCCATATGTCAGTTCTTTTTGAGCATATAGCAATAACATTCATTTCTAAGGGAGACATTGGTCAAGATGGAGCGTTTTCTTAAAACACACATTGATTTTATACATAAATGTCGCATGGCGAGGAAACCTTGAATGCATGGCTATTGGAGAATTCAGCAATTTATGTCGATATAAATCACTTTACCCACTGTATTTTCAACATGGGGAAAGATTCCACGATGGAAAAATTGGTACGTGGCACATTCAAATCGAGTATTTCGGGTGGGTGGGATGGGATGGAATGAAAGACGTTTATCGTGGAGTAGAGAAGCAGAAATACGTAGGCGACGCACGGTTGGAAGTTCATGGACATTGTCAAACTGCCGTAGTTACTTCGATGATATACGAGATACCTGAAAAGACCACTAGGAAGACCCTCCACGACGAAAAGATGGGAGATGAAAATCAAGCAAATGTTTAAAGGCTGCAACCTGGTTGCTCGGCTGCTTTTCAGTTTACAGGCATTTTTTATGTTTGGAGTGTGAAAAACAAATTCCTTGGTGTCGTTTTTTTCCTATGAGAATGTTATTCCCCCCAAGTCCACAACTGCCGAGAGGCAAGAGTCATGTCCTATCCACTCAGCGCATTCTGCAGGACTAACTCTCACTCTTCACTTTCCTCACTTGCCACCTTGCCAGGTCTTATCGCTCCGTCAAATCAAACCAATGCCATGTGATGTGATGATTCGTCATTAAACATTTTCCATTCCATTCTAATCGCATCCTAGCTGAAACTTTTCCGTGCTAATTTACAATCAGTTTACAACTCATTGGCTCCATCATCCCCATTATGCAACAGCCGCCACACCTTACCAAGTTCCTTACTTTGCCGCCATGGTCAGATTGCAAAAGGTGTGTTATTTATGCGTTTAATTTGCGAGTCGGGTAATCGAAACCGGAACCTTTGCGTTCCTAGTGGTGCCTACGGACTGACGCAAATGTTGCAAAGTACGTTTATTATTTTTTCTGTTGTTCTCCCTGTGTTTTATTTAAGTAATTAGCACGCTTCTGCATAAGATGTGTATTGTGTTGGGTCATTTTAAGTCACTCGTAATTGAATGTCCGATCTGTTATTCACATTATAGCCTTTTTGTATGAAACCGCAAAAGAAAATTTATAGAGACAATTAAAATAGGCGATTCATCATTTGTCTACAAACCGATTAATCATTGAAAACTCATCTAAGGTTACATAGAAAAGAAGAAAAACTATCAAAGAAATGCGCGTTTAAAACATCAAATACACAAAAAGAATAAGAAGGATTCATTTATTAGAGAAAAATGAATAGAACTCGTGATAGAAGAATTTGGAACAAACACAATCCTAAAAAATGCGTATGTATAAATATTGATGTTGCTCTTGCACACGTTGTGTAAGGTTTATGTCGATGTAAATGACACGCGACACATGTTCAATTCCTGGACGAGGCTGATGCATTTCACATGAGACTGATACACTATTGGAGAAAAATTTAGGCAATATTTTAGTTTTAAAACAAAATTTTTGTTGATAAATACATATGTATATGTAATTTTTTTTCAACAAAAAAAATATGTACATAATGTTTTATCAGGTTGATTGAATTCAAAATGCTACGATTTATAATTAAAAACCAAGCAATTGTAAACATAAAAGGAAGAGGAAAGTGAATAGGGAAAATTTACAGTAATGGCAAAATGCTTATGTGTGTTTGCATGGAATGTTTTTGGGTGAGGTCAACACAAATTTGCCATATGACGGTTTCTTACTGGCAAGAGATGTCACGTGGGAAGGTGGTAGATAGCAGGCCAGTTTGACGAAGCGGTGGCTTGACGAGACATAAGTCTTTCACGCCTAAGGCCTTTTCTCATAATGCCGTATGTTATACGATGGTCATCTAACCCAAGACATATACAGTTATCTATATAAAAAACAAATATCGACAAGAGTTATAACAAATAGATTTCATGTCCAACGAAAGACATACAGGATAGAGAAAGCCGAAAGAAAAGAGTCGTTGAGTAGTGATGGATATAATGAAAAAGATTGTCACTTACACTGATAACAGGTCACGTGCATGGTAAAACTTGTAGATTATCTATCTCTACCTTCTAATATATATATATTATATTATATATATATATATTTGGAAATGGGGGTTTAAAAAAGCGTGGTGCATGGGGGCATAAAACCAATTTCACAATTTTTTTTTATTTCCTTCTGAAAAGATTATCTTTTTTCGGTCACGTCTTCATCAGAGAAGCATACCGTGACACTAATGTTTGTACGAGGAATAATGTTGTAAAATCCGCAGATATGGAAGTAGAATTTAAAAAAATTATATATAGATTGCGTAGCAAAGTTGTGAAGAAAACAGGCAGAGTTATATCAACAATATTATTGTTGGAGGATGGTTGTTGGATCGAATAACGTAAATTGAAGGATTGTTTCGTATACAATTTATTGTATTTCGGATCCAACAACCACTCCTCCAACCATATATTGTTGATAATAACTCTGCCTGTCTCACAACTTTGTACTTACGTATATATATATAATATATATATATTATATATATATATATATATATATATTATATATATTTTACTTCCACATCTGCGGATGTTACACATTATTCCTCGTAACAAACATTAGTTGTCAACGGTATGCTTCTCTGATGAGACGTTGACCGAAAAAAGATATCTTTTCAGAACGAAAAAAAAAGTGTGAAAGTTGTTATTTTTATATATTCACAAGCACACGCTTTTTTAAAACCATTTTTCAAAGTTTGCTCGCTACCACAATCTATTCATATATATTTATATATATATATATATATTGTGTGTGTGTGTGTGTGTGTGTGTGTGTGTATACAAGCTGTGTCAGAAAAACCGTATCGATTATTTTTTGTACTTTTGACTCATCTTTTTGTTTACGAGGACCAGGGATTTGAACAGGAAACGTTGTGGTTTCTAGGCGACACTCTGCCGACGATATATTATATATATATATAAATATATATTATCACTTCACCGATTATTCTCATAGACAGACAGGATACAAGAATAAATACATTCAAGATTCTATTCCTTGATTCTATCGAACGATTATTGATCGATATACTATTCGCATCGCATGTAAGTCATATTCAAAAAAACAATTTTTACAATTATGTATCTTCATGGGCACAATATCCTTTAGCTATTAAAAAAACTACCTTAAAGTGTATGAATAATTGCAAAACTGCTGAAGTGGCCCATATAAAAAAAAACCCTTCTCCGCTTGAGTGGCCGATAAATCAGAATAGGCGGCTTGAATGGCTGAGGAGTTTCACAGAGAATGCTGATTAGCCTATCACTCACGTTGCATTGATGAGTTACCTCCCCCTGATCTGAAAAAGGTGATCCATCACTTGACAGGTATAAAAATGCAAATTTCGATCGAGCGCTTGACTTAATATTGTTGGAACTTAAACTTTTACTTTGAGTATTATTTAAAAAAAAATGTATAAAATATTTTTCAATCAAAGGAATATTCATTTATTGACTCGGAAACATATGTAGACAGATAGCAATAGATTCATATCTACTTATACACGATATGTACAAACACACACACACACGCACACACCACACACACACACCACACACACACACAGAGATATATATATTATATATATATATAATATATATTGGAGAATATGTGCTTAATGAAGTCCAAAACCTAATTTGTGAAAGTGTAATTCATTAATTAATTAATTAGGCGGAGTACCGATTAAGATGGTAAGGCTGAATAAATCGAGAAAAAAGTCAATCTCTGTATGTTACATTTCGGCCTATAGGCCGAATCAGCATTAGGAATAGTACAGAAAGCCGCGAAAATACGTGAAGTCACGTGGGACCTTGTTGATCCTCAGTTTTCAGTTGGACGTCAGCAGTGAAGATGTCCTTGCCTTAAAACTTATCACTCTGCTTACTACGCTATGTTAGTCAGATATTTCGTTACATAAATGTTTAGTTTAAGGAATAAAAGCTTAAGAAAAATAAGTTTGTGGCTTGGGTAAAATTGTCTTGGTTTAAACAAAGACTGAGTATTAGAAGAAGAAATGGTTAAGTGCGACCGACCACCAAGACGAAGGTTACCAAGACGAAGTCCCCAAAAGGAAGAACCCGAAGATAGAAGATGTAACAGGAAGAAGTAAAGAAAAAAGTACAAGAAAGAAGGATATGTAACACTGCAGACTAACGTTTTATTTACAACCCGCCTTCTACTTAGGGCAACGCTGGGTAGCCCCTTCTAGATAAAGCATATCTGGCAAAGTCGTTTATCTCGAAACAATTTAATAGATAACAATGGTAGTTTTGTCACCCAGACATTCCACTCTTTAACTTTATTTTTGTATAAACAACTCTCAGCGTACTTAAAAGGATTAGATTTGATCATATCTCCTTATTCGAAAAAAAAAATCTTATTCGAATTGAAGACCCGTGAAATGCGGAAAACGCCCTCGATCCGAGAGAGAGAGAGAGTCTCCCAGAAACGCCATTTTGTTGTATCTTTTTATTATTTTAAACTACAATAAAGCATTCCGCTAGAGGACGTCTTTTTTACGTTAACGTTGATTTAAGCGAACGATTTGAAAAAATATGAGGTTTTCTCATGCCACGAGGCTATTTCTATTATTCTTGCCGATAAAGGTCTTAGCAAATATAAATATAAATCATTTTTTTTTAAATGAATCTTTTAGAAAATTATGGAAATGTTTTCGAATTGTCGCAAAGATCTACCCTGCATTATGCATTATTCATTTCCACAGAGACTCAAAACGATACACCACAGAGCACATTTTAAAAATATTTACATAAAATATTATTGAATGCACACAATATAATGCCTATCTATGCTTCAGTGATATTATTAAACACACACACACACATACCACACCACACTCACACACACATACACACACAAACACACACATACACACACACAAACAGACATACATACACACACAAACACACACACACATACACAACAATACACACACAAAACACACACACCACATACACACACACACTAACACACGCAAACCACACACATACACACACACAAAACACACACACACACACACAACACAATCATTCTCCCACAAATCCTTATCTGATACAGATAAAATATTCGATTACGTTCGACTTCACTTTTTCTTCTTTCTGTTAAGTGTACCGGATTTTCAGCCTTTGGTTTTCTATATATTAAATTTGGGTTGCTTGGTAACGCATATCAACCTCAGTGGGTCATTTAATGCCGATTAAGAGTTTTGAATAAATTCATTTCTTAATTGATACACAATTTTTTAATAAATACATTTTCTATTAACCCATTAGATGGGACCAACAGGTTACACCACTCCGGGTCAGAGTGGACCAGGGAGCAATAGTGATGTAGGGTTGCTCCACATTCCCCACCCGAACCTCCCAAAACTGGAACCTCACCATCAGAATAGAGGCCTGCTCAGGTAATAAATAGAGTTCCAGTACATGTATACGCTCAGTCACAGCCTTCTAGCACCATATGAGAAAAGGCGTTGGGGCTTGCCATAAGAATCGATAGGGTTGGGGCAATCATATAGATTCTAGGGCTTGACATGACCAGCCAAGTGATCGAAAAGGCCTCTCCGACCGCCCGTCTATCCAGGAAATTAGAATATTGCAAGTCATGATGCTCAACCACCTGGGTTCTATCCTTAAGCTCACTGGTCGCCACCACGGTCAACAGGGGGCCCATTGGGGAGTCTTATCCCTCTGCAGAGGTGCAGTCGGTGCATCTAACGCCCCAGCCGACAGGGCGGTTCTATAGACAAAGTACAGATATTAATTATTCTTTCATTTTATTCCTTCACCCCAATGCATGCAACTTACTAATTTGTCAGACAATTATACATTAATTCGCCTGTTTCTAAATCTTCCCGTCCGTTATATCCTGCCACACCCTCTGGTTAAAATGAGACGGTCTCAAATTGTTCAAGAATCAATGCAAAAAAATATGAATTCAGATTATCTGGTGTCACATAATCACAGAATTTTATTTTTCCATTTTATTTCACCCAATTTAAAAAATGAAAAATTCAAAATGGTCTTGCGCCGCTTAAATGTCCAGCTTATGCCTTTAATTTAGCGAGCCTGGCGTCAGGTAAATATCCGGCCCAACTTAGATATTTCCGGTCGTGTTTTTGTCACTTTTTTGTCGGCAAATAAATGTTAGATAGATAATTTAAATGTGTCACCTCAGATTTTTATCAACAAATCAATGTAAATATTAACCCTCCCCATTTTAAGAAGAGTTGTGAGAGAGTTAAATCAAGATTATCATATTTTACATATTGAACTAAATGCAATAGCTCTTAAGTAAGTATATCTTACATTGTAATAATTAAATTATCGCACAGGTCCTACTAGTAGGTAAAAAAACGATTATATTGATTGAGTTTAACGGCATGTTCAACTTATCTTGGTCATTTTATACATATTGGTCAGGGAATCACCTTCATTGGACATTAATATTTATGTAGTTATTTCGTGAGAGAATTTGAACACAGTTATTATGATATTATTCAATCCAATGAAAATATTTGTGAACACCGTTTTATGGTTTCAATGATTCCAATCAGAAAATCTTTATTATAATGGAGATTGTAGGTTTGTCTGTCTGTAACCGAAACTATATTACTATACAAGTCACAATTCTCTTACATTTTACATGATTTTTATTTTTATTAAACCTCAATTATTAATAAATTTGTTTTACATTATTAATACTGCTGACCATATCAACATTCTAAGAACATACAATTGTATTTATATACACAACAAAATAGCGGTTTACAGTGTGAAACGGGAAGGCTAATTTGCATATTGATCTTAAAAATTTGATTTTAATAAATATGTGCTTAGTTATTATTGATTTCTAATTGTTTGGTTTTATTTTATTGAATATGAGCAAAAATCTCGGGATAAATCTTAAAAGAAATCCCTTAACAAGAAAGAAATAACTGTAATATTATTCTTTTAATTCATATTTAAACTAAATAGTTAAATTAGGAGAATTTACCAATTGAAAGACGGGAGTAACGGAAAATGATAGAAGAGTTTTCAAAGTTGTTCTATTTTTTAATCATACCCCCTCTGTACCAAATCTTTTTATCTGCATTTTATTCAGTTTCATTAGCCTTTCTAATTTGATATAATATTTTATTATATTAAAACTTAAATACTTGCACCCGGAGGGTGCATATATTGCTAGTAATAATGATAATTATTATGATTTTCCAAGTAATTTTTCTCTTTATTTTATTTCCTAAAATTAAACGACAATACTTTTTTAATGTTTTTTCTCCGCATAATTTTAAATTAGACAAAAAGACAAGAATGATCGAGGACTGAAAAATAGTTATTTTATGATCTATATATTAATACTCGGATAGGGAAGTGCGTGTGTAATGGTTAAACTCATGGGAAAGTGGACTCGTCGCCCCGAGTTCAAATCCTGAAGTTGTAAATTGCATTTCACTTAGCGCTGATACCATTTGGGAAAGGTATGAATCCTAATCTCCTCCAGCTAGGATAAATGTAGCAGACCGGCTCTTTAACCTGTGGTTAGGCAACTGGTCTAGGAGAAGGAAAACTCTGAATTCAAACCTGGGGAACTCCGCTTAAGAAATTGACTTTGTGTCACATCCTGCTCGTGCGAGGAAGTTGGTAAATGAATATATATCAATACTCGTGTTGCTTAATTGTACGGGACCGTATCATTTTGCAAAACACCCACTGGTTAGGAATGAGACCGCGCGTTAATTGTTCAAGATTGAAATGCAAAAATGTAATCCTGATTAATCTACTGAATTCATATGTTTTGTGATGTCGTTACCTTAGCTGAATAATGGACATTCCGTTTTATTATAAGTAAATAAAAGAAGAAAAAAGACATGCTACACAGAAACATATATATAAAATAAAGAAATAAAGAGAGTAGAGGACATTGAGAGACGTGGTAGCATGCGGAAACGTAACTCTAATCTGTTTTTAATTCGAACATAATGGAAAAGATGAAAAGAAAGAAATAAAAAAAATATTGAGAGAGTTAAATCAAGATTATTTATTACTTTTTACATATTAACCTAATTTGAAATAGCTCATAAGTTAAACATATCAAACGTTGTAATAAGAGGTTTTTTTATAGAATTTTAGAAGCATTGTATGGATGAGTAAAAATATAAAAATTTGAAGGCAATTTACAATGCATGTAATAGGTTTAATGAGTTTATTACCGAAATATTTTCGAGAACATTTCTCATCATCAGAGGCAGAAGCATCCGTGGGGTGTTTTTTTTTAAGCACCGATCCGGGCGTAATCTTTGGTGTTATTAAGTTGGGGAACGCCAGGATATTTGAAATGTTCGGGATTTTTCCGTGATGGCATGTCGGTCCGTTGTATATTGCGCTCGTGCGGAATTCTTCGAATTCTTTTATTTTTCTTTTATTTTTTACTAAAAATAAGCCTCGCTCAGGCGTGGAAATAAGTGTTTTTTATAGATTTTAGGAAGCATTGTAGGTTATGTATTTAAAAATATGAATTTGAGGCAATTTACAATGCAATGTAATAGATGTTAAATGATGTTATTTACCTAGGTATTTTCGAGAATTCTCATCATCAGAGTCAGAAGCATCCGTTTTTTTTTAAGCACGCGCCCGGGCGTAATCTTTTGTTGTTTATTAAGTTGGAGGAACGCCAGATATTTGAAATGTTCGGATTTTCCATGATGGCATGTCGGTCTGTTGTATATGCGCCGTGCGGATTCTTCGAAAGTTCTGTTATTTATTTATTCATTTATTTTTTTAACGGACTTTTCTCGAAAATATTTTGTAAATAAACATTTTCATTTAACACCTATTACATTGATTGTAAATAGCCTTCAAATTTAATTATGTTAAATGTGTAATAATTAAATCATATTATGCTGTGGGCATATCCACAGGTCCTGCTAGTTATACAATAATTCTTTCATTTCATTTTTTCTATTTCCAATCCATGAAAGAAATCGACATATTAAATCCTACTGCCAATGAAAGAGCAATCTTTTAAAACATCGTTTCTCATGGATAAGATGAAGATAGTCGGTTTTTGTGGCATCCACAACAGCCTTTATATATTTGAAGCTTTTGAACTTAAGTTATTTTAAAAATAATCTTACGCACATCACGTGTGTTCAGCCTAAGTGATCATATTTTAAAATGTGATTATTTAATTCCATTTATATAAAATTCGAAAGAAGAAAAAAAAAATCTAGGATGAATTTTATTTTTGTTATATAGGGCTGCAGATTTTATCTTATTTTGTGATTTAGCGATATTTCCTGTATTTTAAAATATATTTTCTCCACAGAAACTTGATCCTATGGACAGTTTTCTACAAAATATACGAGGTATGTTCAGAATAAATGAGAGCTTAAACGGGAATGGTGATAAAGTACGAGACAAGCACCGCAACCTGCTGCCCTCCGATCTCCTGATTTAAATGGCTTCGATTATTTCAGACCTCGAAATTGAAATATATTACTGAAAGCGATAGTAAAAATGTGCTAATATATATGCCATTTCTTTCTATCTATCTATCTACTATCTCTGCTTATTTCTAACTAAACTAATATTAGTATCTTATTTAATGAGATTGTGTAATGTCTGTCTGTAACCGAAAAGACTATATTACTACTCAAGTCACAATTCCCTAATTATTGACATCACATCGCCAATGATTTTATTTTATTTAAACTCAATTATTAATAAAAAATTGTTTTACATTATTAATTACTGTTAACCATATCTACAAACAACAAAACATGGCCAATTATATTTATATATACAACAGAAATAGTTGTTAAGTATGTAATATGGTTAACAGTATTAATAATGTAAAACAATTTTATTAATAATTGAGGTTTAAATAAAAATAAAATCATTGGGAATGTGATGTCAATAATTAAGGGAATTGTGACTTGAGTAGTAATATAGTTTCGGTTACAGACAGACAATCACACAATCTCCATTATAATAAGATATATATAGTTAGTTAGTTAGAAATAAGCAGAGATAGATAGATAGATAGATAGAAAGAAATGGACATATATATTAGCACATTTTTTACTATCGCTTTCAGTATATATTTCAATTTCGAGGTCTGAAAATAATCGAAGCATTTAAATCAGGAGATCGGAGGGCAGCAGGGTTGCGGTGCTTGTCTCGTACTTTATCACCATTTCCCGTTTAAGCTCTCATTTATTCTGAACATACCTCGTATATTTTGTAGAAACTGTCAATAGGATCAAGTTTCTGTGGAGAAAATATATTTTAAAAATACAGGAAATATCGCTAAATCACAAGAATAAGATAAAATCTGAAGCCCTATATACAAAAATAAAATTCATCCTAGATTTTTTTTTTCTTCTTTCGAATTTATATAAATGGAATTAATATCACATTTTAAAATATGATCACTTAGGCTGAACACACGTGATGTGCAGGTAAGATTATTTTTAAAATACTTAAGTTCAAAAGCTTCAAATATATAAAGGCTGTTGTGGATGCCACATAAAAACCGACTATCTTCATCTTATCCATGAGAAACGATGTTTTAAAGATTGCTCTTTCATTGCAGTAGGATTAATATGTCGATTTCTTTCATGGATTGGAATAGAAAAAATGAAATGAAAGAATTATGTATAACTAGCAGGACCTGTGGATATGCCACAGCATATATGATTTAATTATTACAACATTTAACATAAAATATAAATTTGAAGGCAATTTACAATGCAATGTAATAGGTGTTAAATGATGTTTATTTACCAAAATATTTTCGAGAAAAGTCCGTTAAAAAAAAATGAATAAATAAATAAAAGAATTTCGAAGAATCCGCACGAGCGCATATACAACAGACCGACATGCCATCATGGAAAATCCCGAACATTTCAAATATCTGGCGTTCCTCCAACTTAATAACAACAAAAGATTACGCCGGCGCGGTGCTTAAAAAAAACACGGATGCTTCTGACTCTGATGATGAGAAATTTTCTCGAAAATACCTAGGTAAATAAACATCATTTAACATCTATTACATTGCATTGTAAATTGCCTTCAAATTCATATTTTATACATACATACAATGCTTCTAAAAATCTATAAAAAAACACTTATTTCACCACGCCTGAGCGAGGCTTTATTTTATAGTAAAAAAAATAAAAGAAAATAAAAAGAATTTCGAAGAATCCGCACGAGCGCATATACAACGGACCGACATGCCATCACGGAAAATCCCGAACATTTCAAATATCTGGCGTTCCCCCAACTTAATAACAACAAAAGATTACGCCGGCTCGGTGCTTAAAAAAACACGGATGCTTCTGCCTCTGATGATGAGAAATTTCTCGAAAATATTTCGGTAAATAAACATCATTTAACACCTATTACATTGCATTGTAAATTGCCTTCAAATTTATATTTTACTCATCCATACAATGCTTCTAAAATTCTATAAAAAAAACTCTTATTTCACAACGTTTGATATGTTTACTTATGAGCTATTTCCAAATAGTTCAATATGTAAAAAGTATAATAATCTTGATTTAACTCTCTCAATATTTTTTTATTTCTTTCTTTTCATCTTTTCATTATGTTCGATTAAAACAGATTAGAGTTATCGTTTCCGCATGCTTACCACGTCTCTCAATGTCCTCTACTCTCTTTATTTCTTTATTTCTTATTATATTTCTGTGTAGCATGTCTTTTTTCTTCTTTATTTACTTATAATAAAACGGAATTGTCCATTATTCAGCTAAGGTAACGACACTCACAAAACATATGAATTCAGTAGATAATCAGGATTTACATTTTTGCATTTCATCTTGAACAATTAACGCGGTCTCATTCCTAACCAGTGGGTGTTGCAAAATGATAACGGTCGTACAATTAAGCAACACGAGTATTGATATATATACATTTACCAACTCCTCCGCACGAGCAGGATGTGACACAAAGTCAATTTCTTAAGCGGAGTTCAACAGGTTTGAATTCAGAGTTTTCCTTCTCCTAGACCAGTTGCCTAACCAAGGTTTAAAGAGCCCGGTCTGCCCTACTATTTATCCATAGCTGGGGGAGATTAGGATTCATACCTTTCCCAATGGTATTAGCGCTAAGTGAAATGCAATTACCACTTCCAGGATTTGAACTCGGGGCGACGAGTCCATTTCCCATGAGTTTAACCATTACACCACGCACTTCCATATCCGAGTATTAATATATAGATCATAAAATAACTATTTTCAGTCTCGATCATTCTTGTCTTTTTGTCTAATTTAAAATTATGAGGAGAAAAACATTAAAAAAAGTATTGTCGTTAATTTTAGGAAATAAAAATAAAGAGAAATAATTACTTGAAATCATATAATTATTCATTATTACTAGCAAATATATGCACCCTCCGGGTGCAAGTATTTAAGTTTTAATATAATAAAATATTATATCAAATTAGAAAGGCTAATGAAACTGAATAAAAATGCAGATAAAAAGATTTGGTACAGAGGGGGTATGATTAAAAAATAGAACAACTTTGAAACTCTTCTATCATTTTCCGTTACTCCCGTCTTTCATTGGTAAATTCTCCTAATTTAACTATTTAGTTAAAATAGGAATTAAAGAATAATATTACAGTTATTTCTTCTTGTTAAGGGATTTCTTTTAAGATTTATCCCCGAGATTTTTGCTCATATTCAATAAAATAAAACCAAACAATTAGAAATCAATAATACTAAGCACATATTTATTAAAATCAAATTTTTAAGATCAATATGCAAATTAGCCTTCCCGTTCACACTGTAAACCGCTATTTTGTTGTGTATATAAATACAATTGTATGTTCTTAGAATGTTGATATGGTCAGCAGTATTAATAATGTAAAACAAATTTATTAATAATTGAGGTTTAAATAAAAATAAAATCATGTAAAATGTAAGAGAATTGTGACTTGTATAGTAATATAGTTTCGGTTACAGACAGACAAACCTACAATCTCCATTATAATAAGATTTTCTGATTGGAATCATTGAAACCATAAAACGGTGTTCAAAATATTTTCATTGGATTGAAATAATATCATATAACTGTGTTCAAATTCTCTCACGAAATAACTACATAAAAATATTAATGTCCAATGAAGGTGATTCCCTGACCAATATGTATAAAATGACCCAAGATAAGTTGACATGCCGTTAAACTCAATCAATATAATCGTTTTTTATACCTACTAGTAGGACCTGTGCGATAATTTAATTATTACAATGTAAGATATACTTACTTAAGAGCTATTGCATTTAGTTCAATATGTAAAAGTATGATAATCTTGATTTAACTCTCACACTCTTTCTTAAAAAGGGGAGGGTTAAAATATTTACATTGATTTGTTGATAAAAATCTGAGGTGACACATTTAAATTATCTATCTACATTTATTTGCCGACAAAAAAGTGACAAAAACACGACCCGGAAAATATCTAAGTTGGGCCGGATATTTACCTGACGCAGGCTCGCTAAATTAAGGCATAAGGCTGGACATTTAAGCGGCGCAAGACCATTTGAAATGTTTCATTTTTTAAATTGGGTGAAATAAAATGGAAAAATAAAAATTCTGTGATTATGTGACACCAGATAATCTGAATTCATATTTTTGCATTGGATCTTGAACAATTTGAGACCGTCTCATTTTTAACCAGAGGGTGTTGCAGGATAATAACGGACGGAAGATTTAGAAACAGGCGAATTAATGTATAAATTGTCTGACAAATTAGTAAGTTGCATGCATTGGGGTGAAGGAATAAAATGAAAGAATAATTAATAATCTGTACTTTGTCTATAGAACCGCCCTGTCGGCTGGGGCGTTAGAATGCACCGACTGCACCTCTGCAGAGGGATAAGACTCCCCCAATGGGGCCACCTGTTGACCGTGGGTGGCGACCAGTGATGCTTAAGGATAGGACCCAGGTGGTTGAGCAGTCCATGACTTGCAATATTCTAATTTCTTGGGATAGACGGGCGGTCGGAGAGGCCCCTTTCGATCACTTGGCTGGTCATGTCAAGCCCTAGATCTATATGATTGCCCCAACCCTATCGATCTTATGGCAAGCCCCAAGCCTTTTTCTCATATGGGTGCTAGAAGGCTGTGACTGAGCGTATACATGTACTGGGAACTCTATTTATTTACCCTCTATCTGATGGTGAGGTTCCAGTTTTGGAGGTTTGGGGAATGTGGAGCAACCCTACATCACTATTGCTCCCTGGTCCACTCTGACCCGGAGTGGTAGTA
>CM042146.1:22407610-22422610 GCA_023376005.1 Doryteuthis pealeii
GCTTGTATACACACACACACACACACACACACACACATATATATATATATATATATATATATATATGAATAGATTGTGGTACGAGCAAAATTTGAAAATGGTTTTAAAAAGCGTGTGCATTGTGAAATATTATAATAAATACAATTTCACAATTTTTTTTTCGTTCTGAAAAAGATATCTTTTTTCGGTCACGTCTCATCAGAGAAGCATACCGTGACACTAATGTTTGTACGAGGAATAATGTGTAAAATCCGCAGATGTGGAAGTAAAATATATATATATATATATATATATATATATATATATATATATATATATATATATATTACGTAGCAAAGTTGTGAGAACAGGCAGAGTTATTATCAACAATATTATTGTTGGAGGAGTGGTTGTTGGATCCGAATAACAATAAATTGTATACGAAAACAATCCTTCAATTTACTGTTATTCGGATCCAACAACCACTCCTCCAACAATAATATTGTTGATAATAACTCTGCCTGTTCTCACAACTTTGCTACGCAATCTATATATATTTTTTTATTCTACTTCCATATCTGCGGATTTTACACATTATTCCTCGTACAAACATTAGTGTCACGGTATGCTTCTCTGATGAGACGTGACCGAAAAAAAGATATCTTTTTCAGAAGGAAAAAAAAAATTGTGAAATTGTATTTATTATGCACAATGCACACGCTTTTTAAAACCATTTTCAAATATATATATATATATATATATATATATATATATTAGAAAGGTAGAGATAGATAATCTACTTAAGTTTTACCATGCACGTGACCCTGTTATCAAGTGTAAGTGACAATCTTTTTCATTATATAAATCAACTATCTTCAACGACTCTTTTCTTTTCGGGCTTTCATCTATCCTGTTATTCTTTCCGTTGGACAATGAAGTCTATTTGTTATAACTCTTTGTCGATATTTGTTTTATATAGATATGTATATGTCTTGGGTTAGATGACCATCTGGTATAACATAGCGCATTATGAGAAAAGGCCTTAGGTGAAAGACTTATGTCTCGTCCAGCCACCGCTTCGTTCCAAACTGGCCTGCTATCACTACCACTCTTCACCACGTGACATCTCTTGACCAGTAAGAAACCGTCATATGGCATTGTGTTGACTCACCCAAAAAACATTCCATGCTAAACTACACATAAGCATTTGCATTACTGTAATTTTCTATTCACTTTCTCTTCCTTTTATGTTACAATTGCTTGGTTTTTTAAATTATAAATCGTAGCATTATTGATTTCAATCAACATGATAAAACATGTATGTACATATTTTTTTGTTGAAAAAAAATTACATATACATATGTATTTATCAACAAAAATTTTGTTTTAAAACGTAAATATTGCCTAAAATTTTTCTCCAAAGTGTATCAGTCTCATGTGAATGCAATCAGCCTCGTCCAGGAATTGAACATGTGTCGCCGTGTCCATTTACATCGACGATAACCATTACACAACGTGTGCAAGAGCAACATCATATTTATACATACGCATTTTTAGGATTGATGTTTGTATCCAATTCTTCTATCACGAGTTCTATTCATTTTTTCTCTTAAATAATGAATGCCTTCTTTATTTCATTTTTGTGTATTTGATGTTTTAAACGCCGCATTTCTTTGATGAGTTTTTCTTCCTTTTCTATGTAACCTTAGATGAGTTTTCATGATTAATCGGTTTTGTAGGACAAATGATGAATCGCCTATTTATATTGTCTTCTATGATTTTCTTTTGCTTTCATAACAAAAAGGCTATAATGTGAATAACAGATCGGACATTCAATTACGAGTGACATTAAAATGCACACACAATACACATCTATGCAGAAGCGTGCTAATACTTAAATAAAACACAGGGAGAACAACAGAAAAAATAAATAAAACGGTAAGTTTGCAATTTGCTCAGTCGGTAGGCCACCCGACTAGGAACCAAAAGGTTCCGGTTTCGATACCCGACATCGCCAATTAAACGCATAAATAACACACCTTTTGCAATCTGACCAGTGCGGCAAAGTAAGGAACTGGTGGTAGGTGTGGCGGCTGTTGCATAATGGGGAGTAATGTGGAGCCATGAGTGTAAACTGATATGTAAATTAGCACGGAAAAGTTTTCAGCTAGGATTGCGTATTAGATGAGAATGGAAATGTTTAATGACGAATCATCACATCACATGGCATTGTTTGATTTGACGAGCGATAAGACGTGGCCAAGTGGCAGTGAGGAAAAGTAAGAGGTGAGAGTTAGTCTGGCAGAATGCGCTGAGTGGATAGGACATGGACTCTTGCTCTCGGCAGTTGTGACTTTGGGGGGAATAACATTCTCATGAGGAAAAAAACGACACAAGGAAAATTTGTTTTTCACACTCCAAACATAAAAAACTGCCTGTCAACTGAAAAGCAGCCGAGCAACCAGGATTGCAGCCTTTAACATTTGCTTGGGATTTTCATCTCCCCATCTTTTCGTCGTGGAGGTCTTCCTAGTGGTCTTTTCAGGTATCTCGTATATCATTCGATAACTACCGGAGTTGAACAATTGTCAGTGAACTTCAAAACGTGCGTCGCCTAACGTAATTTCTGCTTTCTCTACTCCACGATAACGTCTTTCATTCCATCCCATCCCACCCACCGAAATACCTCGATTTGAATGTGCTCACGTAACAATTTTTCCCATCGTGGATCTTTCCATGTTGAAAATACAGTGGGCTAAAGTGATTTATCATCGAAATATTGCTGAATCCTCCAATAGCAATGCATTCAAGGTTTCCTCGCATGCGACATTATGTATAAAAATCAATGTGTGTTTTAAGAAACGCCACATTTGACCAAATGTCTCCTTAAGAAATTGAGTTATTGCATATATGCTCAAAAGAAAACTGTACATATGGGAGGGGTAAATAACTGCGTTTTTATTTAAAAGCAAACATAACACACTGTTAGAGATGTTTTAGATAGTTTCAGATGTACCAGAGATTTCAGAGTGAGTGGACTAGAAGTCGCTAGCTCTGAAGGTCAGTCTCCCCGTGGCGGTTGAGAGATGGGCTGGGTTGTTGAAATAAAGCTATAGAAGAAAACAACGTATTTTTTTAAGTTATCAAACAAGAAAGAACCAGCCCGAGAAACCAACAATAAAGAAGAAACAGCCCGAGAAATAAGACTGGAAAACATGGCAGTCGACGAGGTAGAAGCAGTTGAAGCAATGGTTATCAAGTAAGAACCCTCATTCCATCATCTCTACTACTATGTCTGCCCGTCGCCAATTATATACCGATGATATTATGTGGATATATTGAAATTGGGTGTATGTATATGTTCAAAGGAAGATTGTATTGAATTAGCAACATTAATAAAAAGAACTTAAATATGTGTGTGTGTGTGGGAGTAAATAACCGCGCTTTTATTTAAAAGCGAAAGTTCACTGTTAGAAATTTTTTTAGCTCTTTATTAAGAATTCTGGGGTATGTGGTTATCGTCCTTTGTCTGCGAGCCTCTGTTTCAAACCAACCAATCATGAGCCAGAATACTTTGGCGCCAAAGCCAAATATGCAGACTCTCGCCTCTTCTGTACCAGCAACGAAAGGGAACGGGCCGAACTAAAAGTCGCTACTACTATTCTTCAACAGAACCACAGAACCGGAGTCGGACGCAAGTAAAAGTCCATCTATATCCGAACTATATCAGAAGGCCGTAGCAAGGGGCTCCGTTAATACCCCATATCCCAGGATAAACAGCTAAGTGACAATTATATACATATTATATACATATTATGTATTTGTGGAAACGAAACTAAAGTTTACAAGTTCTTTATATCTACTAGCAAATATATGCACCCTCCGGGTGCAAGTATTTTAGTTAAATTTTATAATAAGATATCATATTAAATTAGAAAGGCTAATGAAACTGAATAAGAATGTAGATAAAAAGATTTTGAACAGAGGGGGTATGATTGAAAAATAGAACAACTTTGAAACTAACTCTTCCATCATTTTCCGTTACTCCCGTCTTTCATTGGTAAATTTTCCTAATTAAACTGTTTAGTTAAAATAGGAAGTAAAGAATAATATTAGTTATTTCTTCTTGTTAAGGAATTTCTTTTAAGATTTATTGAAGAGATTTTTGCTCATATTCAATAAGATAAAACCAAACAATTAGAAATCAATAATACTGAACACATATTTATTAAAATCAAATTTTTAATATCAATATGCAGATTAGCCTTCCCGTTCACACTGTAAACCGCTATTTTGTTGTATATATAAATACAATTGCATGTTACTAATAGGTAGATATGGCCAACAGTATTAATAATGTAAAACAATTTTATTAATAATTGGGGTTTGAATAAAAATAAAATCATGGAGGATGTGACGTAAATAACTAAGGGAATTGTGACTTGAGTAGTAATATAGTTTCGGTTACAGATAGACAAACACACTATCTCCATTATAATAAGATTACAGTCTTTTATTCACATTCTTGTTTGTTCGTTTTACTTCTTTGACTTTTAACCTGTCTGCCACATTTGCGGTTAACTCCATTCAAACCTCGGAGTACTGTCGCTAGTGTTCTTTTCTTTATATCTTAGACATACGATACGCGCTTGAAAATCAGTCAAACATAAAAAAGATAGAAGAGATGTCCGGCCAACTGACAAAGAGTCACGAGAAGATATACACTAATACTACTATATGATAAGAAAGGAAGGGACTATACAACAAGATCGGGGGGGGTACTTCCTCTTTTGTAGGGGATATTTTGTAAAGTTGGTCGAGTGGCCAATTGTTGGTATCAGCGGTCCTGTGTGGGAGTCTTTCTCCTTTTCACTAGCAGTAGACCACTTTGCTGCACACCAGATTACCTAAACTGTGCTACTCATACACTGAGTTGGCAGAGACCGGTATCGAACTCGGAACCTTGCGATTCCTAGGTGGGAACTCTACCGCAAACAACACCGAGAGGGTGGTATTTAACTCGTGCTCTTGATTTCAACTTACCTCTGTTAAGTTTCTGACCGACATCCTTGGCCAGTTGTAAAGGACTTAAAGTAAGTAAGTCCTGAGCTATAGAATCCTTTGGTAAGTGAATAAGTCCTGAGTTATGGAATCCTACGTAGTGTCAAAGGTCCAGTGATATAATCCTATGTTCCGTCGTCCACGAAGGTTCAAAGCAATGTGCGTAGGTATGACAAGAACAGCCGGTATAAATAACAATATCAGCAGCAGAGTACTGCCAGTGATTGGCCAAGAATATGCTCACATGATTATCGCCGAGTCTATAAATCAGAGTGGGCATCTGGCACATACCTTATAATAAAAAACGCCAACAACCTCTCTCAGACATGTAAATATCCTACGTTTCTTTACATTTAAAAATTTTTTGTGCCGTTTGTTTTTCGGGAAGAAGGGGCACTGTTTTAAAAATCATCAGGAGTTTGTTTAATGTTTCTTCTTTCAAGATAAAATTAATTTTTATGAAAGTTTCATTGTTTTGAATATAGGGGGGGGGATACACAACAAAAAAACAAACAAACAAATTACTATACGTTTAATGTTGGAAACATTTTTTTAAACTATGTTTAATTGAAATTATACATTGCAATACTAACACAAACAACTGTCTCAATGATAGATTCAATAATTAATTTCAGTGGTTAATTAAATGTATAGTAATTTGGGTTTTTGTTTATCTTTTTTAAGCAATACGTAATTAAAAACAACCTTAATCCCCTAAAACCGTAACCCAATTCGCAAAATGTTAATTCATAGACTGTAGTTAAACTGTCATTGGGTACCACCAAAAAAACTTTCCGTTTTAATTTTCCGACCTAAATCAGAAGTCAGCCCTCTTTATTTATACTGTAATTAGTAAACTATAAACATAAAAATGTTACGCCCCAATTGTTATTGAAAGAAATAGTTACCAGAGATGGCTGAGTGGTTATAAATCGTCCCAATAGATATCTGGTCGAGCGATCTTAAGGTAAAGTCAACAGGGTGGCCTATAGTCTATTCCCTTTCTACAAGCGCTAGACCAAGGAGACGTTTTGTTACATCTAAGGTGGAGCTACACACCTACCATCAGCTCCTCACTTTACAACACAAATCCTTGTGCTACTCATACGCTGATTTCGTGAGGGCCCGTATCGAACCAGGAACCTTGTAATTCCTTGGCACGTGTTCTACCGACTGAGCTAAACCGTCCCTTCAGTTGATAATAAAATAAAGTACAGTCGTTGGGGTGGCCTAATGTCGGTATTAGTCAGAGAGCGAGGAAGTCTATTCCCTTTTAACTAGCGCTAGACGAAGGAGATCGTTTTTGCATCTGAGGTGAAGCGCCACACCTACCATCAGCTAGGGTGGAGTGTCACACCTACCATCAGCTAGGGTGGAGCGTCACACCTACTAATAGATCCTTACTTTACCGCACAGATCCTTGTGCTACTAATACGCTGAGTTGGTGAGGGCCGGTATCGAACCAGGATTTTTGCAATTTCTGGGCAAGTGTTTTACCGACTGAGCTAAACCGCGCCCTTCAGTTGATAATAATATTGTATGATTGTAGTTGACTTTTTTTTATCGTTTCCAAAGATGCTTCATCCGACCTTGAAAGTTCTTCAGTCTCGAGGAAAAGAAAAAGTTAAAATAATTCGATCAAAGTCATCAGTATTCATTATTCCTTATAGGATTATTTCATTTTTCGGAATAAGTCAATAATCTTTGCATAAATATATCGGCAGGCAAAACGGAACGAGTCAAATGAAGTGAAAGAAAAATTGGTTAGATATGAGTAGGAGGAATCCGATATTTTCAAGAAAATGGAAAACTCAACAATAAGGCTTAAAGTAAGATGAAGAGAACAATAAATTGTGCATTTAATGTGATAATATATATATGTGATTATATATATATATATCTTATCATAATGGAGATTGTGTGTTTTTCTGTCTGTAACCGAAACTATATTCCTACTCCAGTCACAATTCTCTTAGTTATTGACATCACATTCTCCATGATTTTATTTTTATCTAAACCTCAATTATTAATAAAATTGTCTTACATTATTAATACTGTTAACTATGTCTACATGCTAACAACATGCAATTATATTTATATACAACAAAATAGCGCTTTACAATGTGAACGGGAAGGCTAATTTGCATATTAATATTAAAAAATCGAATTTAATAAATATGTGCTTAGTATTATTGATTTCTAACTGTTTGGTTTTAAAATAACTATCATTTTATTCTTTACTTCCTCTTACTTCCTCTTATAACTAAATAGTTAAATTAGAAAAAATAACAATGAAAGACGAGATTGATGGAAGAGTAAGTTTCAGTTGTTCCATTTTTTATTATACTCCCTCTGTTTCAAATCTTTTATTATACTCCCTCTGTTTCAAATCTTTTTATCTGTATTCTTATTTAGTTTCATTAGCCTTTCTAATTTAATACAATATTTTATTACATTAAAACTTAAATACTTGCACCCGGAGGGTGCATATATTTGCTAGTATATATATATATATATATATATATATATATATATATATATATATATATATATGTGTGTGTGTGTGTGTGTGTGTGTGAAGAAAAGGAAGGGAATCCGACGGAATGTAGTATATTAAGAAAAATTGAAAAAAAAAGTTTAGATGAGTTGAGTAGTAAGTTTATTGGCCGACGCTGCAGTGTTTCGATCTATTATTTAGATCATCTTCAGGGCATTTGTTGGTATACGGAAGGTGATAAAAAATTTATATCACAGAATAACGAGAAAAGCGAGTGATAGTCCTTGTTTATCAGTTTGTTTAAAATTTGAAGTCTGAGAAAAAAGAACGTTGAAAAAATGGACGGTTTGAAATATGACGCAAAATATTCTTTTTTGCGGTGTGAGTATTAGAGTGTGTAAGTGTGTGTATCGAAAAAAGGCATTGTGCATTTTTTATGTGTTTATGAATGTGTGGTTGCGCGTGTGTGTATAAATCTTTTGCGATAAACGGAATCGAAACAAACCTTAAAGAATATTTGACGTATGGTGTGTCAAAAAGTGCCGAGTATGAAGGTGTATTTACCAAGCTAGAAATGAACAATGAATGGAACGTTAATTTTTTCAGAATTCCAGGTGTGTCAAAAACTACAAAAAATCTCGATACTTTTATGACACACGTTCTATATATATATATATATATATATATATATATATATATATATATATAATATTTACAATACATTTAAAAGTCCGTTTTACCAATGGTTTCGGAACATCACCTTTAGGTGATTAGTCGTCATCAGAAACGTTGACTTTTCAAAATCTCACTTTTCAAAAGTGAACGTTTCTGATGACGACTAATCAACTAAAGGTGATGTTCTGAAACCATTGGTAAAACGGACTTTTAAATGTATTGTAAATATTAAATAACTAAATACAGCTCTTACAGAAGTAATTGAGCACTTTGTTATCATTTCTCCAATACTAACAAAGAATAAACGATATATATATATATATATATATTTGAGGTGAATGTTAGTATTTGTATCCGTTGTAGGAGATACTTATACCAGGTTTGGGCTTAGGTGTGAAGCATTAACGTACTTATTATGCTAATATTGTTAGCATATTACGCTAACAATATTAGCATAATAAGTACGTTAATGCTTCACACCTAAGCCTACGACCCGCTCAGGCGGGGGTCCAGTGCGCTTCGGCCACTGGACCGGTGAGATGGTAAATTACTAGCGTTGATCCCAGAGGGCCATCCCTCCAGGTAATACTTGCCCCCTTGACTTAAAGGGGCAGGGCTGGGTTTATTGCCCAGCGCCTGAGGCGCCCCCTTGAGAGGGAATGCCGACGGGATCGATGCAATTTTTCTACCCGCCACCCATGAGTCTCGGTTTGTGGGTGGTCCCACATAAATAGGGCCTTCGTGCCTGACTCAGTACGAGTGGGGTACTGGGAAAATAAACCTAAGCCAAAACCTCGTATACGTATCTCCTACAACGGATACAAATACTAACATTCACCTCAAATATATATACCCACCAAAGGATACGGAGTCGCAGAATCCACAACATGCATATATATATATATTATATATATATATATATATATATGAGATATATTTTTGTATCTTTATCCGTTGTTGGAAATACATATACCAGGTTTGGGCATAGGTGTGAAGCATTAACGTACTATATTATGCTAATGTTGTTACCATAATATGTTAGTCAAGGAATAAATATCAGAAGACTCTGTAGGTTGTTTTTTTGTTTTTTTTTTTAGTTTCTTTTATTTAGACGTAGTGGTAAATTTTCAGCATAGTGTCATCCTTTCTTCCTGTCCGTGAATCCTAGTAGTGATCTTCTGGCTGCTTGTCCGGTAAGTTGAAATGGTGCGGAGGTGCTTGATGCTGATTGGTCCATTGGTGATTAATGAGTTTATACTCTGTGTGTGGTCGTCTGATAGGGGTCAAGGGGTTGGTGGTATGGGGGTGTTATATATATATATAATCAATGGTAATATTATGGTTTTACACTCATAACTTGAAGTTTCATGGTAATCCAATCATCAGAGGAGTTCAATGGTTGAGATCTTAAAAACCAGTCGTGAAATGGTTGAGATTTTAAAAACCAGTAATTTTTTAGCGTTTATATGAAGCGTTTTTCACGCGATGGGAAATATAAAGCTAAAAATTGTTTTTTTAAACTGTGGCTTGTTTATCGTTTATGTGACGTGGATCGTGTTCACGTGATGTAATGTCATGACGTTAAATTTGTATTTAAAAAAAATTATAATCAAATAAACTTGCGTTGGTGTTAATGCACGCGGTGTTCAGATGAATTCATATAATCTGTTGAGTATAAATCTGCTCTGCTTTATTAGCATTGAGCACCTTTTCATGCTAATACTTTTCTCATTTTTTCATTCACTATTCATTATATATACTAGCAAATATATGCACCCTCCGGGTGCAAGTATTTAAGTTTTAATGTAATAAAATATTATATTAAATTAGAAAGGCTAATGAAACTAAATAAGAATACAGATAAAAAGATTTGAAATAGAGGGAGTATAATAAAAGATTTGAAACAGAGGGAGTATAATAAAAAAATAGAACAACTGAAACTTACTCTTCCATCACTCTCGTCTTTCATTGTTATTTTTTCTAATTTAAGTATTTAGTTAAAAGAAGAAGTAAAGAATAAAATGACAGTTATTTTATCTTGTTAATGGATTTCATTTAATATTCATTGAAGAGATTTTTGCTTATATTCATTAAAATAAAACCAAACAATTAAAAATCAATAATACTAAGCACATATTTATTAAATTCGATTTTTTAATATTAATATGCAAATTAGCCTTCCCGTTCACACTGTAAACCGCTATTTTGTTGTATATATACATATAATTGAACGTCGTTAGTATGTAGATATGGTTAACAGTATTAATAATGTAAAACAATATTATTAATAATTGAGGTTAAAATAAAAATAAAATCATTGAGAATGTGATGTCTATAACTAAGGGAATTGTGACTTGAGTAGTAATAAAGTTTCGGTTACAGACAGAAAAACACACATTATAATAAGATATATATATATATACTCAATGGTAATATTATGGTTTTACACTCATAACTTGAAGTTTCATGGTAATCCAATCATCAGATGAGTTCAATGGTTGCGATCTTAAAAACCAGTCGTGAAATGGTTAAGAATTTAAAAAACCAGTGATTTTTTAGCGTTTATATGAAGCGTTTTCACGCGATGGGAAATATAAAGCTAAAAATTGTTTTTTTTTAAACTGTGGCTTGTTTAACGTTTATGTGACGTGGATCGTGTTCACGTGATGTAATGTTATGACGTTAAATTTGTATTTAAAAAACATTATAATCAAATAAACTTGCGTTGGTGTTAATGCACGCGGTGTTCAGATGAATTTATATAATCTGATGATTATAAATCTGCTTTATTAGCATTGAGCACCTTTTCATGCCAAAACCTTTCTCATTTTTTCATTCACTATTAATATAATATATATATATATAATATAATATAATATATTATATATATATATATATATATATATAAAGAAAATTTGAAAAAACAAGTATTCCGAAATTGGATGAATTTAATAATCGATGTTTAAAACATTTCGGTTACATTGAACCTTCATCGGGATGTCACTTGGGTGACAGGAGATGAAAATCTTTTTAGTTATGTAACTAAAAAGATTTTCATCTCCTGTCACATATAAAAACATCCATCATTTTCTTCACCCCAAGAGACATCCTGATGAAGGTTCAATGTAACCGAAATGTTTTAAACATCGATTATTAAATTCATCCCATTTTCGGAACACTTGTTTTTTCAAATTTTCTTTAAATTGTCGGATTTAATTTCCATATTTACTCCCATATATATATATATATATATATATATATATAGTTTTTTTTTTTCGCTTTCGTAGTTGAGTGTATTTTGAAGGCTTTTTTCTTGGCACCCTCAGAACAAAACCAAAATAGACAAAGGATAATTTTTTAAAAATACACGAAAACTTAAAAATCACATAATCCCTGAAACATACCAAAACAAAATTTCCAATTCCCTATTCACAATTGTGAAAAGCAGATACCAAAACTACTGCCAAGCGTCTTTCCTCCACATCAGACTTTTAATTACCTTGACTGCTTTGAATCCACAGGCTACCGTTGCACTGTTGACACTTTTCCTTCCCCCTTTTCTTCTTTTTTTCCTCACACCTTACGGCGCATCCACCCTATCGTTCCCTTCTCCCGCTCTCATTACCGTTTTCAACATATAAACTAACTATAGTCTTACTGTCGCAAATAAATCTTCTGACGAATATTCGGGTACACACCGAGGCGAAATATCAACTGAATGTAGTTGTTTCGTGTTTTATCCATCTTTTCCTCAATTTCCAATCCCATTTTGCCGGATTTACCCAATCTCCTCAGAATAGAATACAGAGAATATAATCAAGGTGTGTCAAAAAGTATCGAGATTTGTTTGTACTTTTTGACACAGCTTGTATTCTGAAAAAATAACGTTTCATTCATTGTTCATTTCTCTCTTGGTAAATACAGCTTTAAACTTGGTACTTTTTTGACACAGCTTGAAAGAATAAATGAATGGGACGTTTTTTTTTTTTCAGAATTAAAGGTATGTCAAAAAGTGCAAATAATCTCGATCCATTTTTGACATTCCTTATATATATATATATATATATATATATATATGTGTGTGTGTGTGTGTGTGCGTGTGTGTGTGTGTTAAAAGAAAGGAAATGAATCCGAGAATATGAGTATGAAAAGGTGGAATGAAAACATCACACAATGCTGGTAAAGAGAAAACAATTTATAATATAATCATAGCTGATACTGATCAATTTTTCGATTTTACAAAAATCATCACCAGAGCTCATTCATTCCGTGGTTGTTTGGGTCGGAGAAGAATGTCAAATCAGTTCACAAACAAAAAACCCCTAATTCTGTAAAAAAGAACGAAAGTTGTTACATTATTCACCAATGTGGACCCAAACAACCACGGAGTGAATGAGCTCTGATGATGATTTTTGTAAAATCGAAATATTGATCAGTATCAGCTATGATTATATTATAAATTGTTTTCTCTTTAACAGCATTGTGTGACGTTTTCATTCCACCTTTTCATACTCATATATATATATATATATATATATATATATATATATATATATATATATATATATATATATATTGGTTAGGAGGTTGATTTAGAAGGCTATCACAATGCAGGTGTAAAGAAAAAAATGATACGGTAACAATGGTGTTGTGTGTTTACCTGTATCTTATTCTTGAATTTTCGAGATAAGATCTCTTTTTCAAAAGATCACTGGAACTGAAGTAGTCTAGTTATGGCATTTCTTTTTAAATGATTTTTTTTTTTTGAAAATGATGGTATTTTTTATAACTGTATTCTCGTGTTGCATGTTTACGTGAATGCGATTTTTTTTGTTTGTATGTGTGCGTATGTTGTCATGCGTGTGTCTATGAAAATGCGTGTTGGCTGTGAAAAAAAATTAAAATTAATAATATATATATATAATATATATAATATATATATATATATATATATATTATATATATATTAAAAATATATATAAAATATAAAAAGATAAATTGAATTAGATATAAATAAGTAAATAAACAAATAAATATTCCAGTGATCTTTTGAAAAAGAGATTTTATCTCGAAAATTCAAGAATAAAATACAGGTTAACACACAACATCATTGTTACCGTATTATTATTTTTTATTCTTTACACCTGCATTGTGATAGCCTTCTAAATCAACCTCCTAACCAATATATACACAATGCTTCAAGCAAATTATAAAACTCTCTTATATATATATATATATATATATATATATATATATATATATATATATATATATATATATAACATTAGTTGTTCAATCTTGAGCTTGAACCCGTGTGAACACATGGACGTTTGCCGCTCGCAATTCACGTTCAGCTGAGTAATTTTGGATTTGGTTAAGTGTGCAACGGAAATGAAACACAAGATTAAATTCTGGGTCAAATTTCCGGACAATGCGAGAGAAATATTTAACAAATTAACGAATGCTTTATAGAGATCAACTTCTCGCCAGAAATAAAGGCCGCATAATATATATATATATATATATATATATATATATATATATATATATAAAGATAAAAGGTGGCTTACTGGTGAAAATGGGCACGTTCGTTGGAGGTCCAAAATTCAGGGGTTAAGTCAGCGATATACCAAATACAAAGTGCTCAATACGTAGTAGAGCAAATTTATTAAAAATGGATACAAAAGAAACCTACTCGAGTTTCACCATAAGGATCTTCAGGGTTAAATCTACTGAATTAATTGAGGTGCCGATTAATTGCAGCCGATCACACGTGTATTCACTGTATAAGATCTTATAAAGTGAAGACACGTTATGGTGAAACTCGAGTATGTTTATTTTGTATCCATTTTTAATATATATATATATATATAATATATATTAATATATATATATATATAATATATATATATATATAGGTTAAATTATTATTATTATCGGAGAAATGATTATAGAGGGCTCAATTACTTATGTAAGAGCTTTATTTATTTATTTATTTATAATTAATAATACGACAGTATGAGTATGAAAACGTGGAATGAAAACATCACAAAATGCCCACATTGGAGAATAATGTAACAACTTTCGTTCTTTTTTGTAAAATCAAGGTTTTTTGTTTTTGAACTGATTTGACATTTATCTCCGATCACAAACACCACGGAGTAAATGAGCTCTGATGATGATTTTTGTAAAATCGAAACATTGATCAATATCAGCTATGATTATATTATAAATTGTTTTCTCTTTAACAGCATTGTGTGAATGTTTTCATTCCACCTTTTCATACTCATATATCTATCTATATCTATCAATCTATCTATCTATCTCTCTCTCTCTCTCTCTATATATATATATATATATATATATATAGAGAGAGAGAGAGATAGATAGATTGATAGATATAGATAGATATCTATATATATATATATATATATATATATATAGGGTCATTGTAAAGTAACTCTCTTCCCTATTTCAAACCTCAAGGCAGCAGATTTTTTCAAGCATGTTTTATTAAAAATGTCAGAAGAGTATTTAGTATTAAACAATTCATTCAGCTTTTCGTTTTAGTAAAAACCCTTTTGCAACATTGTGTAGTCCGAATACGGGTACTTTCGACTATCTCCGTTCATTTTCGTGGGCGAAAAGTAACTTAAAATCAGGTGGCCTAAAGTCGGTATCAGCCAAACAGCAAGGGAGTCTATCTCTTTTTCACTAGCGCTCTACCAAAGGAGATTGTTTTGGGCGTCTGAGGTGAAGCGCCACACCTACCATCAGCTTCTCACTTT
>CM042146.1:22427610-22430110 GCA_023376005.1 Doryteuthis pealeii
GTTCCAGAAATTCCACAGTGGAGATGAGAGTCTTGAAAATGAAGAAGGTACAGGATGGACATACAGTCTTGACAATGAACAATTGCAGGCAGTTGTTGAGCAAAATACACGACAAAGGGTCAGAGAGATGTCTCAAACATTTGGCGTCAGCATTGCAACAGTTTAACGCCATTTACAAAGTATTGGAACGGTGAAAAAGCTCGATACATGGGTTTCTCTTGACCTCAATGAGCACCAAAAACTTTGGGGGTTTGAAGTATGCTCAAGGCTCTCTTTGCCTAACACCATTGACCCCTTTCTTGACCGAATAGTCAATTGTGATACGAGACCATACCACATCCTCCATATTCTCCCGATCTTTTACCTACTGATTATCATTTTTTTATGCACATAAGCACATTTTAAATGGTAAAACTTTTCAATCTAAAGAAGAGGTGGAATCATCATTTAAAGTTGAATTTTTGACTCGATTTCAGTCAGTGCAAATTTCAATTAGTAGTTTTATAACTCTATAAACATTTGACACGCTTTTTAGTTGTAAAAAAAGGCCTGGATTATTTTGTTTTGTTTTTATATTTTTTCTTGTCTGTGCCTTTGTTCTTTGATACTTAGCTTTAAAAAGAAATCAGTCTAATCTAATCATGCAGTCTTTTTTTTCTTTTTCACTTTCTTTTGTCGTTGTCTTTTAATGTCAGCTAAAAAAAATCATTCGTGCCAATCTCGGTGATTGCTGTGACTTTCTCAAAAAGTAATTTTTTAATCTACTTTACATTTTTCATTTTATTGGGTTTTTTGGGGCGGGGTTCATTTTTATTTTATTGTATTTTTTTTTTTCATTTTATTGTCTTTTTTGGGGGGGTCATTTTTTTGTGTGGTTTTTGGGTTTTTTTTCTTCTTTTTAACTTTTCTTTGTTTATCTGTCTTTCTTTACTTGCGTTTCGATCTTTGTTTTTCTCTCTTTCTTCTTTTCCTTCTGTGTCTTTCTTTCTTTGTCTGTCTTTCTCTTTCATTGTTGTTTTTTTTGTCTGTCTTTCTTTCTTAGTCATTCCTACCTTCTTTCTTCTTTTCTTTCTTCCTTTCTTTCTTTCTTTGCCCTTCTTGTTTTTCTTTCTTTCTTCTTTTCCTTCTGTGTCTTTCTTTCTTTGTCTTTCTTTGTCTATCATTGTCTTTTTTTGGTCTTTCTTTCTTTCTTTCTTAGTCGTTCTGTACCTTTCTTTCTTTCTTTCTTTGCTATCCTTGTTTTTTCTTTCTTTCTTCTTTTCTTTCTGTGTCTTTCTTTCTTTGTCTCTCTTTCTCTTTCATTGTTGTTTTTTTTGTCTTTCTTTCTTTCTTAATCGTTCTGTACCTTTCTTTCTTTCTTTCTTTCTTTCTTTGTTCTTCTTTGTTTTTCTCTTTTTCTTACTTTTCTTCTGTGTCTTTCTTTCTTTGTCTCTCTTTCTCTTTCATTGTCATTTTTTTTGTCTTTCTTTCTTTCTTAGTCATTCTCTACTTTATTCTTTCTTTCTTTCTTTCTTTGCTCTTCTTTGTTTTTCTCTCTTTCTTACTTTTTCTTCTGTGTCTTTCTTTCTTTGTCTCTCTTGTCTTTCATTGTCGTTTTTTTGTCTTTCTTTCTTTCTTAGTCATTCTCTACCTTTCTTTCTTTCTTTCTTTTCTTTTCTTTCTTCTTACTCTTCTTTGTTTTTTTCTCTCTTTCTTCTTTTCCTTCTGTGTTCTTTCTTTCTTTGTCTCTCTTTCACTTTCATTGTCGTTTTTTGTCTTTCTTTCTTTCTTAGTCGTTCTCTACCTTTCTTTCTTTCTTTCTTCTTTCTTTGCTCTTCTTTGTTTTTCTCTCTTTCTTTTCTTTCTTTCTGTGTCTTTCTTTCTTTGTCTCTTTCTCTTTTCATTGTTGTTTTTTTTCTTTCTTCTTTCTAGTCGTTCCTACCTTTCTTTCTTTCTTTCTTTCTTTCTCTTTCTTTCTTTGTTCTCTTGTTTTTCTTCTTTCTTCTTTTCCTTCGTGTCTTTCTTTCTTTGTCTCTCTTTCTCTCTTTCATTGTTGTTTTTTTGGTTCTTTCTTCTTTCTTAGTCGTCTGTACCTTTCTTTCTTTCTTTTCTTTCTTACTCTTCTTTGTTTTTCTCTCTTCTTACTTTCCTTCTGTGTCTTTCTTTCTTTGTCTCTCTTTCTCTTCATTGTCGTTTTTTTTTTCTTTCTTTCTTAGTCATTCTCTACCTTCTTCTTTCTTTCTTTCTTTCTTTCTTTACTCTTCTTGTTTTTCTCTCTTTCTTCTTTTCCTTCTTGTCTTTCTTTCTTGTCTCTCTTTCTCTTCATTGTCGTTTTCTTTGTTTTTCTTTCTTTCTTAGGACGTTCTCTACCTTCTTCTTTCTTTCTTTCTTTCTTTACTTCTCTTTTGTTTTTCTCTCTTTCTTCTTTTCCTTCTGGTATTTCTTTCTTTGTCTCTCTTTCCTTTCATTGTCGTTTTTTTGTCTTTCCTTCTTTCTTAGTCGTTCTGTACCTTTCCTTTCC
>CM042146.1:22432610-22437610 GCA_023376005.1 Doryteuthis pealeii
ATGAAAAAAGTGTGTTTATTATTTGATGAAAATTTTTCATCATTTTTGAAAAAAAATAAATAGGAAAAACAAAAATTGACATCCTGCTAGGAAATAATGCCTAATTTTTTGCGTACAATTTTATAGAAGAAATAGGTGAACGTTTTTTATTACTAAACATAAGTATAGACGCATGAATAGATATTGCATATAACTGTAAAAACTAAAGTCATCGGGGCGGCCTAATGTCGGTATCAGCCAATCAGCGAGGGAGTCTATCCCCTTTTCAATAGCGCTAGACCAAGCAGATTATTTTAACGTCTGAGATGAAGCGCCACACCTACCATCAGCTCCTTACTTTACCGCACATATCCCTGTGCTACTCATACGCTGAGTTGGCGAGAGGCCGGTATCGAACTCGGAACCTTGTGATTGCTAGCCGAACGCTCTACCGACTGAGCTAACCCGGCCCCTCTGTAAATAACTGTAATATTAGTGTCAAAGACAGAATGGCAATATGTTGTCAAAGTTTGAGAGGAAAAATAATAAGATCTTCGATGAAAATTCATCGCATCTAGTGACATTAAAACGACGAGAAGTAAAAAAGAAAAATTAAAATAAATTAAAAAAATAAACTGAACCAAGAGAAATTGATATTATCTAAATATTTCTAAGAAAAATAGAAAAACAAATATTAACAAAATCCATTAAAAAAAACAACAATGAATAATCAAATAAGAAAGGAAGACTTGATTTCTTGAAAGAAAATGGCTGTTGTTTACATTTGGTTTTATTCTAAAGAATACACGTCTCTTTGAAAAACTAAAAAGTATTGGAGATTCTTTCGAAATATATTTCCCTCGGATCGTCGACTTCGAATGACAGAAAATTAGAATAAAAAAGATGAAATCCTCAAACATCGTTTTATGTGAAGGAAAAACGTTTACTCTACGTATCCACATTCCCCATATATATATATATATATATATATATATATATATATATATATATATATGGCATCTTTGCTGGGATTACACTTGTCAAGTTCATTTTCTATAAGAAAAAGTATCGAATTTTATGCGATACATGCGTTGTAAGTGCCTTCAAGTAAAAATTTAATATATACTTTATTCAGCAACGTTTCTAAATAAACAAACATCCAAAAATCTTATTCACTTCGCCGAAGGGCATACGGTCTGTTTGTTGTTATTATTCTCTCAATAACGTCCCCTTACCTATTATGGTAGAGGCGTGTAGTAGTATCATTTGACAAGCTTAATTTCGCTAGGATGGCCAGCTGTGTACTGTGGCCGAGGCGATAAAAGTGTTTCACTAGTGTTTCACTGTGTCTGCTGAAGTCCCGGTTTCGATTTCTGTCGGAGGGAAATCGTTAGTATATACCGCTGATGAGACTTAATAAAGTCGAAACAGTCTGTACGGTATTCTACACATCGAGCCATCCTTTGCTGGGATTACACTTGTCAAGTTCATTTTCTATAAGAAAAAGTATCGTATTTTTTGCGATACATGCGTTGTAAGTGCCTTCAAGTAAAAATTTAATATATATATATATAATATATATATATATCATCTAAGTTTATTTTAATAAAACCAGATGAATATGACAAAAGGATTTTCACAGTAACGACACCAAAGATTATATATATATATATATACACATATGTGTGTATATATATATATATATATATAGCTTAAGATTATTTAAATGAAACCAGATGAATAGAAAAAAAGATTTTGACAGAAGTGATACCAAAGCAATATATATATATATATATATATATATATATATATAAATCGTCGAAAGTGTAAGAATTTTTATCTTCTTAAATGCATTTATAGTCACTTGTTATCTGATTTGCTCTGTTTTGTTTTCTCTTTTTTTTTTTTTTTTTTTTTTGCGTCTGCCTTTGTTTTTAAGCTATTCAATTAATTCTTTTTTTCATTTGGAACCAAAAAAAAAAACAAAAAAAACAAAGAAAATAGATAAAATAAAAGTAACGCTGGAAAAATGATAATCGCTTATATTGCCTCTTATTCAATACAAATCGATAGTCACGTGACTGGACATCATTATAATGATATCTTCTTCGTTTTTTTTTAATTTTATTTTTTATTCTCAACAAAAATAAGTTTCTGAACTGTGATGTGTGGGTGTGTCGATATGAGTAGCTATGCGCATGCTCGTTGCTTGCGTGGAGGAAAATCTCTCGACTCATCTCTGTTTATTCAACATTCAGACTTAAATCTATACGCAAATAATTGCTGAAACCCATGTACTTATTTATAGAAATAATCTTATGAGGCGATCATCGTGTAATGGTTATCGTCGTAGGAACTGGACAGGGAGACACGAGTTCAAATACCGGACGAGGCTGTTTGTATTAAACATTTAAACATAAATAAATACGCAAATAATTTATGACACGCATGTATTCATTTACAGAAACAATCTTTTGTTTATGTATACTTACATTGTTTTAGAGGGGTCGGTTTAGCTCAGTCGTTAGAGTGTTCGGCTAGAAATCACAAGGTTCTTGGTTCGATACCATCCCCCGCCAACACATTGTATGATGAGCACAGGGATCTGTGCGGTAAAGTGAGGAGCTGATGGTAGGTGTGGCGATCCACCTCAGATGCTAAAATAATCTCCTTGGTCTAGCGCTAGTGAAAAGGGGATAGACTCCCTCGCTGTATGGCTGATACCGATATTAGGCCGCCCCGACGACTTTACTTTTTTTACTTTACATTGTTTGGAGGCGGTCGTATATAATGGTTACCATAGTAGGAAATGATTGGTAGGTTGGTTGGTTGGATTTTACGGCATGTCAACCCTTGTTGGGTTATTTTGACATTGTTTTCATTTTTCCTTCGGTGAGGAAGGGGTACTCTTTATTCCCCAGAGCTCCAGAATGGAACTTTAACATCATATATATATTTACCAACCCCTCCGCACGAACACAAAGTCAATTTCTTAACAGGTCAACAGGTTTGAATTCAGAGTTTTCCTTCTCCTAGACCGGTTACCTAACCAAGGTTAAAGAGCCTCTGCCCTACTATTTATCCATAGCTGGAGAGAGAGAGAGAGAGAGAGAGAGAGAGAGAGAGAGAGAGAGTAGGATGCATATCTTTCCCAAGGGTCTTAGCGCAAAGTGAAATGCAATTACCACATCCAGGATTTGAACTCGGGGCGACAAGTCCATTTTCCATGACTTTAACCATTACACCACACGCTTCCTATTTTAACATCATATAGAGGTTAACGTCATGCCCAGAATTTTAAGACCCTTAGCCACCGTCTTGTAGCACATACATGATAAAATGATTAAGGGTATAGGTGGTAGGGCTTGACGTAACCAGCCGATTAATCCGAGGGGTCCTCTCCTACCGACCGTTTAGCCTAAGTAAGGGTGTTGCTAGTTATGGACTGCTAAGCATCCAATGTTCCATCTATAAGCATCACGGGACGTCGCCCACGGCCAATAGGTGCCCCCTTTGGGGGGTTATTCTCTCTGTAGAAGTGCAGTCATTGTATTCTAAAGTCCCAATTGATGTTACATAATTATTAGATACCTAATATTCATGTGCAATAGTGTAGAAAACAAGATGGTGTTTTAAGATTGAGTGACAAGGCTTGACCTCAGTCCTAACCCTATCTTCCGGGGATAGCCGTGAGAACCGGTAGAGAGGACCCTCTCTTTCGGTTTAGATAGTAAGTAAGTTTAAGGCAGTTAGAAGGTAGCAGCGAGCTCGAAGGGGTAAGTCGCGTTATACGCGCGTCCTCTCATCTGCGCTGATTGTCTGGTTGGGGATTTAAAAATAAAGTAAGATCAAAGCAAATCGGAGTCTTGTGTTATTACCTCTGAAAACTAACAACGACACAGGGCTTCTGATAAAGAGAAATCCCCAATAGAAGACCAGACCCGAAGTCCCCAAGAGAAGTCCAGACCTTAGAAGATTCCAGACCAAGACAAGATGTTATAAGATTCCAAAGACGGCCAGAAGAATAGAGTAAGAAAGAAGTAAGCAGTAAGTAATGAGAAGGGTATGCAACAATTGACAGCGCAGTAGAAAATAGATTTGGCGACTCGAGGGAGTTAGTATTTCACATCGCGCGAAAAATGCGAATAAAACTAATGTTGTAATCGGCGTCCCGAGTTCAAATGCTGGAAAAGGCTCATTTGGAAGGCATGAATCCATCTATTCTCCCCGCAGCTATGGGAAAATAGTTGGACAGACCTGAAGATCCTTTATGGTGAAACTTGAGTAGGTTATTTCTATATACACCTTAATACTAAATCCGCCCTTCTAACGTATTGAGCTCTTTATATTCGTTATAATACTGACTTATTCGGTTAATACTTGTATCGACCGTCAATATTGAGATTAGCACACACACACACACACACACACACACACACACACATATATATATATATATATATATATATATATATATATATATATATATATTGAAGCGCATTGTGGTCAGAAACGGATAAGCTCAACGATCTGTGTATGACTTTAACAATAAATAAATCAATTCTTATTAACGAATTCGTGGTGTTCAGAAAATCTAATACGCAAATAGACAACTTGGATCAATTTCCTTATTTTCCTTTCATTATTCTTTTGCCTTTTGAAGAAAATATCTTTTTTTTTCTTCTTCGAAATTCGTGATCCAAAGAAAAAACTTTCTTCCTTTTTATTTTATTTTATTTTTTTACCTATTTCGATTTTTCATGGTTAACATTTAAAGTATTATTTACAATTTTGTGAATATTTTATGAGAAAAAAAGAAAAACTCAATACTTCTTTGAGACGTAATCCATCATTATAAATTGACGTTTGTGTCTTTCTGTTTCTTAAGTTTTTTGTTCTTCCAAACTTCGATCGACTGATATAATAGTAGCGATAACTGCACATACATGTTTCATGCAATATACAGGGTGATCGAAATGTAACTCCCTATCATAGACTATTCATAACATTTTAGGTGCTCT
>CM042146.1:22442610-22447610 GCA_023376005.1 Doryteuthis pealeii
AAATTTGAGATTTTTAATTAAGAATAATCTTACCTTTATATTCGATAAAATATAATCTCCAATTTATTTTCCTCGAAACTCAATGTTGATAACGGTATATTAAGGAATGATATCAACAAAACAACTTTATCATGAAAAAATTAAATTAAAACATGTTATTATCGGAAAAATAAGGTTGAAAAATTCATAGGACATTGTTGTTTATTATGAGTTGATTTGTGGAACAAAACCTATACATTGGCTAAACTAAATAGAACTCACACAGAGAATATATATACACACACACACACACACACACACATATATATATATATATATATATATATATATATAATAAAATAAATATATAAAGGTTTTACAAATCTATTTGTTAGGTGACAAAGGAACATTCACGACCATATTGGTTTCATGCGATGCAATCATCAGGTGAAGATGTTTCAAATGCAAGGTAAATCGAAAAAAATTTCGAAAAATTTCAGAAAATTCAATAGACATGGGATGTGTATGATTGGATGAAATGTGCCTATGTATGTGGTGGTAATTTGAATGTATGAGAGTGTTTATGGACAGTATAAAGGTTGCGTACGCGGGGTAACTGGTCACACACATAATACGTTGTTCTGTGAATGTGCGACATTACTGTGTGTCGTGTCATTTTCTGTGTGTCTTGTCTGTCTGTCTGTCTGTCTATCAATCTATTATATATATATATATATATATTATATATATATATATATATATATATATATTTCTCTGAATGTTTTGAGATGAGGCTTGAAGATTAGAGAACTTTCTTGTTGTATTCGGGAGCCATCACGGAACTTTGAACCTAACCCTTTATTTAGTCCACGGGGGTATCCTGTTCTCATTCCGCTAATCATAGCTGGGGTAGGAGTTGTGTTAATTAATTATTTTTTTGCTTTCACTCAGGATTGAACTCGAGTACCAGAGATAACTGTCACTTAGAGCTGTTTTAACCTAACTGCCTAATCCACTCGGCCATGTGTCTCCCGAATACGACATGAAAGTTCCCGAGTTCGAAAAGAAGGTTCCCGAGTCCGAGAAGGTTCCCGAGTCTGACAAGAAATAACTGAAGAAGGCCGGAGGGTATATCGGCCGAAACGTTGTACAAATAACAATGAAGATGGGGACAATAGTCCGAATAACGCAGATAATACTAATATATATGTATATAAATATATAAAGATAGATAGATTGATAGACAGAGAGACAGACAAGACACACAGAAATTGAGAGAGACAGACTGACGGACGCAGAGAAAGAGAGAGAGAGAGAGTAAGACAGACTGAGAAATAGAGACAGACATTCAGACAAAGAGACATAAGGAGTGAGATAGTTGCGTATAACATATATTAATAGATACACACGGTATACAGATCTCTATCTATCTATATATATATATCTCTGCCTCTCCATCTCTCTCCCCCCCTCTCTCTCTCTCTCTCTCTCTATATATATATATATATATATATATATATATATATATATATATATTGACAAGATCACTAGGGAATCATTTAAATTTGTGTTAAGACACCAGTCTATGATGATATTGATGCTTATTTTTGGGAGTAAAGAATTTTAATTAACAGTACATAGTTTACAACGTTATGCCGAGAATTTAGACGATTGAAGTATCTATTTAGGTTATATATATATATATATATATATATATATATATATACACTGAGGAGACTTGATAAGTCGAAACACGTGTCTGTGGATGACCCTATATATGCTCCCCATCCCCTAGGGTTGAGCACTCTGGGGGGGATCTTGCTGACGGCAACGCAACGCTCTTCTAAGGAATGGAGCACTTTGTAACGGCCTTTACACGCAAAGCGATGTGTGTATTAAAACAGTTAAAATCCCCTTCCCATTCTGTAAGTGAAGACAGCCTAATGGTTACGGTGCCGGACTGACACCCAACCGATCGGATTTCAATTCCGGCTGTAGGTAGCTTACAAAATGTCTAGCCACACTGAGGAGACTTGATAAGTCGAAACACGTGTCTGTGGATGACCCTATATATATATATATATATATATATATATATGCATATATATGCACTCACACACACACGCACATATATGAGGTAAAATATAAGGAATGAATGAACAAAACTCAGACAAAAATGTGTAGTATATTTCGCTGGAGTTTTGAACTCGGCTTCATCAGATTTATTGTATTATCAGGATCATAAAAGTGTTTTATAGAAGGGGGAAGTAGGTAGGTGTGTAAGTTTTGTGGTGAGGGAAAGATTTAATTGGTTATAAAGGAAATCATTCATTTTTTCTACCTACCTCCTTCAACTCTCTTCCCATCTGATTTCCTTCTTATCTTTCCCAAAGATTTCCCATATAACCAATCAAATCTTTCCCTCATCACAAAACTTACCCACCTACCTACTTTCCCCTTCTATAAAACACTTGTATGATCCTGATAATACAATAAAAGCTGATGAAGCCGATGTGTTCCTGCTGGCTGGTCGTCCTGGATTCATTTCTTAGTCTTGTTACCAAGACATTCATCAACCACAAGAACATATTACTTATACAAACTTTTATTTCCTTAACTATACATTTCATGTAACTAAATATCTGACTAACATAGCGTGCGTGAGTTCCAGTTTTAGACAGGACCTAAAATGGTCGAATTCTCTGCCTGACTTCTAACTGCAAACTGGGGACCGAACAGGTCCCACGTGACTTCACGTATTTTGGCGGGCTTTTGTAATTTTCCATGGAAGGACCCGGCCATGGTATGAAAAGGGCCATCCCCTCAGAATTACAGGGGATTGACAATAATCTTATGCAACCGCATAGATTATGTAACATTTGTCCATGTTATTGTCACATTGCAACACTCACATGTTAATTCACTTGCAAGAAGATGATGCTGCTTCATCCATTTAATTGTTGTTAAAGCATATTTTGTCATCAAAGAACAGACAGCATCTCAAAAGTTTTCTCTCTCCATTTTGCACACTTTCGTTTTCAAAGTTTCAAATATTCAAAAATATCACGTGTGATTTGTTTGGATCATGGGTACTATGTGATCAAATAAAAAATTTCAAAAATTAATATTTTGGAAAAAATTTATAATTTATCATGTGAAAAATACTAATGAACATCTCATTAAAAAGTATTTATTTAAAAAATATTTTACTCTCAAATTTTAATTAGATTAGGTGGACCATGTGATCAGCTTAAGAATTAAGAATTAATATTTTTTCTAATTTAAAAAAATTATTATTGTTACTGTTGAAAAATATTCAACTTCTGATTAATTAGCAAAACTTCTGATTTATTAAAGTAATGCTCTGGTGCCAGAGCGATTGAGTATGATTTAGGATTTTCCCATAAAACTGTTAACCATTCCCATGTTAAACGTTTATTTTGTTTAAAGTTTTATAGTTCAAATATACATATATATATATGAATATATATATATAATTTAATATACCAAACTTATTGGTAAATCCTCGCGGTGAGAAAAAAACCAGCAAATAGTTTGATTGTAAAAATATACTACAAAACATCAACCGGGAAGAAAAAGTTTTTGGGAAAAAAAGAAAAGACCAAGATAATCGTACCAACAAAAAATAATCTATTAGTACAATATTTTGGCCAAAAGAAAAAACAATTTATATGCATATATATATATATAAGATATATATATTCATACAAAATCGCCAGGAGACTAAAGCTAATAAGTAAAAAGTGCTAAATACCTAAGTAGAGCAAATAATAAAGATACATATAATGAGTCAGAGGAACCTACTAAAAGTTTCGCTTAATGCTCTTCAGGGTCAAGATCTGACTCTTAGCCCTGAAGAGCATTAAGCGAAACTTTTAGTAGGTTCGTCTGACTCATTAGATTTATCTTTTAAATATATATATATATATATATGTATATATATATATATATACACACACACATACACACACACACACACACACACACACACATATATATATATATATATATATATATATGTAAGATTACGATTTCAAAAAAACATGAAGTGTGTTCATGCGAAGGAATATTATAACGCTATACATATATTTAGAATAAGAATAAATAAACATGCTTAGGTCTTAATAAACGCGGTGTTCCGATGATTTTTTTATAGATGAATAGAGAGCGAAAAATAAAAGAGTATTTATATACATATATCTTACCAAACGAAAGCACTGCATAGAGGATGTCCTTCGAGATTTGTCCAAAACGATGTGTTCCTGTTTTTTCCCCAAGGTATACCGTATTTAATAAACAGAAATGCATCCTCTAAACTAAAACATCAAGAAAGGTAACAAGGGACCCTTTTTATTGTCTCAAATGTCCGGTTTATCTGTTAAATGTCTGTATAGACCCAGCCTCAGTAAGCATCACCGATTTTGGTCAGTCAGTGCACCAGCGAATGCCAGTCAAAAATTGGCCAGTTCAAACACTCGTGCAGCAGATTTTTTTAAAAATGGGACCCAAAGACATCATCTTTAGCAGACGGAAGGATGCCAGCATCTGTTAAATTACAAACCCTTGATTCCGAGGGTGTGTCCCAAGATGAATAGAATAGAAAATCACCTGGAGAGTATCACACGACCTCGGCATCTGACAGTCCAGTGTGATTCGCCACCTTCACGACCTCTTGACAAAAGTAACCCGAGCAGCCAAATTGTTCACAACGTAAGCCGTATATTGCAAAACTTTTGACTCGCCTTAGTATCTACGCTTCTTACAAGTAACAATACCGTTGACACATTGGTAGTACACATCTTCCATAGCTTTAACAATTAGATTAACTCCAGTGTGAACTAATATTTTCTCGCTCTCTTGCTCATTGACGTCGCATAGATCTCCAAAGAGAAACTCACGACAAAGTTTTTAAGTTGTTATTTAATTAGACTTGCTTACTTTTCGTTCTATCTAAATCTAAAATCTAAAACTATTCACACACAGTTGGCTTTAGTCTCGTT
>CM042146.1:22450110-22455110 GCA_023376005.1 Doryteuthis pealeii
TATCTTCATGTCTTATCCCAAAACAAAGTGGAAATATCGATTTTGACGTGTTTTCAGTGGATTTTAACGTACGATAATTTTCAAAATTAACCAAAATTTCAATGTTGCTACTTATCAGGTATTATTGAACCCCTTACATGCTTGTAAAAAAATTACAAATTCAATGTTATTTTACTAGTTTTAAATGTTGTAGCATAATGGACCCAGGAACACCATATTTGTGGCCTTGTGTCAGACACGGAGAAACCTTAATAGGATGTAGCATGATTCTCAGACCTTACGGGAGTGTGCAAGCAAGAGGATAATTAATTCTCATTATCACCTGTGAGTCTATTCGTAGCCAGTGAGTCTGGGATTTTGCTATTAAAATTTAGTTTAATCGGTTTGTCAGAAGAAAGGATAGTTGACCCGTTGACCTCTTAATTGACACGCGCAATTTGGTAGAACAATTAGAACCTTCGATAGATTTGAGTACATTCTAGAAGATTCATTAGCGATTTCTATATAATGAGGGAAACTTAGATTTTGTCAGTTGAGTTCCGGGGACCGAGGGAGGAAGTTGCGCTACAGAATCTGCTGTGGACAGCCGGGGTCGGCAGTTTGGGCGAGTTAGTCATAAGCGGGTGACTGAAAGGCGTGTGTTACAGAAGTCGGCTGACCCACTCTCTCAAAAAGTTGCAGTGAAGTTTTGAATATAATAAACTTCTGAAAAATAAACACGGTATTATCATTCTTCTTTTACTACGACGATAAAATACTAGGGGGATCTTTTTATGAATGAAATTCCCCTGACCGCTGGATACCCGTTGAGAGTCAATTGGCCGTAACGAATAGCACGCGGCGTGCGTAAGATGATACTCCCTTGACCTGCCACTAGCGACGGAGAACTGCTGGATATTTGGACAACCAAAAAACAACCGAAAGTTTACGCGTGAAACGCCACCGCCACGTTATTGTTATTATTGGTAGTATCAGTAAAAAGCCCCGCAACGTTACATATGCGATTTAGTAACGGTAAAACGCCATAAAGTTACGATGTTCACATATTGAAAACAGACCGATTTTTGACGTATATTATCAATAGATTTTGATGTATAGGATTTTTTTTTTCAAATTACAGTATAATTTACAGACTTCATCTTTTCTGCGCATAATCTTTACTAAACCCTGAAATAGAATGAAAAAAAATCTTGCTAATTGATTTGATGTCTCCTAAACTTGGCAAAAGTTTGATATTATAGCATTTTTGTGATTTTTCTGAATTCTTGCCAATTTTGGTGTAGTTCCCAATATGAAACTTTTGATGATTTGACTTTTAACCTAGCTTATAACACAATTTCCTCCCTTGGCTATAATAATAGATTGACTCAAACCTAGGAATGACACCGGGGTTTCAAATTAACGGTCCTTATTTAACCCTTTTTAGTACTGATCCATGTAAAATGCCTAAAATCAACTATGATTTACTCCGGATAAAGGCCACCTGCATTCAATCGGCTAGTCACATCAAGCCCTAACACCTATATCATTGTACCAACGCTATTACCCTTAAGACCATCTTCAGTCCTTTTTATCCTATATGTGCTATAATGCGTTGAATGAGGGTTTTCATGGCCTGGGTATGATGTACACATTCATCACCATTACTCCCAGGTTCATTCTGCCACGGAGTGGTAATATCTCTCAGAGTCCTATCTATGGGCTAAGTAAAAAACATGAGTTTAAAAAATATGTTTAAAGATTTTTTTTTTTTTTAAATTGACTACCCATCAAAAAGGAATAAAACAAAAATCTCTTCGGCATAAATGATCCAATGGTTTAAAGTGCCGTAAAATCCAACCAACCTACCAAGATATTCTGAGAAAAAAATGGCGGATGGTCTTCATATTCAAAAGTGAGACCACCTCATAGTCAACCAGTACGAACCCATCGATTTTAGCTTTGCTGTAAATATTCCTTATTAAACTCTGAATGAATGTGAAAAATATTTAGTCAATTATTTTGATGTCACCCAAATTACAAGATTTTATCAAATTTTACTTACGCCAAAACATAGTGGAAACATCGATTTTTCCGTGTTTTTAGAAGATTTTAACATACGAAATTTTTACAGATTTAACCAAAATTTCAATATTGCCATTTATCAGCTATTATTGAATCCCTTACAGGCTTGCAAAAAATAACAAATTCAATGTTATTTTACTAGATTTAAACACTCACATAGTGAAAACAGGCCGAATTTGACGTGTTTTCAGTAGATTTTGATGTATAGGATTTTTTTTCAAATTTCAGTCTAATTTACCGACTTCATCTTTGCTGTGCGCATTCCTTATTAAACCCTGAATGAATGTAAAATAAATCTAGTCAATTGGTTTGATGTCACTTTGGAAAATTTTCAATATTATTGAATTTTTGTGATTATCCAGAATTCTAGCCAATTGTTTCATTACCTGATGCCTTTATCATTATCTTGTCTACATAATTACCATAACTTTCTTGTCGGACTCGGGAACGCTCTCGAACTCGAGAACTTTCTATTCGAACTCGGGAACCTTCATGTCGTAATCTCTTTACCTATCAAATTTCACCAGCCCTGTCGACTGGGGCTTTAGAATACACCGACTGCACCTCATATTTAAGGAAGATAATGCTCCTTCGCATTCAGCACATAAAACTACGGAATACCTGCACAAATTAGGTTCTGTGGTTCTCGAAAGATAAATTGGCCGACCAGTTCTCCAAACTTAAACCCAATTTAAAACTTGAGGGGCGTTCTGAAATGCCGTGCTAATGAGAATGGTCGCAATTGTGACTTGTGGCTGGAAATAGTAGATACTCTTTGTAATTTTAGATACTTTTGATAATTTGCTTTCTATCCTGGCTTATAACACAATTGCCTCCCTTGGCAATAGTAAGTGAGCGCCTCAAGCCCAGAGATAACCAAGTGGTTTCAAATTAACGTTCCTTATTTTTATCTTTTTTAAGTATTGATAAGTGAAAAATGCCTAAGATTTACTGCGATATACTCTGGAAAAAAGATAAAACAAATTAGATGATTTCTAAACAGCTCAAATCTCCTATTCCTTCAATTATCATCATCATCATCATGATGGGAGAGTAGCCTGAATACAAATTTTATTGAATACAACAAAATCCATATTGTATAATTTTGTTCTTTCTAATAATTTTCTCAATATCATCATCACCAAACGAATTCTTAAAAAACCCAAAAGATTTAGCATTTCAACAATATATATATATATATATATATATATATATATATATATATATATATATATATACTAGCAAATATATGCACCCTCTGGGTGCAAGTATTTTAGTTAAATTTTATAATAAAATATCATTATAATAAAATATCATATTAAATTAGAAAGGCTAATAAAACTGAATAAGAATGCAGATAAAAAGATTTTGAACAGAGGGGGTATTATCGAAAAAATTTTAAGATCAATATGCAAAGTAGTCTTCCCATTCATACTGTAAACCGCTATTTTGTTGTATATATAAATACAATTGCATGTTATTAGTATGTAGATATGGTCAACAGTCTTAATAATGTAAATGATTTTATTAATAATTGAGGTTTAAATAAAAATAAAATCATGGAGAATATGATGTAAATAACGAAAGGAATTGTGACTTGTTAATAATATAGTTTCGGTTACAGACAGACAAACACACAATCTCCATTATAATAAGATATATATGTGTGTGTGTGTGTGTGTGTGTGTAGTTACGAATCGGTGTTTCAAGTAATCAACCTTCACGTAAATAAATTCAACCACTGAAGTATAAAGTATTCTCAGTTAATGAGGCGATATTTAAGTCACTTATTTTTCTTTATTTTATTTGATATTTATTTTCGTGGGAAATCACATACTATATATTTGCGACATTTTGACACCACCTTTGATCTCTACTCTAAAAGCCTCCCGGAATTTTTTTGGGGAAAAATTTGACCCGATTGACTTAAATTCTTACAATTCTGAAAATGATTTCCTAGATGAAATGATATGCTAATACGAAACAGTAATGAATTGTTAATTGTTGTTTTCAAGAAATATTATTCATTAATCTTTTTCAGACATCATTTTTACGTTATACCAGTTTGACAGTAACTCAAATCTAAATGAACTGTTATCAGAATTAACAAATAACAGTTAGAAAGAATTGAAATAAAACTTTAATATTTGTCTAAATTTTTTAGATGTGGCTTCATAATACGTAGTATTTTCTCTTTTTCGGACTGTTGTCCTCATCCTTATTGTTATATACACAATGTTTTGGTCGATGTGCATTTCAGAGTTTTACAAGTGCTTCTTGTCGAACTTGGCAACACTTATACCCTGTCATGGGTAACAGCATGAGAACAATCAGCCCCAATGGATTAAATAAATGGTTCGGTTCGAAGTTCCATGAAAGCTCCCGATTACGACATGAAGACTCAGAACTCTCTCTCTCTCCCTCTCTCTCTCTCTCTCTCTCTCTCTCTCTCTCTCTCTCTCTCTCTGCCTCTTTGTTTGTCTCTCAGCCTCTCTGTCTGTCTCTCAGCCTCTCCGTCTCTCTCTCTCTGTCTCTGTCTCTCCCTCTCTGACTCTCTTTCCCTCTATCTATCTATCTGTCTGTCTCTCTGACTCTCTTTCTCTGTCTATCCCTCTCTGTCTCTGTCTATCCCTCTCTGTCTCTGTCTCGGTTTGTCTGTCTGTCTGTCTGTTTGTCTCTCTCTCTCTCGCTCGCTTTCTCTGTCTCTCTGTCTCTCCCTCTCTGTCTCTATCTGTCTCCCTCATCTCTCTCTGTCTCAGCCTCTCTCTCTATCTATCTCTCTCGCTCTCTCTGCCTGTCTTCTCTGTCTCTTTCTTTTTCTCTTTTCTCTCTCTCTCTCTCTCTCTCTCTCTCTCTCTCTATCTATCTATCTATCTGTCTATCTTTCTCTGTCTCTCACTCTCTGTCTGTCTCTCTCCCTCTCTGTCTCTCTCTAC
>CM042146.1:22457610-22485110 GCA_023376005.1 Doryteuthis pealeii
GGGGAACTTCGAAAATAAAACAATTTACGACAAAGTAAATATATATATATATACATGAAATATCACCAGTGCTTGTTTTCTGAGCAAAAATAATAATGATTGATTTATATTCGTGAATAAATTTAAGAAATAAAATTGAAATGATAACAGAATGGATTCTTTTAAAATAAAAAGCAGACGATATTTTGGCAGATCCTACTCTTTTTCCTAATCCCAATCATCTAGCGAGAGCTTAAGGTGACATTTAAATATCACTAGTGCTTGTTTTTTGAGCAAAAATAATAATGATTTGATTTATATTCGTGAAGAAATTTAAGAAATAAAATTTATTGATAACAGCATGGATTTTTTTATTTAATATTTTAGATAATAGACATTAACATTTCTTTTCAGAGTAGCTGGATCAATGCAAGGTCTATTTTTTTACATAGGGATTTAAATCGGTCATCCCACGAGTATTCAACTCACGATTCCGTAATAAGGGATCTGCGGGACTAACTTTAAAAAATTTCCCTCTATCCAGGTGACGCGGGTAGCCGCTGCAAGTTTAATATAATTCATTACATTAAAACTTAAATACATACGTTAAGAGGTGCATATTGTTGCTGGTGAAATTTATGAAAACTATTTCTACCAATGTATTAACTTTTCATGAGCTTTAAAAATAAAGGAAACATCTCCACACTCAATGGCAAGCCTCTTAAGCCAGTAGAACAATTCACTTACCTGGGAAGTAATATCTCCTCCACAGAGAGCGATGTTAATACGCGGATAGCAAAGGCATGGTCGGCCACAAATAGATTATCAGTCATATGGAGGTCCGATCTCCCTAAAAAGCTGAAGCGACAGTTCTTCCAGGCTGTGGTTGTGTCGGTGCTGTTATATGGCTGCACCACCTGGACCCTAACTAAACCTCTTGAGAATAAGCTAGATGGGAGCTGCACAAGGATGCTGCGAGCAGTGTTGAACAAGTCATGGAAACAGCACCCCACAAGGAAACAGCTGTACGGTCACCTGCCCCCCATCTCACAAACTATCCGAGTGAGACGGACAAGGCACGCAGGACACTGCTGGAGAAGTAAGGGTGAACTCATAAGCGACGTTCTGCTGTAGAAGCCAACACATGGCCATGCAAGTGTGGGGCGCCCAGCAAGGATCTACATTGACCAGTTATGTGAAGATGCTGGCTGTTCCGCAGAGGAGCTTCCAGGTGCAATGAATGATAGGGAGGGTTGGCGTAAGATTGTTGTCGATACCCGTGCTACATGCACGATATGATGATGATGATTAATTTACCTGAAGTTTTTTAAAATCTTTGGTATTATATAACCCACAACGCTTATAATTACATTAAACACCAACCAACCAAAACTTTTGAGGTATGCACTAACATTTTACGCTTAGAATAACGATTAAACCTTTCTGTATATAATATCTCGTTAATCAAAACCTTGTATAAAACTGAGTATAAAAACAGGCGCAATTTATCTGACTGAAAAAGACTAAAATTAATTCTGTTTTATTTTTTATATACGTAATTGGTTTAAAAACTTTTTTTATAAACCTGATTGATTGAAAATTCTTTTGTAGTGAAAACAAAAAAGAATTCTCACCAAATTGGCGGGAGCCCTTCTTGATCCAACCTACGTCTATAAATAACTGTCTCGAACGTGGTTCTTTAGCAGAGAAGCAAGGAGAAACCATTGAAAGTAAACTCATTAAAGAAATAAAATCAAAACTTATTTAATTAATTATTTAACGAGTCACCAACTAATCGACAATGTGTCACCGGTAGCAAGTCACGAAGGTTATAAAGAAAGTATCACTTTCTTTTATTTCAACAGATTGAATAATGTCCAACAACCCCATTTTCAAAGGATATTTTGGGAAGAACTTAATGAAAAAAAAAACAAACAAACAGAAAACCACGTTCTTCCAAAGAAAATTCTGAGAAATAAAACCGCAGATATTTTCTTCCCACGTGTCTCTTCTTGAGGAATTCAGCCATTTCATCTGATTCTGTGTCCAGACACATGTGATGATCTGAAAAGCTGCATCTACAAGCCAAATAGATGTTTGTTTAAGCCACAGGCTTTGATCACACCTTATTCCACAGATAAGTGACTCGAATAAGATTCTTAAGCAGCGTGGGAGAAAAGCAAGGAAAATTCATTGCCTCATTTATACTTTTAATAAACAAAAGGGGTTATTTCTTATAAGTCTAACATGATCAAAGGGGAACCACTCTTGACTGATGAATTATTTATTTATTTATTGATCTACAAGGAAAAAGGGGTTAGGGTTAGTGTTTAGGGTTAGTTTAATGGGAAAGTAAATAAATAATTTATCAGTCAAGAGTAGTTCCCCTTTGATCATGTTAGACTTATAGGAAATAACCGAAAAAGATGAATAATCATATCTAATTAGAAGACAGGTGTATATTATTTTACCGTACCACCCTGGAAAAAATAATTGTATGTTTATTAGGCTTTAAATATACTGCAAAAGAAGAAAAGTTCAGTGAGGCACCAGTTACCATATCTTATTATAATGGAGATTGTGTGTTTGTCTGTCTGAAGCCGAAACTAAATCACTACTCAAGTCACAATTCCCTTAGTTATTGACGTCACATTCACCATGAATTTATTTTTATTTAAAACCTCAGTTATTGGTAAAATTGTTATACCTTATTAATACTTTTGACTTTATCTACATTCTAATAACATGCAATTGTATTTATATATGCAACAAAATAGCGAGTTACAGTGTGAACAGGAAAGCTAATTTGCATATTGATATTAAAAGTTTAATTTTATTAAATATGCGCTTGTATTATTGATTTCTAATTGTTTGTTTTTTTTGTTAATGAATATGAGCAAAAAACTCGGGGATAAATCTTTAAAAGAAATCCTTTAATATAAAGAAATAACAGTAATTTTATTCTTTACTTCCTAATTTAACTAAATAGTTAAATTAGGAAAATTCAGCAATAAAAGGAGGGAGTGATGAAAAATGATGGAAGACTTAGTTTCAAAGTTGTTCTATTCTTCGATTATACCCCCTCCGTTTCAAATCATTTTATTTGGATTTTTATTTAGTTTCAAAATATTTCAAATTTAACATATTTCATTACATTAAAATTCAAATACTTGCACCCGGAGGGTGCATATATTTGCTAGTTCAAATAATACAAATTATCAAGCTTCATCTAAAAAATAAAAACATTTTTTTAGAGAATGAAAAAATATTTGATTAATTATATAACGATTCGCCAAACAATCGACTAAGCACCACCGCTAACAATTCACGAAAGGAAGTTAAAAGTTTCACCTTCCACCGCCATTTTACAGGTCTTGTTTTTTCATTCTGCCCGTTGTCATGCCACCATCCTCACCTGACAAAATCTGTGGGGTTACCGGTTTAATCGCCGGGGATCCGACTATTAAACAGTTAGTACTGGGTTACATAGTACCAGTAGCACATTGAGCGATTTGATAGCTAATTATTGCCATGAAAATAAATATTCCCCTTAATTTGGTTCCAGATATATATATATATATATATATATATATATATATATATATATATATATATATATATATCCGATCTCACTGACAAGCTAAAGCGACAATTCTTCCAGGCGGTGGTTGTAACAGTGTTGCTGTACGGATGCACCACATGGACCCTAACGAGGCGCCTTGAGAATCAGCTGGATGGGAGCTGCACAAGAATGCTGCGTGCAGTCCTGAATAAATCGTGGAAGCAGCACCCCACGAGGAAACAGCTATATGGCCACCTGGCCCCATCTCACAAAACCATTCGAGTGAGACGGACAAGACATGCCGGCACTGCTGGAGAAGCAAGGTGAGCTCATAAGTGACGTTCTCCTGTGGAAGCCACACACGGACATGCTAGTGTGGGCCGCCCAGCAAGGACCTACATTGACCAACTAAGCAAAGATGCAGGTTGCTGCGCAGAGGACCTCCCTGGGAAATGAATGATAGGAAAGGTTGGCGAGGATTCTCATGGATATCCGTGCAAATAGCGTGACATGATGATGATGATGATATATATATATATGTGTGTGTGTGTGTGTGTGTGTGTAGGTGATATTATATATATATATATATATATATATATATATATATATATATATATTGACTCTCTCGTCAATTTTCGACGCATGAGGGTTTATACAATAAACACCCACACAGTGATTTGTTTATAGTGGTGAAGGCTTGTGTTGGACCATCCACACTTCTTGGCACAGTGATAGGAAAGAATTGGTGCATCAAGGGTTGCCACAAACCAAATCAACGAATGACCTCAGGAATTTTTAATTCAGAGTTATCCCTCTCCTAGACATGTTACCTACCCAAGGCTGAAGGGCCCAGTCTGCCCTACTATTTAACCCATAGCTGGAGTGAGAATATATGGATTCATACCTTTCCCAAGGGTATTAGCGCTATGTGAAATGCCAATATATATATACCTTTGAATCTATTTCCGGTGAGAGTGCGTGCGCGTGTGTGTGTGTGTGTGTGAAAGACCTTGATATATTATAAAGTAACTTAGTTCAAACACCTAGACATACACACATTCACACACACACGTAATATATATACATATATATATATATATATATATATATATATATAGAGAGAGAGAGAGAGAGAGAGAGAGATAGGGGGAGAGGGGGGAGAGAGAGAGAAAGAAAGAGAGACAGTCAGCCAGACAGCCAGCCAGACCGACAAACAGACAGATAGTTTTAATTGTGTATTTGCCATAACGTTCGGTTTACCTTGCCAGTGTGAGACGATGCATAAATGTACTGTCCACAGAAGCGGAAATGTACTGGTGTCTAATTTAATATAGATAATATTGAAAAAAAAAAGAAATTGAAAATACTTATTCACCTACATCTACGAGGCCTTCTCAGCGGCATAATATATATATATATATATATATATATATATATATATATATATATATATATGAAGTAGTCAAACAATGTATTTCAAACACATTATTTGACTACTTCATACTGTCGTGCCATAAGTCACCCAAAAAGTGCGTTATACATATCAGTTTAAAATGAACTAGACATTCTGGGGAAGCCAGCTAGTGATGTGGTTAGAATGTCCGCCTGCCTGACAGGTAAGGTTCGAATCACGCACAAAGCACTACCCTGTCTATAGCTCTGCTGATGAGGCCTAATAGGCTGAAATGTACATACAGAGATCGACTTTTTCTCGATTTCTTTACACTTTACATTTAAACCGATATGTACGCCTAATTCATTTAATTATAATTAATTAATTAACAAAATTAGGTATGACATTAATTAAGCACATAATCTCCCATATATATATATATATATATATATATATATATATATATGCAGTGATTTGAATTTTGTGTTAACTAAGAATACCTGACAGGATAACATATATTCAAGGAATCAAAAGTTCAAATACTCCAATGTAATTCTGTTTTTTTTTCGGACTGCTGTCCTCTTTTTTTTTTGTGGTATATCAAATCATAAAATTTCGTTTCCATGCCAAAATAAAGAAAAATCAAAATTATAAACGTTTCGTCTAAATAATTTAAACAGAGTAATTTGTTTGGTTCGCTTGACTTTACAGCATATTAACACATTATACGGAAGACGATATATATATATATAATATATATATATATATTATATATATATATAAAAAAAAGTATGTCCGCAAAATGGATATTGTTTTTAGAAAAAAAAATTTCATTTTTATCTTACATTTGCGACACGTGTTTCAGATCTTCTGATATCTTCTTCAGGATTTGATCAATCATATAATTGATCAAAGCCTGAAGAAGATCTCAGAAGATCTGAAACACGTGTCGCAAATGTAAGATAAAAATGATATAATTTTGCTAAAAACATAATCCATTTTTGCGGACCTTCCTTTTTTATAAAATATTTAATTTTCTCCCGTTGGAACTAGAACAACAATATATATATATATTATATATATATATATATATATATATATATATATACATCGACCAGAAAAATCTACATCTATCAACTCATACGACATGATGATGATGATGATGATGATGATACTGCTTCAAGATAATTTTGACCTAGTCCTCTTCGCACTATAAACGAGTAAAAATTGCCCCCCCACCCCATCTGATTGACGGAAACATCTCCAGTCACGTGACATTTGCTGTCGTGATCTTCCTGTCAATTTTGACTTTGGCATAATTCATTGTCATACAATTCTCATGAGATTTCTATTATTAGAGATTACGATCCCCCCCTTTTTTTTCACAAATACATCCGGGTAATAAAGTTGTTAATTACGCTTGTTTATCTCTTAAAATCGCCATTAAACCTTTTCCCTCCGCTTTTTTTTTCGTATTTTATTGTCGATTGTTTTATGGCTGTCACGATTATCGTCTACTTTCTCTCTTTACTTAGCTAATGGTTTTATTATTATTATTTCACTCCATTCGAGTTTTTCACACACGTCTTGGACGTTGGTTCAGTGGAGGTTGAGACACAGCAAGTCTCCTCGGGTCTCCAGGTCTCTTCTGAGTATTTTAGCCGATCAATCCATTCGAGTTTTTCACACACGCCTTAGACGGTGGTTCACTGGAGGTTGAGGGACAGCAAGTCTCCTCGGGTCTCCAGGACACTTCTGGGTATTCTAGCCGATCTCAATAATGCTGTAATCTGGATGGTCCGATTCTTCCTCTTATTTCTAGTTCATCCAGCCTCTTTCCCAGATCCGTCACTATCATGTTCCATTTTTTTTTCTTTTTTAATTCTCTGGCAAGGTCAATGTATTTGTTATCTCGGTGATCGGCCGGACGGCATAATCCACAATATGACAAATTCTTTTCTTCTTGTTAATTAACACTAGGCCTGGTCTGCTGGCATGGATTTGGTGATCCGTCCATTATTATTATTATTATTATTATTATTATTATTATGTATTGAGTTTACACCCGTCCCATTGTCTTGATATCAAGCGACAGCAAGTCGACTAAATAATATAACACTGAACCCAGAATTATTATTCTGCCCTGTAGGCGGGACTTAGAATACACTCACAGCATCTCCTGCAGAGCAGTAATACACTTTCTTCTTCTTCTTCTTCTTCTTCTTCTTCTTCTTCTTCTTCTTCTTCTTCAAGAGTAAGACTGGGCTTTTTTAATTTTAGTTAGGCAACCAGTCTAGGAGAAGGAAACCTCTGAATTCAAACCTGATTAAGTCGGCCTACGTATTGACCTCGTGTCACGTTCTGCTCGTGCGAAAAGGTCGGAAGATATATATAACATATTGAAATTGGTATCAAAATTATAGAATAAACATCATACTCACCTTAACAAGATGGCTGTGACTAGCGTCCAGTCATCAGACAAAAAAGACAGAGAGTAACTTAATACACTCTGTTGTCACTGAAAGGATATGGTCAAGAGTTCAGTATATATGGATACAAATATACACACTAAAACCACCAGCCAATCAAAATGCTGTAAATAGACTTGTTTTGCATAGCGACACCAAATTCTATATCTTATATAGCGGCTTCAAATTCACGGCCCTACTTCGTGTATCTGCATACGTAGCGGGTATCGTCACTAACCCTAGACGATATATGTAGTGGTCGCTTAATGAAATCACAACACATCCTGTATAGTAGGAGTTTTGACTTTATTTCTTCTTCTCGGCTGTACGTTAGTGGGTGGCGAACGTTGACAATGGAACTGCAAAAGCGTTGACGATGACTACTACTACTGCTGCTGGGATGGTGAGGTAAAAGGGGTGGCTGGTGACGTCTCACCGCCCTTGGCCGCGACGGACCGTGTCGCCGTCCGCTGTCTGACTCTCTAACTGACAGGCCCTTTATATTCATAGACACGCCTACGCATCTTTATCTTTTGATCTGATAACGGATATTTGTTATATATTTCTTTATCCTTTCCCTGATTCCTTGACCAGGAACCCTCTCTTACGTTTTTTTAACTTCTTTTCGCTTTTACCGGGAAAAAGTCCTTTGTCATTTTTTTCGTCTTTTCTTTGTTTAATTCAACCAGAAATTCCTATTTTCGTTTGTACAATATACAACACTTGCCCATTCCACAAAATAGAATAGCCCAAGCTGCTATTTAAACCAATTATCAAGTCTGGGTTCTCAGAAGCTGCATCAGTTGAATACTGATCAGTTTACACAAATCGCAACAATAATATACAATATTTGTGTATCAAATAAGATGTCTGACCTAGAACTCATTTTACAGACAAAAGTTTTCAACCATCAAGTAAGATTGACACTAGTATCAAAATGAAATAAGATCTTTAATCCTACATTTTTTTTTTATTGAAACTGATATCAAAATGATTGATTAGTAAATAATCTAATGTCAACAATAAAGTTCTAAACCAGAAAGATTATTGAAACAGGTATTATAATTAAGAAATCTTATTTTTCTTATATACCAGGCACAAATCCTGAACGAGGCTGTTGAAATATCATATAGCGCTAATACGTTTGAGAAAAGATATGAATCCAACTATATACCCTCCCGCAATGGGTAAATAGTAGGGCAGACTGGGCTCGTTATACTTGGTTAGGTAACTAGTCTTGGAGAAGGAAAACTCTTGTTGCTTAAGAAATTGACTTGTGTCACAACCTACTCGTGTAGAGGAGTCTCTATATATATATATATATATATATGGGAGAATATATGCTTAATTGAAGTCGTACCTAATTTTGAAAGTTAATTAATTAATAATTAATTGATTAGGCGGACATATTAATTAATTATTAATCAATTAACTTTCAAAATTAGGTACGACTTCAATTAAGCACATATTCTCCCAAAAATTGTCGGCTAAAAAAGCCATATCAAAACACATCGTTTGTGTATTTACTTCTCATATATATTATATATATTATATATATACCAGGCAGACCGCATGTCATGCAACACTCAAAGTCCCTTACTTCGGCTAGCGGTCGGTCGGAGAGGCCCCTGCTGATCAGATCAAAACCTAGCACCTATATGATCACCCAAACCCTGTTGACCTTATGGCCAGCCAACGCTAGATGACGATGGCTGAGGGTGATCGTGTCCCGTGTAGCGTAATTATTGGGTCTATCAGAATTCGAGAATAAAAATAAAGCTGTGTGCAGACAGCTAGAGAAGGAGAGAAAAAGAGGAGTGGACACACAACGGGTTGCCGGTAACTTGACCGAGGTATGACCTCGGAAGAGGAATTGAAAGCTAAAACCAGAAGTTCCAGGTGTTGATCGGAAGCGGAAGGGACGCGGTGACGAAGAACGAGGAAGAAGAAAATCGCTCTTTTCGTTTCGGCCGTAGCAGGGTTCAGACGGGACTGCTAGTCCCTCGTATGGGACAGCGATATAGAAGTCGATACCATGTTAGAAGGTAGAGTAATTTAACAGTATCCGCTCTCTCTCTCTCTCTCTCTCTCTCTCTCTCTCTCTTCTCTCTCTCTCTCTCTCTCTCTCTCTCTCTCCGAAACAGAGCCCACAACACGAGCCTGAAATAAATACTAAGCCCCTTATGACTATATAACTTACGTGTCTGTTGTGCCTTCTTTATCTACTAATGTCGACTGCTGCTGGGGCCTTGAGTTGGCTACATATATCGTTCCGGGGTTTGCCACAAATACACTTTGGTACTTTGTTATACTACAAATACATTTTTAGTGCCGTGCATTTCGAGGCACAGTGACAATCCCCGCCACGTAACACTGGGAATGACGGTAAACTCTATCTGATGATGAGGTTCAAGTTCTGGGGGTCTGGGGGAATGTGTAGCAACCCTAAATCACCATTGCTTCCAAGTCCACTGTGAACTGCAATCGTAGTACCTTCTAGTGTACTATCTATGGCTTAAATAGTAAAATGTGTTTATAAAAAAAAGTGGGTATCCATTAAGAATGAATTTATTTCAAAACTTTGTCGGCATTAAATGACCCACGGAGGTTGATATGCCGTAAAACCAAACAAACCAAACGAAACCAGGCAAAGCAATCACGGCTTGACTGCATCCGGTCACGTGATATAGTCGCTGGTAACAAATGCACTAAAATATAGCAAATATTTTGACAAACCCTAGTAACATACGAAAGCCTGTATTTGGTTATATGTTACTAATAGCAAGAGCTGCGTCACGACTTGATCTACGTCAAGCCCTAGCACCTATATGATTTTCCCAACCCTAAAGCCTTTATGGCAAGCCCCAACCCTTTTTATCATATGGGTGCTAGAAGGCAGTGACTGAGGGTCTACATGTCCTGGGAATGACGTTAACATCTATCTGATGGTGAGGTTCCAGTTTTGGAGGTTTGGGGAATGTGGAGCACCCCTTCATCACCATTGCTCCCTGGTCCACTCTGACCAGAGTGGTAGTACCTGTTAGGGTCCATCTATGGGTTAAATAGAAAAACATTTGTTTATAAACAAAATTGTATTATGCATTAAGAATGAATTTATTTCACAACTTTGTCGGCATTAAATAACCCACTGAGGTTGATATGCCGTAAAACAAAACAAACCAAACCAAACGACTTGATCTATAAGCCAGCGCTAAAAACAGTTGGCCTTTTCCACGGGGAAATGCCTTAAATTGTTTTGTTTGCTCTTGGCTTTTGCAGGGAATGGATTCATACATTTACCACTAAATAAATAAATAAATAAGATTTATTGTCCCAGTCAGAGATTGTATTCTGCTCAATATTTTATTCTCTGCATCGCTAGTTGTTGTGAAACCTCTCAATTTCCTATTCGTGACAACCATCCATGTGATACATCTTGGAACACCTGTGTGAAAATCGCACAAATTGTAGAACGTTTGACTTTCGGCCAAGGGACATCGTGTCAATTCGGGCCCGATTGAAAACTGGAATCTTTTTTATAGGGGAATAACTTTAACTAAAATGGTATGTAGTGGCTAATGAAATAAAATAGAAATAAAAAGAAGAGACAAAAGACAAAAGAAAGAGTACGATTTTAAAAAAAGGGAAATAAAGGAAAAAGAAAGGAAGGAAAAGAAATGGTATAAAGAAATAAGAGACGAAACGTCATTACTCCAAGGTTTTAAGTATGGAGTTAACCACGAGTGTGGCAGACAGGTTGAGAGTTAAAGAAATAACCAAACAACTAGAAATATGAATAAAAGACGTGTATTACATGTAACAATAAGGTTGCAAACTTTAGTTCGTCTGCACAAATATAATTTGTAATAAACTTATCTGAGTCCTGAGATAGAGTATTATCGGAGCCCTTGCTACGACCTTCTGATAGTTCGGATATGATAGACGTTCTGTTTGATGTCCGACTCCGATGCTGGTTGTTGAGGAAGAGATGGAGCGACCCTGTTTTAGGTCTGTGCCCAGTGCAAGCTGGATCAGAAGAGGTAGGAGTTTGCTTATTCGGCTTTGCCGCCAAAGTATGCTGGCTCGTGATTGGTTGGTTTGAAACAGAGGCTCGCAGACAAAGGACGATAACCCCCATACCCCAGAATTCTCAATATTGGTAAGGAATTGAAATTATTAAAACTAGCAATTATATGCGCCCCCTGGGTTCAAGTATTTATGTTTTAATGTGATGAAATATCACATTGAACTAAAAAGACTAACGAAACTAAATAAGAACGAATATAAAAAATATTTCACTATTTTAAGGGTAATTCCAAGTCAAATCATGCAGAAAAATGTAAAATTGTTATCCACTCCCTTTAATTTTTCTGATTTTTTTTCCTGATAGGGACTATGTTAATATTTGACAATCCCCAAAATTTGAGCTGCCAATTCTAGAAATTGGCAGAGTTATGTCGATTTTTAGCTTTCCAAATTTGGTTGGGTTGGCGAAAAATGGCAACTTTTTTAAAAATGTATTTTTGTCTGTAAAATGAGTTCTAGAGCTTCCTTACTAATATGAATAGGTTTATAAAAACAGTTTTTGACCATGAAATAAAAAACTGTTATCAGAAAAGTTTTAAAGCCAACCGATTTTAAGTTATTGAGGATTTCTGATTTTCTCTACCAAGATCACTATCCCGACGTGGCACTACACCTATGAAAAACTTTTTTCTATTGTTATTTCACATATATTGAAGATTATTTTTACCTAAATGATACAAATAATGAAGTGAATCCGACAGTATATCAGAGAAGAAATTTGAAAAAATACTCAGATTTTATTAGTTTATCATCAGTGTCGATCTGTTATGACAGGAAGAAAAAAGACTATTTTCTTCGTTACATAACTGATCGGCTCTGATGATGGTTTTATACAGATTGAAATATTGCAATGTTAGCCAATAAATACAACATTAATTTATAACAACTTTATGTTTTATATAATTTGATTTATTTATTGATCTTAAAAAAAAAGAAAAGAAAAAAAGAAAGAAAGAAAGAAAGAAATGAGAAAAGGCCTGAGTAGAAATTCAAGAAACAATCTATTGAATTCCCCTAGAGAGTGACCAACCAATATTCTTAGGTGATGTTATTGTTTGATCATTAAACGTTGATTATAATTTTGAGTTATTAATAGGCCATAATGTGGTTAAGTCTGAATGGAATATTCGTTGTTGAAAAGCTGGTTCCAATTATGGAAATAGTTAAAACATAATTCGCTTTCCATTCGCCTCACAAAAAGGAAGTCGGCTTATTTGAGTCGTATTGTTATCTCAAAATAATTTCACCATTGTCTGAAAGTTTAAAGAAATGTTTTCGCAGATTTCAGGTACAGAACGGTTACTCTTAAAACAGTAAACAGATTTTGGCTAAACTTGCAAATCGGTCGGAAAATTAAAACATATTACAGGATGACCCAGTAAAAAATAGAACCCAAATTATTCATTTATTTTCCCATTAAACTAACCCTAAACCCTACCCCTAACCCTAACCCTAAACCCTAACCTTAACCCTAATCCCCCTAGTTAAAAATTAACAGTTTTAATACAAAATTTGTGGGTTCTGTTTTTTTTCTGGGTCCTCCTATATACGGGGAAACACTTTCCGTATTATTCATTTTGTCCATTACACTTGTAATGGTTGAGTATCGAGATTATTGTACTTTTTGACACACCCTGTATTCTGAAAAAAAAATACCTTCTATTCATTCTTCATTTCTGTCTTGATAAATACAGCTTAATCGTGGTACTTTTTTGACACACTTCGTATTCTGAAAAAATTAATGAATGGAACTTTTTTTTTCAGAATACAAGTTGTGTGAAAAAGTAAAAAATCTCGATACTTTTTTGACAACTTATAAATATATATATATATATATATATATATATATATATATATATATATATATATAAGATTTGACATATCTATTTATTTGGTGACAAAGGAACAGTCAGTCACAACCATTTTGGTTTCATGCGTCAACAATCATAAGGTGAACATGTTTCAAATGTTTCAATTTGAAACATGTTCACCTGATGATTGATGACGCATGAAACTAAAATGGTTGCGAATGTTCCTTTGTCACCAAATAAATAGATATGTCAAACCTTTATATATTTATTTATTATATTATATAACAGCTCTATTTTATATTGAGCACTCTTCCAATAATACTGCGTTTGGCACACCGTTCCAGTAAAAGCTGAAACAGTGACAATCCCCCACTATATATATATATATATATAATATATATATATATATATATATATATATATATATATATCACGTTAGATGAGTTGAAAGGCATGATTATTTCAATAAATCTTTAAAAACAATGTTTACATCTTTAGTAAAATATTCTAATTATCAAAGATGAAGATAAAACAACTCATTTTCTGATATATATCTACAATTTACCTTTATGTTTGTGGTAGTAAACAAACCAACACGGTCGGACTTGTAGAAGCTTTATTCTACATAGAATACAGTGGTAGATTTTTGACCAGTTTATATAGTTATTAGAAGGGTAGGGGAGGTAACTCAGTTACTTATTACAATGTTTCTTTGTATCTCTGATTCTTGCAAAATTTAGGGACCTGTGAATGAAGTAAATCAATTTCCATCATCAGGATAGATGTTGGTTCCAGTGTGGTGGTGTTGTTTCCGGACAGACATTGTAGAAGAAATAAATTAGACGTTTATTTGGTGTCATTCAGATTTTAGGTCTGTCAATGAAAAGAGATTTAATATTGCTGTAAATATTGACTTAGGCTATCGCATTTATTTCCTTTACGATTTCAATCTTGCGTCATAAACAAGCGATTTTGTAAAGCCCAGGGCGGGGAGGGAAGGGAGTTATGTAAAAATCGAAATAAAAAGAAGTGAAAAACGAACATCCTCATTGGTGGAATAGAGCGTGATCGCGAAAAGCAGAAAACTGGAAAATAAAAAGAGAATTTATTAAACTCAGGAGTCTCGCGTATAGAAATATTTAGCAAACTAGATTCAGAAGTGTATTACTAGTGAGAATCAATTATTGGTAATTTATGAGGAAGTGCGTCCCGGTCTCCTACCTCAAAAATTGCTACCCGGTGATTATCAAAATAACATCTCAGAATAAGGTGTTGGTTTTATTGAGCTTAGGTTTTATTAGTCTCCACCAATTTTCCTTTATAAAATGTCCCACACTCGATCTTTGTACAAACAAACATGCAAACATACACACAGACATATACAATATTTCCTTTATATATACTAGCAAATATATGCACCCTCTGGGTGCAAGTATTTAAGTTTTAATATAATAAAATATCGTGTTAAATTAGAAAGGCTAATGAAACTGAATAAGAATTCAGATAAAAATATTTGGAACAGAGGGGGTATAATCGGAAAATAGAACAACTTTGAAACTAACTGTTCCACCATTTTCCCTTACTCCCGTCTTTCAGTGGTAAATTTCCCTAATTTAACTATTTAGTTAAAATAGGAAGAAAATAATAAAATTACAGTTATTTCTTTATGTTAATAGATTTCTGTTAAGATTTATCCCCGAGATTTTTGCTCATATTTATTAAGATAAACCAACAATTAGAAATCAATAATACTAAGCATATATTTATTAAATCAAATTTTTTTAGATCAAATATGCAAATTAGCCTTCCCATTCACACTGTAAACCGCTATTTCGTTGAATATATAAATATAATTGCCGGTTATTAGTATGTAGATATTGTTAACAGTCTTAATGATGTAAAACAATTTTACTAATAATTGAGGTTTAAATAAAAAATAAAATCATGGAGAATGTGAGTGAAATAACAAAGGGAATTGTGACTTGTATAGTAATATAGTTTCGGTTACAGACAGACAAACCCACAATCTCCATTATAATAAGATATGAACCGAATGAATAGCTAGTCAAAACATATTTGGTAATTTATGAGGAAGTGCGTCCCGGTCTCCTGCCTAAAAAAAAACGCTACCCGGTGACTATCAAAATAACAACCACAGCTCGTCGTAATTCTTGTTTATTTATCGTAATTTGTCGTAATTCTTGTTTAGATATGAAGATGGATATATAGTTTGGAATAGACTGAGATAGATAGATAGATAAACAAACAAAATAATATAGATAGATATGAATAAATGGGGATAGATAGATATTTTCGACAAGTAAATGTATTGGGGGGGGGATCGCTTCTTTTTTTGGCGTAATTCTTGTTTATTTAAACTAAAAACAAGACCATTAACAAAACATGAATAAAAGAAAATCTTAGTATCTAAAGTAGATAAATATGAACAAATTGAGATAGATAGATAGATAGATAGATAGATAGATAGATATGAAGATGGATAGTTTTGAATAGACTGGGCTGGGTCGTTATTTTAATAGTCACCGGGTAGCAATTTTTGAGGCAGGAGACCGGGACGCACTTACTCATAAATTACCCAATTATTTCCCAAATAGTTTGATAACGTAAAAAAACAATTTGACAGCTCCAAGATAAAAACACACTCGTCTGATACTTTCCTCGTTCTATTCGCCGGGTTTACTCCTATGGCTTGCTGCAAGGTCCCGAAATCTATGCTTTTAGGACAACCTGACCTTGCCTGATGGTCGATTTATTGTAACCCCAGCCAAAATTCTTTAAGGAACGAGTTACTATACTGTGTTCCTCTTTATATATATATATATATATATATATAATATATATAATATTATATATATCATGATTTTTGATAGAGGATTATATATATAATTGATAATTTTGAATCATATTACACGACCAGACACCATTTACGACATCCGGAGCACTGGACAGCTGTTTCGACCTCCTTTGGTCTCATGCAGTGCATACCACAATTTCCGCCCACTAGAGATTGAACCAGCGGACCACAGCGTGAAGAGCGGCGACTCAACACACTGGACCACCAGCCCATGCCACAAACGGAGAATGCCAAATCATCTAGTCAATGGTAACATTAATTCTAATTGCGCAGCCACCTAACCTATATTGCCATGTATCCCATCACAGGATTACAGAGGGCAAGGGCATCTCTAGGACAACGACCTCCCAATTCGGGGCCTGAATCCACAGAACGCAACCTAATGGGCAAAGGGTATATATTGAATTTTTGATAGAGGAATTATATATATAATTGATAATTTTGAATCATATTACCACGACCAGACAACTCGTCAAACACCATTTGCGACATCCGGAGCACTGGACAGCTGTTTCGACCTCCTTTGGTCTCATCAGCAGTGCATACCACAATCTCCGCCACTAGAGATTGAACCAGCGGACCACAGCGTGAATTTCTATTTTTTGTAATCTGTGTCCACTGTGAGTTTCTAGTTGGAGGGGATATATATATATATATATATATATATATATATATATATATATATATATATATCCCCTCCAACTAGAAACACACAGCGGACACAGATTACAAAAAATAGAAATTACGCTGTTTTGGTTGATTTTACGGCGTATCAACTCTTGTTGGATTATTTTATGCCGATGACGTTTTGTTTTATTCATTTTTGATAGGTATTCAAAAGTGGTTAAAAAAAATTTATTTCAGCTAATTTTTTTCATTTGTTCCATGGATGAATCCCTAACAGAGTCACTCAGTGGGTCACAGCGGACCTTGAATTAATGACGATAAAGGGGTACTCCACTCCTCCTCCACAGCTCCAGAATTTGAACATCTCCATTATATGCAGTTTAACATCATACCCGAGAAATTAGACCCTCAGCCACTGTCTTCTAGAACATGTGATAAAAACGCTGGGGTTTGCCATAGGGTCAATAGGGTTGGGACAATCATATAGGTCTTAGGGCTTGACATGACTAGCCGATTGACCATATGGGGTCCCTCCAACCGCCCGTCTAGCCTAAGTAAGGACCAAAGTAGAGTACCATAGAATTCTCAGCCACCAGGATCCTTCCTTAAGCCTCCCGGGTCGCCTTGTCCGGCCCGCAGGTGGTCCCATTAGGGGGGGGGTACCACCTGCAGAGGTGCAGTCGTTATATTCTACTGACTCAGCCGACAGGGCGGAACGCATTTTTTTTTTTAATTGCTGAATTTCCTTGGTTCAAAAATATTCCTTAAACTGAATTAAATTATTTGCATTGATGGTATATAAGGTGTTTTGAAAAAAGTATTTTTGTACTTTTTGACACTCCGGGTATTCTGAAAAAAATAACATTCCATTCATCAATTTGTTCGGAATACAAGGTGTATTAAAAAGTATCAAGTTTAAAGCTGTATTTAGCAAGATAAAAAGGAAGAATGAATCGAACGTTATTTTTTAGAATACAAGGTGTGTCAAAGAGCACAACAAATCTCAATACTTTTTTGTCACACCTTGTATGCTTTCAGACCATGTAGAGGAAAATATAAATTAAAGTACGCATTTCAGAGATGCATTGACAAATGGAAAACTCGCTGGAATAAGTGTCTTAAATTTCACTTTTTCGGGAAACATAAGAAATTTCATTCTTTGCTAATTTTAATCTAGAGAAAATAAGGACTGGGTTTATTGCCCAGCACCTGAGGCGCCCCCTCGAGGAGGAATGCTGACGACATAGATGCATTTTTTGTGCCTACCACCCATGAGCTTTACATCTTACATGATTGAGTTGCAACAAAGGATTATACGAAAAGGGGACATTTTGATCAATATGGTGGAAAACCAACAAAGTCTTGTGTAAGATATTGCTGGGGTGCTTTGGATTGTTATTAATTATATTTTGATGAAAGCTTTGTTAGCCGCACAGCAAGTTTTCTTTTTGTTTATTGTTTATTGTTTATTGCAATATGTGTATATAATGTCGCAAAAAATCACTTAAATAATCACCGAAAACAACTGCAATAATTAAAACTTGGGAATCCACAATTGTTCCTACAACATTCCACTACCAATTGTTATTACCTCCCACTTCTACTACTCGTTCTCGTTAAAAACGAGACACGAAACCATACCATCGTTTCCTACCTGATGATGGCAAACTGTATTGCCGAAAGCGCTCGTTTTGAAACCTCTGGTGGACTGTTACACCCCAACACCAAAAAGATGGCCCGAAAATTAGAAAGGATCAACCAAAAACTTGTCCGACAAGAATTGTCTGTACAGTTCAACAAAACTTGTAGAAAAGAAAATGCTGCCAAAATACACTTATTTAATAATATATATATATATATATATATATATATATATATATATATATATGTGTGTGTGTGTGTGTGTGTGTGTGTACAAAATTCCTTTTCTAAAATAATAACATATTCCGCCCTTTTTTTTTTACTTTATATACAAAATACAGTAAATATCTAATCATTTATGAAATACAGAACTTAAAAATAAAAATTTAAAAAAATAAAAATAATTAATCGTAAAAAATTCCTTTACTAAAAATCTTTTGAATTCCAACCGTCACATTTCTTAATACCCATCCCCTTCCGTTTAAATTGTTTCGTCTTGTTGCCAACATCTCAAAAATCCGCTACATTTGGATGACAAAAGATATACATAGAGACATGACCGACATATATATGGCGCGAATGCCCACATTTGTGAATATTGTAACGACTTTCGTTCTTTTTTGCAGTATTAAGGTTTTGTGTTTTGTAAACTGATTTGACATTCCTCTCCGACCCAAACAACTATGGAGTGAATGAGCTCTGATGATGATTTTTGTAAAATTGAAATACTGATCAGTATCAGCTATGATTATATTATAAATTGTTTTCTTCTTTAACAGCATTGTGTGATGTTTTCATTCCACCTTTTCATACGCATATATATTTGTGTATGGGATGTGTGTGTGAATGTGCATCACACAACCCAGCTGGATGTAAGGTATAATTAATACACAATCTCAAGCGATGACGCCATAAAATAAAGAACGTAAAGTAAACAAACATCATTAACAGTGAGAAAATGATTTCCATCAAATTGTCGCGACTTTTGATCGATTTTATGATCGTTAAATTGGTCTTTGAAGAGCCACACTGATTGATCGGAAGGTGCTTTCAGCGCAAAGACAAAAAAAATAAAAAATAAAAATACACAAGTTTTTAGCTAAAAAACCGCAGCCGGTGGAACAATTCCCAGGCTGCCGCTATCGCTTCCTTTTACACAGTCCACATATTTTTTTATAGGTAAATTGTTTTTTGAATAGATTCTAAAAAGCGAATTCTTTTAATGGTCATTTTAAAAGGTTTAAATCGGTAACATATTCTCTAATGGTTTAAAAGAATTAAACTATCGTACGAAGATACTACCAAAATATATTAGGATACTTGCACATCTTTCCGGTATATTTTCTAACTAAGGGCTTCTTTTAAGGGTATCTTTTAAGTCATGTAATAACTAACAGGATATGTATCACTTTGATCAAAGGTTTATTTTAGCCCATTTTCTTGCACCACGCAGATTGAGCCCAGCCACAGTAAAACGTCTGTACTGCGTCACATCTTGGCTGGAACTGAAAACCTAACACGTCAAATCACGTGACGCGCGAGATTCCCACTTTTACCAACGGTCAGTATTTAAACAGATTTTTGTAGATACAAAAGTAATATGATCATCAACGCGCACGAGCGAGGATGATGAACTGGCTGGTTTTAATGACTTAGAATAGATTCTAAAAAAGTGAATTATTTTAATGGACATTTTAAAAGGTTTAAATCGGTAACATATTCTCTAATGGTTTAAAAGAATTAAACTATCGTACAAAGATACTACCGAAATATATTAATATAAAATATATTAGGATTCTCGAAATATAAAATATATTAGGATTCTTGTACATATTTCTGGTATCAATATCTAAACAGATTTTTGTGGATACAAAAGTAATATGATCATAAGCGGATTCATCAGAGGATTACCACAGGAGGAGAAACTAAGATAGCGAACGTAAGAAATTCATAGTGAGGGGGAGAGGAACAATTTTTGGCGAGTACCCAAGTCAGACAACCTATTACTGGTAGACGAATTTCTCCAGGATTCAGAGATGAAATTCTGAACGCGCACGAGCGAGGATGATGAACTGGCTGGTTTTGATGACTTGGAACAATCCTTGTTAACCAATTGAGGTTGCGGGGTTTTTTGTGCTACTATATCCTTTTTGAATATGGTCATATTGATATTTTTCCGTGTATATTATGTATTCCTAGTAATGCTTGCAAATTTCACTCCGGAGCGTAGTTAGTGTGCTCACGAGCCAAAATGAGTAAATATTGCGTTTCCTACCACAATATATATATATATATATATATATATATATATATATGTGTGTGTGTGTGTGTGTTTGTGTGGTTTTAGCTGCAAAAACATGTGTCTGTATTTCGGTGAAGTCACACTGAAAGTATCGTTTCCAGCTAGGTCGTTAAGCAGCGATGAACCTTTAAATGAAGTATGTCTTCGCATTTAGTTTTCATCCGGCCTTTTATGAGTTTATGAATACGTTATGTGTCGATAGACTTAATAATTTAGTTTGCCAAGTTATGCAAATAAAATCGTTGTTGGCCCTTGCGCTCGTAATTACCTCACGTGCTAAATAACAATACGAGGTATTTACATAATGATGTAGTAAGCCAATGTTCAGAATATTTTCATTGGTAGATTTTCAAGATTCTAACGAATCAAAAGTTCATTTCTTAAAAGTTTATCTTAATATTCATCAAAATAATTATCTAAATTAAAATCTAGGAGAAGGAAATCTTGTAATGTATTGTCTGATCAGTGCACCCAAGGACCAGACTGAATAGGAAGTGCATGGGGGTTAGGTGCAGCCTGGAAACGAAAACAGGATGTGGCCCTGACCTGACCTTTGGCACCTGGAAATGCAGGTGAACATTTGACATGATTTAGGTGCAGAAATCTGTTGACGTAGCCCATAGCCAATAAAAGCAGCCTGTGTGGGCGAAGAGGCGTGTCTACAGAAAGACTGCGTAGGTGTCACGAACAAAGAGGCGTCACACCGACCGGGGGTCAGACTACAATAAAAGAAGCCCGTAGAGATCGATTAGACAGACAACGATCAGGTTCGAGATCACTTGAAAAGAACACCCAAAGGCTCCATGTTTGCGTAACCCTGCCAACGACTCTCAGTTGTACACAACCGAGGGAATAAACATCTCATCTTACATTTTCCTAAATACAAGTGTTTGTGTTCTTTGACGGGTCCAATGTGTAAACATCTCAAAATCTTCAAACCTGTTAAATTCTGCTTGCAAAACTGGAGTTTAACGTCATACCCAGGACACTAAGAGACTCAACCACCGCTTTCTACCACATATAGGATTAAAAAGGTTGGGGTAGCCATGAGAGCAATAGCGTCTTCATTCACCATTTTAATCATCAGGGATCTCTAACCACCACTAACAGATGTTCCCATTGGGGGCGATTCTACCCCTCTGCAGGGTACAGTCTTTATATTCTACAGTCCCAGCCAACAAGGCGGTCATCATTTAAGTTACAGACTTGCTGTGCAATATATATAAATGACCATACATACATACACACATACCTGGCTAATACTCTCCTATTATTGGTCAGTTTTACCAACACAAACATCGCAGTTCCTACCACGTATTCTTGTATATTGATGAGTACTGTCGTTTTTTTAGACGGTTAGTGTAGAAACAGATTTTAAGTTCATGGTTGTTGAAATTCAAATCCGAACCGTTAGGTGATTGCTGTTCTGTAAGCACGAGCTGAACCGACTCCTTTCCGGTTACGAAAACTGTGGGAACGGAAGCTACAGTTATGTAACATAAAGATAAAACAAATGAAACTCCTCTTACCTCGGGCTAGGAAAAGAAATGGCGCCCGAAGGTTAAGTTTCTTTTATAAGAGTACAGACCGGAAGTGAGGTGGTTTGTGGGAGACGAGTGAAGTAATAAATGAGCCGAATTTCTTGGCAGTAAGGGAGCGACGTGATTGTGAGCAGACCGTGAGCGACGTGATTGCGAGCAGACAGAAAAGATTGAGTAGAGATTTCACAAGTAAGCTTAGAGTTAGTTAAGCCGTGAGACACTCTAATGTAAGCACGGACTGACCTCACTCCCTGCACGCGGTTGAGAATCCCAGCGAGAAAGTTCTGATTCTGACGTTAATTTATGAGATGCTAGGATAAACGGTTTTGAAGGATGATGTCGAACATTCTCATACGTTGTGTGTGTGTGTATGTAAGAAAGAGAGAGAGAAAGAGAGAGAGAAAGAGAGAGAGAGAGAGAGAGAGAGAGCGTGTGTATGGAAATGTTAGTTGATTAATCGTTGGTGATCACAACAAAGTATATGCCTTGTGTTGTCTCTGAGAACTAATTGCAACCTTGGCATAATCAGACCAGCTTCTTGAAGAATCAGACCAATCTACAAAAGAACAATTAGGAGAAATAGAAAGAGACATGAAGATAGCTACATACTAAAAGAAAGAGATAAGAATAAGAAAATACAGTCAGCTAGTCCAGAAAGTAACTATAATATTTAAATATGAGGGTAAAACCACCTATATCTCTCCTAATCCATAGAAGAATAGAGAACAAGACACCGATTCATCATCCCTCCATATATATATATATATATATATATATATATATAAAGATAAATCTAATGAGTCAGACGAACCTACTAAAAGTTTCGCTTAATGCTCTTCAGGGCTAAGATCTACTTTTAGTAGGTTCGTCCGACACATTAGATTTATCTTTATTATTTGCTCTACTTATGTATTGAGCACTTTTTACTTGTTAGCTTTAGTCTCCTGGCGGTTTTGTATGAATATATATATATATATCTTATATATATATATATGCAAATAAATTGTTTTTTTCTTTTGGCCAAAATATTGTACTAATAGATTATTTTTTGTTGGTACGATTATCTTGGTCTTTTCTTTTTTCCAAAAATTTTTTTTTCTTCCCGGTTGATGTTTGGTAGTATATTTTTACAATCAAGCTATTTGCTGTTTTTTTTCTCACCGCGAGGATTTACTAACAAGTTTGGTATATTAAATTATATATATATATATATATATATATATATATATATATATATATATATACCGAAGTGGGTATATAACAGTACCCGCACCAAATACTGAATGTCATCATGCGTCCTGGAATCTGCATTCTACTGACAGTGGTTAATTTCGGTTCTTCATTTACTATCAGCATTTCTCATATTTCACATGTCTTCCAACATCTCCACACTTTTCACCACATGTCCCCATGAAAGTCGCATTTGCCGAAACGTTATAACGTCGACTTCACCATCAAGAATAAACTAAGATTTTGGAATAATTCGTGATTTTTCTATTTTCTGCATAAATACATTCATACATATATGCAGGTATGTGTAGGCCTGTGGTTTAATGGTTAGAATTGTAGAAAATCGACTCGTCGGCCCGAGTTCAATTTCTGGATGAAGCTGTTTGCATTTCACATGGCGCTAATAGCCCCCTGGCATGCATCCAATTCTCCCTCCAACTATGGGTAAATAGCAGGATAGGCTGGGCTCTTTAACCTTTAACCAGCCAAGGAGAAGGAAAACTCTGAATTCAAATCTATTAAACTCCGTTTAAAAATGATCTTGTGTCGCATCCTGCTCATGCGGAGGGATTGATAAATACATACATGCAAATGTGTGTGAATGTGTGTTTGTTTGTTTGTTTTGTTTTGTTTTGTTTTACGGCATATCAACCTCAGTGGGTCATTTAATGCCTATAAAGTTTTGAAATAAATCAATTCTTAATGGATAATACAATTTTTTATAAATACATTTTTCTATTTAACCCAAAGAGGAGACCCTAACAGGTACTACCACTCCGGGTCAGAGTGGACCAGGGAGCAATGGTGATGAAGGGGTGCTCCACATTCCCCAAACCTCCAAAACTGGAACTTCACCATCAGAAAGAGTTTAACGTTATTCCCAGGACATGTAGACCCACAGCCACCGCCTTCTAGCACCCATATGATTAAAAGGGGTTGGGGCTTGCCATAAGGGCAATAGGGTTGGGAAAATCATATAGGTGCTAGGGCTTGACGTGACCAGCCGATTGATCGGAGGGGGCCTCTCCGACCGCCCGTCTAGCCCAAGATAGGGCCAAAATGGAGTATTGCATGTCATGAACTTCTCATCCACCTGGGCTTTATCCTTAAGCATCACGGGTCGCCTCCCACGGCCAACAGGTGGCCCTATTGGGGGAGTCTTACCCCTCTGCATTCGGTGCATTCTAACGCCCCAGTCGACAGGGCGGGTGTGTATGTGTGTGTGTGTGTGTGCGTGTGTGTGTGTGTGTGTGTGTGCGGGGAGGAGCACCGGGAGATATCTGGATGAAAATATTGGAGATTCAGATTGTCATTAAGCAAAATATAGATAACTAATTCATTGACTTCAAAGCAAATGGGGCGTTGTTAATTCGGAAAATATCTTTCCACTTATGACTATGGATTAAAACGGAGATGAAATATGTTCCGCCAAAATATTATTTGCCTCTTCTTTTTCTTTTCTTTTTCTTTTTTTGTACCTGTGATTATACTCTTGTCTGTGTTTATGTGTGTATGTTTAGATATTTTACGGTCAATGGAACCATATGCGACTTGGTCATTAGGCGAATATTATAGATAACACTACGCTGAATTACTTTATTATTTTCCTTGTTTCTTTAGTTATATAGATAGATGAAATCATTGAAAAGAAAGAAGGAAAGAAATAAGCAAATAAGCAAACACTGACATGAAAATAATCTAATGGAAAATGATAGATAGATAGATGACATCTATCTATCTATCTATCATTTTCCATTCTTCTTGATAGATAGATGACATCTATCTATCTATCAAGAAGAAAAGAAGAAAGAAAGAAAGAAAGAAAGAAAGAAAGAAAGAAATCCAATGTATCAGAAGAAAATAATAGATAGAAAAATGACATACTTGAAAAGATAATAGAAGAAAGAAAGAAAGAATGAAAGAAAGAAAGAAAGAAAGAAAGAAAGACAGAAAGAAAGAAAAAGAAAGAAAGAAAGAATATGGACATGAAATCACCCAGAAGAAATGATAGATGGATAGCATCCTTGAAAAGAAATAATTGAAGAAAGAAAGAAAGACAGAAAGTAATAAAGGAAAATGAACTAAATGATATATATATATATATATATATATATATATATATATATATAATAAGTTTTTTTTTAATAGTTTGTTTGAAGCATTGTACGTATGTGCAAAATATAAATTTGAAGGCAATTTACAATGCAATGGAATAGGTGTTGAAAATGATGTTTATTTACCTTTTTATTCCTAAATATTTTCGGGAAAAATTCCCATCATCAAAGGTCATAGAAGTACTTGTGTTTTTTAGTACTTATCCCACGGCGCCGGCGTAATCGTTTGTTGTTATTAAGTTGAAGGAACACCAGATATTTGAAATGTTCGGGGTTTTCGTGATGGCATGTCGCTCCGTTTTTACGTGCGCTCGTGCAGAAAGCCCTTATTTCACCACGCCTGAGCGAGGCTTAATTTATAGTTTTAAAAAAATTTTAAAAAACTAAAAGAATTTCGAAGATATATATATATATATATATATAGATATATATATATATATATATATATATATATTCCTTTTAGTTCATTTGTCCGCCGATCGATTAGCAGGTACCTTTTTAAATCGTTTAAAATGATGTTATACTATAGTAAAAATGTATGTTCTATCATCATCATCACCATGATCATCATCATGTCGCGGTTGTAGCAAGGATATTCATGAAACGTCTCGACAAACATCCCTATGATTCATTGCTCTCGAGAGATCCTTAGCATAGCATCCAGCATCCGTACAGATCTATTCAATGTGGGTCTTTGCTGGGGGGGGGGGATACACTGTCGTGCTGGCTTCCCCATGAAAACATCGCTTAGGATATAATCCTTGCTTTCCCAGCAGTGTACAGCTGCTTCATTGTGGTGTGTTATTAAGATTGCACGCAGCATACTTGTGCAGCTCCCATCAAGGCAATTTGTTAAAATCCAAGTGGTGCAACAATACAGTAGCACTGATACAACTATGGTTTGGAAAAAATATCTCACTGAAAGTTATGTTCAATATTTATTGGAATATTTTGGTTATATATATATATATTTACCAACCCCTCCGTACGAGCAGGATACGACACAAGGTCAATTTCTTAAGCGGAGTTCAACAGGTTTTTAATTCAGAGTTTTCCTTCTCCTAGACTGGTTACCTAACCATGGTGAAAGAGCCCAGTCTGTCCTGCTATTTACCCATAGCTGGGGGGAGAGTAGGATTCATACCTTTCCCAAGGGTATTAGCAAAAAGTTAAATACAATTACCACATCCAGGATTTGAACTCTTGGCGACGAGTCCATCTCCCATATTTTTGTTATATAAGGTGTGCTACAATACACCACTTAAATCTATAGACTGAGCGGGGTATAAACGTGGTATAAACGTCAACCAATCAACAGCCTGAATACGTGGCTGGTTGACTACTTAATCACTGGTACTGAGAGGCATCCATTTGCAATCTTTGGCGAAGGACTTGCAAGACGGGGGCGCACCAAGGAACAACCAAAGGATTCTTTACCAAGGATCGCGCTCTGCTTTACACAAAGGATATCCGCTGGACAAACGCTCTTGCTTGAACCCTAGAGGATGGCCACTAAAATCGTAACAATACGTTGGCAAAAATGTTCTGTAGTACGCTAAAAATGTTTTACACAATTATTGAAAACTCTATGGTTTGGTTTGGTTTAGTTTTACGGCAGAAGAAGAATAGAAGTAAGAAAGTAAGGAAAGAGATATACAACATATATGTATACATTAAATATCACCAGTGCTTGTTTTTTGAGCAAAAATAATAATGGTTTGGTTTATATTCGTGAAGAAATTTAAGAAATAAAATTTAATTGATAACAGCATGGATTTTTTTAATTTAATATTTTAGATAGTAGACATTAACATTTCTTTTCAGAGTAGCTGGATCAATGTAAGGTCTATTTTTGTACATAGGGATTTAAA
>CM042146.1:22490110-22496081 GCA_023376005.1 Doryteuthis pealeii
CGATTAATGACCAGTGTCGTACTGAAGCGATTAACCATATATACAATAAACCGATAATTCATCTGACATCGATCAAGTTATGGAACTAATTTGAACCAATCCCTACAGCTCTTCGCAAAAATTTGGGGATCAACCTCATAAAAACTTTAGAATTTACGCGTCGGTTCTTCGGAACCGTATGTCCAGTGGGTTCGGCCTCTGAACTGGTAAGGTAATAATAACGGTGTGATCCGTGAGGGCCCTACCCCAGGTAATACCTACTCCTTTGATTTAAAGGGATAGGGCTGGGTTTATTGCCCAGTGCCTGAGACGCCCCCCACCTAAGGGAGAATGTCAGTTGGTTTCCAAGCAATTTTTGTGCATGTCATCCCATGAGCTTCGGTCCCTAGGTGGTCCTACATTAATTTTTTCTAAAAATCTGAGAATTTTTTCAGACAATTTTTTTTCTGCGTTATTCGGACTATTGTCCCCATCTTCATTGTTACTTGTACAACGTTTCGGCCGATATGCCCTGCGGCCTTCTTCGGGTATTTCTTGTCGGACTCGGGAACCTTCTCGGACTCGGGAACCTTCTTTTCGAACTAGGGAACTTTCTTTCGAGAAGGTTCCCGAGTCCGACAAAAAATACCTGAAGAAGGCCGGAGGGCATATCGGCCGAAACGTTGTACAAGTAACAATGAAGATGGGGACAATAGTCCGAATAACGCAGATAATACTAATCTTCAAGCCTTATCTCAAACATTCATAGAAATATTTTTTTTTTCTTTACTAAATTTTAAGCGCTGGTTCCCTGAAGGTTAACAGCACAGAAAATGGAATCGGTGAGCTGAGTCACCAGAATTAAAAAGTCTAGAAAATATTCTGGTTTGTTCATATACAATTTAAGGGTAAGGTCAAAATCAGGGGATCAAAATCATGAAAGATATTCACCAGTTTTTTTTTTTTTGTTTTTTTTTTTTTAACTAAATTATAAGCGGTCATGGTCTGGAGGTTAACAGCACAGTAAATGGAATAAGTGAACCGCGTTCGCTAAATTAAAACTCTAGGTCAGATTCTGGTTTGTGTACATACCATTTGGGTGTATATTCAAAATTAGTGGATCAACATCACGAGAGGACATTCATCCAGTTTTGTTTTTCTTTCTTTTTATTCACTAAATTTTAAGTAAGTGATGTTCTGACGGTTAACAGCACAGTAAATGGAATCGGTGAGCTGAGTTCCCTGGATTCAAAATCTAGGACAGGTTCTGGTTTGTGTATATACCATTTTGGTGTATAGTTAAAATTAGCGGATCAATATCACGAGAAGACAATTGTAAGTTGTAATAGTCTTACGACTAACAGCAGAAAAAATGGAATCGGTGAGCCGAGTTCCCAAAATTTAAAAGTTAAGACTAGTCAAAATTAAGGGATCAACATCATGAGAAGATATTCAGCCAGTTTTTTTAATACTATATGTTAAGCAGTGATTGTCTGACGATTAACGGCACAGTAATTGGAATCGGTGAGCCGATTTCCTTAATTTTAAAATCTAAGACAGATTCCGTTGTGTGCGTAATTATACGACCGATATCATCTTGCAACACCCTCTGTTTCAAAATAAGACCGTTCAAATCGTCCAAGATTAAATGCAAAAATGTATATCCCGTTTACCTGGTGTTGCTTATCAACCGAATCATTATTTCTTATGAGTGTTATTACCTCAGCTAGCCGTTTAATTTGAGTGGTAAATTTCTAAAAATATCAAAATATTTTTATTTAACTCTTTTACAAGACCTAAATACAGAAATAAAATTTTCAATCGGGAAAAATCTATTCCTGAAAGAGTAAAAAGAAAATAACATCTTATCTACCGCTGTACTCAGTCTATCCACATCCAGACTAATCAGATATCCTACCGATATAGAGGACGCCTTCCTCAAACCTCGATAATACAATTAACCCTTGTTTTTCCAAAGTGAGAGTTTCGCACATTCCTTACAAATTAAAAGCGAGTTCGATTCACACTGAATTCTCAATACTTGAGACCTTGTATCACATCAAACCAGTTGTGAACATATTGGATAGAAAGGGCGTTTTATCGAGGCGTAATAGTGAGAAAGCTAGTCTCGGAATAGTGGTTTCGATCTTTGCTGTATTTCTAAAAAAATATTAAAACATCGTTTTAACGGTACCAAATGGATATAATGTTGTATACCCCTTCTTACTTCTTTACTTCTAGTCGTCTTTTCTTCTGGCCGGTTTTTGGTTCTTCTATTATCTTGCGTCTGGAATCTTCTAAGGTCTGGACTTTATTGGGGACTTCGGGTCTGGTTTCTGTTAGGGATTTCTCCTTATCAGAAGCTCTGTGTCACTGTTAGTTTTTAGTAAACACAAGACTTCGATTTTCTTTTAATGTTACTTTATTCGGTAAATCCCCAACAAAGACATAACATAGCGCGCGTATGCAGAGTTACAGTTTAGACAGAGCATCATGGCCGACTGCTCTGTCTGACGTCCACTGCAAACTAAACTAAAGCTCCTTACTATTCTTAAACCGGAACAGGTTCTTCTGTGCCTTCCGGTTCCCACGATTTATCCCCGGAAGGCAAGGTGAGAGTGAGGTCAAACGCCGTCACTCACTTTCAAGGCCATCAACTGCACTGATCGCCACCATATTTTCTATACTACCTTACATAAGTATGAAAAGGGTCATCCCCTCAGAATTACAGGGGATTGACAATAATCTCATGCCACCGCATAGATTATGTAACATAACATAAACAAAGGGGAATCACTCTTAACTGATAAATTACTTATTTATTTTCCTATTAAACTAACCCTAAACCCTAACCCTATCCCTAACCCCGTCTTCTTTTTACCTGGTAGATCAATAAATAAATGAATAATTTATCAGTCAAGAATGGTTCCCCTTTGTTTATGTTAGACTTATAGGAATTTACCAAAATTGCTTTATCTAATTCTTTATCTAACCACTGAAATGAAAAGTTCAATCTGAAAATAAATCTATACTTGAAAGAGGAAAATAAAAATAACATTTAATTTGTCTGTTTACGTCGGCTTTCTACAGCTGATTGCATCAGGGTCATCCAACGAATAGACTGGATGGCTTCTTCAAATCTCAAAAACACAATTAACCCTATTTGGCGGATTCATACTTTTCCCAAATACAAAATGATGCAGCTCTAACCGTTTCCACATCCGGTGCCGGTAATCATTTCACCTGTTGCAACCCATGTAATGATATATATATATATATATATATATATTATATATATTTTTGCTAGAAGGCAATTATGAATGCATGTATCGCATAAAATTCGATAATTATAGAAATAATCTTGACAAGTAAATCCCGCAAAGGATGGCTCGCTATGCAGAACACCGTACAGACTGTTTCGACTTTATTAAGTCTCTTCAGCGATGTATACTAACGACTCCCCTCCGACAGGAATCGAAACCGGGACTTCACAGGCATAGTCAGAGACCATATCCGTTCGGCCGCCGGTACATAGCGAACAATCCCTGCGAAATTAACCTTGTCAACGATACTATTACACGCCCCTGCCATAGTGGGCAAGTGGACGTTTATTTAGTAAATATATATATATATATATATTATATATATATATATATATATATATATATTTGGGAGAATATGTGCTTAATTGAAGTCAAACCTAATTTTTTGAAAGTTAATTCATTAATAATTAATTAGGCGGGATTAACTTTCAAAAAATTATTAATGAATTAACTTTCAAAAATTAGGTCCCACTTCAATTAAGCACATATTCTCCCAATATTGTCGGCTGAAAATAGCCATATATATATATATAAAAGATATGAAAACCCACAAAATGCTGTTAAAGTGAAACATTTTATAACTTAGCTGATATTGACAATATTTCGATTTTATGAAAATCGTCATCAGAGCTTGTTTATAATCCGTGTTGTTAAGAGCGGAGACAAAATCATATGAGTTTCAAAACAAAAATTTTGACGTTGCTAAAAAGAAAAAAGTTATACAATAATTTCGAATGTGAGCACTTCCGCCGCATTTTTCTCGGTCATCAGGTATTGTGTATTTTATTGTAACAGTTTTAAAAAAAAGAAGATATAATGACAAGATTTGACACTAGACGAATTCTCTTATTCTGATGACCGAGAAAAATGCTGCGGCGCGTACATAGCGAACAATCCCTGCGAAATTAACCTTGTCAACGAATTATTACACGCCCTGCCATAGTGGGCAAGTGGACGTTTATTTAGTAAATATATATATATATATATATATATATATATATATATATATATATATTTGGGAGAATATGTGCTTAATTGAAGTCAAACCTAATTTTTTGAAAGTTAATTCATTAATAATTAATTAGGCGGGATTAACTTTCAAAAAATTATTAATGAATTAACTTTCAAAAAATTAGGTCCCACTTCAATTAAGCACATATTCTCCCAAATATTGACGGCTGAAAATAGCCATATATATATATATAAAAGATATGAAAACACCACAAAATGCTGTTAAAGTGAAAACATTTTATAACTTAGCTGATATTGAACAATATTTCGATTTTATGAAAATCGTCATCAGAGCTTGTTTATAATCCGTGTTGTTAAGAGTGGAGACAAAAGTCATATGAGTTCAAAACAAAAATTTTGACGTTGCTAAAAAGAAAAAAGTTATACAATAATTTCGAATGTGAGCACTTCCGCCGCATTTTTCTCGGTCATCAGGTATTGTGTATTTTATTGTAACAGTTTTAAAAAAAAGAAGATATAATGACAAGATTTGACACTAGACGAATTCTCTTATTCTGATGACCGAGAAAAATGCGGCGGAAGTGCTCACATTCGAAATTATTGTATAACTTTTTTCTTTTTTCCAACGTCAAGGTTTTTTTTTTAACTCATATGACTTTCGTTTCCGCTCTTAACAACACGGATTATAAACAAGCTCTGATGACGATTTTCATAAAATCGAAATTTGTTCAATATCAGCTATGTTATAAATGTTTTCACTTTAACAGCATTTTGTGGTGTTCATATCTTTTATATATACTCATACCGTCGGATTCATTTCCTTTCTTTTAACTATATATATATATATATATATATATATATATATATATATATATATATATTATATATATATATAAAAGTAATTGGTAATTTGGTTGAAGCATTGTTAAGTATGTTATAATATATTAATTTGAAAGCAATTACAATGCAAATAAAAAATAAAAACAAAAAGATGTTATTTTTTAATAAACATTTTAGACAAATGTTTATTTTTTATTTGCATTGTAATTGCTTTCAAATTAATATATATATATATATATATATATAGGGTGTCGAGAAGTCGCGCACCATATAATTTGTTTTTTGGTTTTTCAGATTTTATTGCGTATGGGTGAGAGATTAACAATACAAGAAAGCGTTAAATTGGTTTTTACGTTTGGAAGAGATGGGGCTACATACCGCTCTGTAGCTGAAGAATTCAACCTCACTCATCACGAGCTAGAAAAACCATTGAACCATACCACTGTCTGTCGTTTGATAAAACGTTTCCGAGAAACTGGCTCAGTTGCTGACCGCGAGAGATGTGGTCGACGAAAGAGTGCAACTGATGAAGCAACATCAACTATGGTTTTGGCGAATGTTGCAATCAGTGAAATCAGTAAGGAAAATAAGCCAGGAGCTTACGATTAGCAAATCATCAGCACATCGTATTCTTAAGACAGAAATTTCATCCGTACAAAATCACCACTGAAACCCTCAACAGAGTAAAAGAGAGTTTTATAAAGAGAATTGATGTATATATCAATGGAGAGGGTGAACAATTTGAGCATCTATTATGAGTATGATGAATAAAATTGATATTCATATGTCTTTTATACTTTTCATATGTATTTTCATACATGGTGCGCGACATTTGGGACACCCTAATTCTCTCTCCC
>CM042146.1:22496181-22536181 GCA_023376005.1 Doryteuthis pealeii
GCTACGCAACACGTTTGATCGGCGATTTTGCGATAAGCCTTAAGTTATTGCCATGCGAAAATAAATATTATCCGCCTTAATTTGTTCCAGAATTACTATTATACTACTATATATATCATAGATAGGATATATATAATATCCCTATATTATATAGATATGAGGCATAATCGATCCTCACTGACAAAGCTAAAGCACAATTCTTCCAGGCGGGTGGTCTGTAAGCAGGTTGTTGGCGCTGGTTACGCGATGTCACCACATGGCACCCTGAATGCGAGGCGCCCTTGAGATCAGCTGTGATGGGGAGCTGCGCCACCAACGAAATCGCTGCGTCTATGCAGTCTGCTGAATAAAAGTCGTGAGACGCGATGCACCCCACGAGCGATAGAGCAGCGTATATCGGGCCACCTGGCTCCCACTCTCCTACAACCAACATTCGTGAGGTGAGCGGACGAAACATCGCTGGGCCACTGCTCTGGGGAGAAGCAAACGGGTGTAGCTCATAACGTAGACGTTCTACTGTGGAAGCAACACGACGGAACATGCCAGCGTAGTGGGGTCCGCCCAGCAGAGGACCCTACATTGACCAACTAAGCACAAGAGGCAGGTTGCTGGCGCAGAGGACCTCCCTGGGGAAAATGAATGACTAGGAAAGGTTGGCGAGAAGATTCTCATGGAGATCCGTGCAATAGCGCTTACATGATGATGATGTTATGATATACTGAATATTATGTGTCGTGTGTGCGTGTGTGTGTGTGTAGCTGCTATACTATATATAAGTATCATATATTATATAATTATTATATATATATATATATATTGACTCTCTCGTCAATTTTTTCGACGCATGAGGGTTTATACAATAAACACCCTCACATTGATTTGTTTATAGTGGTGAAGGCTTGTGTTGGACCATCCACACTTCTTGGCACAGTCGATAGGAAAGAATTGGTGCATCAAGGGTTGCCACAAACCCAATCAACGACTGACCTCAGGAATTTTTAATTCAGAATTATCTCTCTCCTAGACTAGTTACCAACCCAAGGCTGAAGGGCCCTGTCTGCCCTACTATTCATCCCATAGCTGGAGTGAGAATATATGGATTTATACCTTTCCCAATGGTATTAGCGCTATGTGAAATGCCAATATATATATACCTTTGAATCTATTTCCGGTGAGAGTGCGTGCGCGCGTGTGTGTGTGTGTGAAAGACCTTGATATATTATAAAGTAACTTAGTTCAAACACCTAGACATACACACATTCACACACAAATATATATACATATATATATATATATATATATATATATATAGAGAGAGAGAGAGAGAGAGAGAGAGGGGGAGAGAGAGAGAGAGAGAGAGGAGACAGTCAGCCAGACAGCCAGCCAGACCGACAAACAGACAGATAGATTTAATTGTGTATTTGCCATAACGTTCGGTTTACCTTGCCAGTGTGAGACAATGCATAAATGTACTGTCCACAGAAGCGGAAATGTACTGGTGTCTAATTTAATATAGATAATATTGAAAAAAAAAAGAAATTGAAAATACTTATTCACCTACATCTACGAGGCCTTCTCAGCGGCATAATTATTATATATATATATATATATATATATTATATATATTATATATATATATATGAAGTAGTCAAACAATGTATTTCAAACACATTATTTGACTACTTCATACTGTCGTGCCATAAGTCACCCAAAAAGTGCGATATACATATCAGTTTAAAATGAACTAGAAATTCTGGGGATACCAGCTAGTGTAGTGGTTAGAATATCAGCCTGACAGGTAGTGTTCGAATCACGCACAAAGCACTACCATGTCTATAGCTCTGCTGATGAGGCCTAATAGGCTGAAATGCACATACAGAGATCGACTTTTTCTCGATTCTTTACGCTTTACATTTAAACCGATATTACGCCTAATTGATTTAATTATAATTAATTAATTAACAAAATTAGGTATGACATTAATTAAGCACATAATCTCACCATATATATATATATATATATATATATATATATATATGCAGGGATTTGAATTTTGTGTTAACTAAGAATACCTGACAGGATAACATATATTCAAGGAATCAAAAGTTCAAATACTCCAATGTAATTCTGTTTTTTTTTCGGACTGCTGTCCTCTTCTTTTTTGTGGTATATCAAATCACAAAATTTCGTTACCATGCCACAATAAAGAAAAATAAAAAAATATATATATATTATAAAAAAGAATGTCCGCAAAATGGATATTGTTTTTAGAAAAAAAATTTCATTTTTATCTTACATTTGCGACACGTGTTTCAGATTTTCTGATATCTTCTTCAGGATTTGATCAAACATATAATTGATCAAAGCCTGAAGAAGATCTCAGAAGATCTGAAACACGTGTCGCAAATGTAAGATGAAAATGATATAATTTTTTCTAAAAACATAATCCATTTTGCGGACCTTCCTTTTTTATAAAATATTAATTTTTTCCCGTTGGAACTAGAACAACAATATATATATATAATATATATATATATATATATATATATATATATATATACATCGACCAGAAAAATCTACATCTATCAACTCATACGACATGATGATGATGATGATGATGATGATACTGCTTCAAGATAATTTTGACCTACCTCTTCGCACTATAAACGAGTAAAAATTGCCCCCCCCACCCATCTGATTGACGGAAACATCTCCAGTCACGTGACATTTGCTGTCGTGATCTTCCTGTCAATTTTGACTTTGGCATAATTCATTGTCATACAATTCTCATGAGATTCTATTATTAGAGATTACGATCCCCCTTTTTTTCACAAATACATCCGGGTAATAAAGTTGTTAATTACGCTTGTTTATCTCTTAAAATCGCCATTAAACCTTTTCCCTCCGCTTTTTTTTTCGTATTTTATTGTCGATTGTTTATGGCTGTCACGATATGTCGTTACTTTCTCTCTTTACTTAGCTAATGGTTTTTTATTATTATTATTTCACTCCATTCGAGTTTTTCACACACGTCTTGGACGTTGTTCAGTGGAGGTTGAGACACAGCAAGTCTCCTCGGGTCTCCAGGTCTCTTCTGAGTATTTTTAGCCGATCAATCCATTCGAGTTTTTCACACACGCCTTAGACGGTGGTTCACTGGAGGTTGAGGGACAGCAAGTCTCTCGGGTCTCCAGGACACTTCTGGGTATTCTAGCGATCTCAATAATGCTGTAATCTGGATGGCCGATTTCTTCCTCTATTCTAGATCCAGCCTCTTTCCCAGATCCGTCACTATCATGTTCCATTTTTTTCTTCTTTTTTTATTCTCTGGCAAGGTCAATGTATTTGTTATCTCGGTGATCGGCCGGCGGCATAAATCACAATATGACAAATTCTTTCTTCTTGTTAATTAACACTAGGCCTGGTCTGCTGGCATGGATTGGTGATCCGTCCGTATATTATTATTATATTATTATTATTATTATTATTATTATTATGTATTGAGTTTACACCCGTCCCATTGTCTTGATATCAAGCGACAGCAAGTCGACTAAATAATATAACACTGAACCAGAATTATTATTCTGCCCTGTAGGCGGACTTAGAATACACTCACAGCATCTCCTGCAGAGCAGTAATACACTTCTTCTTCTTCTTCTTCTTCTTCTTCTTCTCTTCTTCTTCTTCTTCTTCAGAGTAAGACTGGCTTTTTAATTTTAGTTAGGCAACCAGTCTAGGAGAAGGAAACCTCTGAATTCAAAACCTGATTAAGTCGGCCTACGTATTGACCTCGTGTCACGTTCTGCTCGTGCGAAAAGGTCGGAAATATATATAACATATTGAAATTGTATCAAAATTATAGAAATAAACATCATACTCACCTTAACAGGAATGCTGTGACTAGCGTCCAGTCATCAGACAAAAAAGACAGAGAGTAATTAATACACTCTGTTGTCACTGAAAGGATATGGTCAGAGTTCAGTATATATGGATACAAATATACACACTAAAACCACCAGCCAATCAAAATGCTGTAAATAGACTTGTTTTGCATAGCGACACCAAATTCTATATCTTATATAGCGGCTTCAAATTCACGGCCCTACTTCGTGTATCTGCATACGTAGCGGGTATCGTCACTAACCCTAGACGATATATGTAGTGGTCGCTTAATGAAATCACAACACATCCTGTTATAGTAGGAGTTTGACTTTATTTCTTCTTCTCGGCTACGTTAGTGGGTGGCGAACGTTGACAATTGGAACTGCAAAAGCGTTGACGATGACTACTACTACTGCTGCTGGATGGTGAGGTAAAAGGGGTGGCTGGTGACGTCTCACCGCCCTTGGCCGCGACGGACCGTGTCGCCGTCCGCTGTCTGACTCTCTAACTGACAGGCCCTTTATATTCATAGACACGCCTACGCATCTTATCTTTTGATCTGATAACGGATATTTGTTATATATTTCTTTATCCTTTCCCTGATTCCTTGACCAGGAACCCTCTCTTACGTTTTTTTTAACTTCTTTTCGCTTTTACCGGGAAAAAGTCCTTTGTCATTTTTTTCGTCTTTTCTTTGTTTAATTTAACCAGAAATTCCTATTTTCGTTTGTACAATATACAAACACTTGCCCATTCCACAAAATAGAATAGCCCAAGCTGCTATTTAAACCAATTATCAAGTCTGGGTTCTCAGAAGTGCATCAGTTTGAATACTGATCAGTTTACACAAATCGCAACAATAATATACAATATTTGTGTATCAAATAAGATGTCTGACCTAGAACTCATTTTACAGACAAAAGTTTTCAACCATCAAGTAAGATTGACACTAGTATCAAAATGAAATAGATCTTTTAATCCTACATTTTTTTTTTATTGAAACTGATATCAAAATGATTGATTAGTAAATAATCTAATGTCAACAATAAAGTTCTAAACCAGAAAGATTATTGAAACAGGTATTATAATTAAGAAATCTTATTTTTCTTATATACCAGGCACAAATCCTGAACGAGGCTGTTGAAATATCATATAGCGCTAATACGTTTGAGAAAAGATATGAATCCAACTATATACCCTCCCGCAATGGGTAAATAGTAGGGCAGACTGAGCCCGTTATACTTGGTTAGGTAACTAGTCTTGGAGAAGGAAAACTCTTGTTGCTTAAGAAATTGACATTGTGTCACATCTTACTCGTGTAGAGGAGTCTCTCTCTCTCTCTCTCTCTCTCTCTCTATATATATATATATATATATATGGGAGAATATATGCTTAATTGAAGTCGTACCTAATTTTGAACGTTAATTAATTAATAATTAATTGATTAGGCGGATATATTAATTAATTATTAATCAATTAACTTTCAAAATTAGGTACGACTTCAATTAAGCACATATTCTCCCAAAAATTGTCGGCTAAAAAAGCCATATCAAAACACATCGTTTGTGTATTTACTTCTCATATATATATATATATATATATATATACCAGGCAGACCGCATGTCATGCAACACTCTATAGTCCCTTACTTCGGCTAGTCGGTCGTTCGGTCGGAGAGGCCCCTGCTGGTCAGATCAAAACCTAGCACCTATATGATCACTCCAACCCTGTTGCCCTTATGGCCAGCCAACGCTAGATGACGGTGGCTGAGGGTGATCATGTCCCGGTCCAGCGTAATTATTAGGGTCTAGCAGAATTCGAGAATAAAAATAAAGCTGTGTGCAGACTGCTAGAGAAAGAGAGGAAAAGGAGGAGTGGACACACAACGGGTTGCCGGTAACTTGACCGAGGTATGACCCCGGAAGAGGAATTGAAAGCTAAAAGCGGAAGTTCCGGAAGCGGAAGGGACGTGGTGACGAGGAACGAGGAAGAAGAAAATCGCTCTTTTCGTTTCGGCCGTAGCAGGGTTCAGGCGGGGCTGCTAGTCCCTCGTATGGGACAGCGATGTAGAAGTCGATACCATGTTAGAAGTTAGAGTAATTTAACCGTATCCGCTCTCTCTCTCTCTCTCTCTCTCTCTCTCTCTCTCTCTCTCTCTCTCTCTCTCTCTCTCTCTCTCTCCGAAAACAGAGCCCACAACCCGAGACTGAAAATAAATACTAAGCCCCTTGTGACTATATAACTTACGTGTCTGTTGTGCCTTCTTTATCTAGTAATGTCGACTGCTGCTGGGGCTTGAGTTGGCTACATATATCGTTCCGGGGTTTGCCATAAATACACTTTGGTACTTTGTTATACTACAAATACATTTTTAGTGCCATGCATTTCGAGGCACAATGACAATCCCCGCCACGTAACACTGGGAATGACGGTAAACTCTATCTGATGATGAGGTTCAAGTTCTGGGGGTCTGGGGGAATGTGTAGCAACCCTAAATCACCATTGCTTCAAGTCCACTGTGAACTGCAATCGTAGTACCTTCTAGTGTACTATCTATGGCTTAAATAGTAAAATGTGTTTATAAAAAAAAGTGGGTATCCATTGAGAATGAATTTATTTCAAAACTTTGTCGGCATTAAATGACCCACGGAGTTTGATATGCCGTAAAACCAAACAAACCAAACGAAACCAGGTAAAGCAATCACGGCTTGACTGCATCCGGTCACGTGATATAGTCGCTGGTAACAAATGCACTAAAATATAGCAAATATTTTAACAAACCCTAGTAACATACGAAAGCCTGTATTTGGTTATATGTTACTAATAGCAAGAGTTGCGGTCACGACTTGATCTACGTCAAGCCCTAGCACCTATATGATTTTCCCAATCCTAAAGCCTTTATGGCAAGCCCCAACCCCTTTTTATCATATGGGTGCTAGAAGGCGGTGACTGAGGGTCTACATGTCCTGGGAATGACGTTAACATCTATCTGATGGTGAGGTTCCAGTTTTGGAGGTTTGGGGAATGTGGAGCACCCCTTCATCACCATTGCTCCCTGGTCCACTCTGACCCGCAGTGGTAGTACCTGTTAGGGTGCCATCTATGGGTTAAATAGAAAAACATGAGTTTATAAACAAAATTGTATTATCCATTAAGAATGAATTTATTTCACAACTTTGTCGGCATTAAATAACCCACTGAGGTTGATATGCCGTAAAACAAAACAAACCAAACCAAACGACTTGATCTATAAACAAGTGCTAAAAACAGTTGGTCTTTTCCACGGGGAAATGCCGTAAATTGTTTTGTTTGCTCTTGGCTTTTGCAGGGAATGGATTCATACATTTACCACTAAATAAATAAATAAGATTTATTGTCCGAGTCAGAGATTGTATTCTGCTCAATATTTTATTCTCTGCATCGCTAGTTGTTGTGAAAACTCTCAATTTCCTATTCGTGACAACCATCCATGTGATACATCTTGGAACACCTGTGGTGAAAATCGCACAATTGTAGAACGTTTGACTTTCGGCCAAGGACATCGTGTCAATTCGGGCCCGATTGAAAAACTGGAATCTTTTTATAGGGGAATAACTTTAGCTAAAATTGGTATGTAGTGGCTAATGAAATAAAATAGAAATAAAAAGAAGAGACAAAAGACAAAAGAAAGAGTAGGATTTTAAAAAAAGGGAAATAAAGGAAAAAGAAAGGAAGGAAAAGAAATGGTATAAAGAAATAAGAGACGAAACGTCATTACTCCAACGTTTTAAGTATGGAGTTAACCACGAGTGTGGCAGACAGGTTGAGAGTTAAAGAAATAACCAAACAACTAGAAATATGAATAAAAGACGTGTATTACATGTAACAATAAGGTTGCAAATTTTAGTTCGTCTGCACAAATATAATTTGTAATAAACTTATCTGAGTCATGAGATAGGGTATTATCGGAGCCCTTGCTACGGCCTTCTATTAGTTCGGATATGATAGACATTCTGTTTGATGTCCGACTCCGATGCTGGTTGTTGAGGAAGAGATGGAGCGACCCTGTTTTAGGTCTGTCCCCAGTGCAAGCTGGATCAGAAGAGGTAAGAGTTTGCTTATTCGGCTTTGCCGCCAAAGGATGCTGGCTCGTGATTGGTTGGTTTGAAACAGAGGCTCGCAGACAAAGGACGATAACCCGCATACCCCAGAATTCTCAATATTGGTAAGAAATAGAAATTATCAAAACTAGCAATAATATGCGCCCCCTGGGTTCAAGTATTTATGTTTTAATGTGATGAAATATCACATTGAACTAAAAAGACTAACGAAACTAAATAAGAACGAATATAAAAATATTTCAATATTTTAAGGGTAATTCCAAGTCAAATCATCCAGAAAAATGTAAAATTGTTATCCACTCCCTTTAATTTTTCTGATTTTTTTTCCTGATAGGGACTATGTTAATATTTAACAATCCCCAAAATTTGAGCTTCCAATTCTAGAAATTGGCGGAATTATGTCGATTTTTAGCTCTCCAAATTTGGTTGGGTTGGCGAAAAATGGCGACTTTTTAAAATGTATTTTTGTCTGTAAAATGAGTTCTAGAGCTTCCTTACTAATATGAATAGGTTTATAAAAACAGTTTTTGCCCATGAAATCAAAAACTGCTATCAGAAAAGTTTTAAAGCCAACCGATTTTAAGTTATTGAGGATTTCTGATTTTCCCTAGTAAGATCACTATCCCGATGTGGCACTACACCTATGAAAAACTTTTTTTTATTATTATTTCACATATATTGAAGATTATTTGTACCTAAAAGATACAAATAATGAAGTGAATCCGACAGTATATCAGAAATTTGAAAAAATACTCAGATTTTTATTAATTTATCATCAGTGTCGATCTGTTATGACAGGAAGAAAAAAGACTATTTTCTTCGTTACATAACTGATCGGCTCTGATGATGGTTTTATACAGATTGAAATATTGCAATGTTAGCTAATAAATACAACATTAATTTATAACATCTGTATGTTTTTTCAAACTTTATGTTTTATATAATTTGATTTATTTATTGATCTTAAAATAAAAAATTAAAAAATTAAAAAATAAATGAGAAAAGGCCTGAGTAGAAATTCAAAAAACAATCTATTGAATTCCCCTAGAGAGTGACCAACTAAGATTCTTAGATGATGTTATTGTTTGATCATTAAACGTTCATTATAATTTTGGGTTATTAATAGGCAATAATGTGGTTAAACCTGAATGGAATATTCGTTGTTGAAAAGCTGGTTCCAATTGTGGAAATAGTTAAAACATAATTCGCTTTCCATTCGCCTCACAAAAAAAGGAAGTCGGCTTATTTGAGTCGTATTGTTATCTCAAAATAATTTCACCATTGTCTGAAAGTTTAAAGAAATGTTTTCGCAGATTTCAGGTACAGAACGGTTACTCTTAAAACAGTAAACAGATTTTGGCTAAACTTGCAAATCGGTCGGAAAATTAAAACATATTACAGGATGACCCAGAAAAAACAGAACCCAAATTATATATTTATTTTCCCATTAAACTACCCCTAAACCCTAACCCTAACCCTAACCCCAACCCTAACCCTAAACCCTAACCCTAACCCTAATCCCCCTAGTTAAAAATTAACAGTTTTAGTACACAATTTGTGGATTCTGTTTTTTTTTTCTGGGTCCCCCTATATGCGGGGCAACACTTTCCGTATTATTTCTTTTGTCCATTACACTTGTAATGGTTGAGTATCGAGATTATTGTACTTTTTGACACCCCCTGTATTCTGAAAAAAATTACGTTCCATTCATTCTTCATTTCTGTCTTGATAAATACAGCTTTAATCGTGGTACTTTTTTGACACACCTTGTATTCTGAAAAAAATAATGAATGGAACTTTTTTTTCAGAATACAAGTTGTGTGAAAAAGTACAAAAATCTCGATACTTTTTTGACACTTTGAAACGTATATATATATATATATATATATATATATATATATATATATATATATATATGAATATGATATAATGAAAAATAAAAGATGTTTACAACTGAAATAGTCTCATCAGGAGAGAAGTGTGCAAAACCGTTTCGGGGCCAATCTCTCGACGGTTTAAAAAAGCAACACCGGCCCATCCTCACTAATATGAGGACCCTTCGCATTATAATGCATCGACCGCACGAAGGGTCCTCATATTAGTGAGGATGGGCCGGTGTTGCTTTTTTAAACCGTCGAGAGATTGGCCCCGAAACGGTTTTGCACACTTCTCTCCTGATGAGCCTATTTCAGTTGTATACATCTTTTGTTTTTTCATTATATCATATTCATACTGTCGGATTAATTTCCATTTTATTTTCACATATATATATATATATATAAAGGTTTGACATATCTATTTATTTGGTGACAAAGGAACAGTCATAACCATTTTGGTTTCATGCGTCAACAATCATCAAGTGAACATGTTTCAAATGTTTCAATTTGGAACATGTTCACCTGATGATTGTTGACGCATGAAACCAGAATGGTTGTGACCTTTCCTTTGTCACCAGATAAATAGATATGTCAAACCTTTATTTATTTATTTTATTATATTATATAACAGCTCTATTTTATATTGAGCACTCTGCCAATAATACTGCGTTTGGCACACCGTTCCAGTAAAAGCTGAAACAGTGACAATCCCACACTATAAGTATATATATATATATATATATATATATATATATATATATATATATATATATCACGCTAGATGAGTTGAAAGGCATGATTATTTCAATAAATCTTTAAAAACAATGTTTACATCTTTAGTAAAATATTCTAATTATCAAAGATGAAGATAAAACAACTCATTTTCTGATATATATCTACAATTTACGTTTATGTTTGTGATAGTAAGCAAACAAACACGGTCGGGCTTGTAGAAGCTTTATTCTACATAGAATACAGTGGTAGATTTTTGACCAGTTTATATAGTAATTAGAAGGGTAGGGGAGGTAACTCAGTTACTTATTACAATGTTTCTTTGTATCTCTGATTCTTGCAAAATTTAGGGACCTGTGAATGAAGTAAATCAAGTTCCATCATCAGAATAGATGTTGGTTCAAGTGTGGTGTTGTTTCCGGACAGACATTGTAGAAGAAATAAATCAGACGTTTATTTGGTGTCATTCAGATTTTAGGTCTGTCAATGAAAAGAGATTTAATATTGCTGTAAATATTGACTTAGGCTATCGCATTTATTTCCTTTACGATTTCAATCTTGCGTCATAAACAAGCGATTTTGTAAAGCCCAGGGCGGGGCGGGAAGGGAGTTATGTAAAAATCGAAATAAAAAGAAGTGAAAAACGAACATCCTCATTGGTGGAATAGAGCGTGATCGCGAAAAGCAGAAAACTGGAAAATAAAAAGAGAATTTATTAAACTCAGGAGTCTCGCGTATAGAAATATTTAGCAAACTAGATTCAGAAGCGTATTACTAGTGAGAATCAATTATTGGTAATTTATGAGGAAGTGCGTCCCGGTCTCCTGCCTCAAAAATTGCTACCCGGTGATTAACAAAATAACAATCCCAGAATAAGGTGTTGGTTTTATTGAGCTTAGGTTTTATTAGACTCCACCAATTTTCCTTTATAAAATGTCCCACACTCGATCGTTGTACAAACAAACATGCAAACATACACACAGACATATACAATATTTCCTTTATATATATATGAACCGAATGAATAGCTAGTCAAAACATATTTGGTAATTTATGAGGAAGTGCGTCCCGGTCTCCTGCCTAAAAAAAAACGCTACCCGGTGACTATCAAAATAACAACCCCAGCTCGTCGTAATTCTTGTTTATTTATCGTAATTTGTCGTAATTCTTGTTTAGATATGAAGATGGATATATAGTTTTGAATAGACTGAGATAGATAGATAGATAAACAAACAAAATAATATTGATAGATATGAACAAATGGAGATAGATAGATATTTTCGACAAGTAAATGTATTTGGGGGGGGGTCGCTTCTTTGTTTTGTCGTAATTCTTGTTTATTTAAACTAAAAAGAAGACATTAAACAAACATGAATAAAAGAAAATCTTAGTATTTAAAGTAATATAGATAAATATGAACAAATTGAGATAGATAGATAGATAAATAGATATGAAGATGGATAGTTTTGAATAGACTGGGCTGGGTCGTTATTCTAATAGTCCCCGTGTAGCAATTTTTGAGGCAGGAGACCGGGACGTACTTCCTCATAAATTACCCAATTATTTTCCAAATATTTTGATAACGTAAAAAAAAGAACAATTTGACAGCTCCAAGATAAAAACACACTCGTCTGATACTTTCCTCGTTCTACTCGCCGGGTTTACACCTAGGGCTTGTAGCAAGGTCCCGAAATCTATGCTTTCAGGACAACCTGACCTTGCCTGATGGTCGATATTATTTTAACCCTAGCTAAATTTATTGAAGCAACGAGGTACTGTACCGTGATGAACTTTTATATATATATATATATATATAATATATATAATATATATTATATATATAATATATATATCCCCTCCAACTAGAAAACACAGATTACAAAAAAATAGAAATTACGTAGTTTTGGTTGATTGGTTAGTTAGTTGGATTTTACGGCGTATCAACTCTTATTGGATTATTTTATGCCGATGACGTTTTGTTTTATTCATTTTTGATAGGTATTCAAAAATGGTTAAAACCCAATTTTGTAAACAAATTTATTTCAGCTCATTTTTTCTATTTGTTCCATGAATGAATCCCTAACAGAGTCACTCAGTGGACCTTGGATTAATGGCGATAAAGGGGTACTCCACTCCCCCACAGCTCCAGAATTTGAACATCTCCATCATATGCAGTTTAACATCATACCCGTGACATTAGACCCTCAGCCACCGTCTTCTAGAAAATATGATACAAACGCTGGGGTTTGCCATAAGGTCAATAGGGTTGGGACAATCATATAGGTCTTACGGCTTGACATGACCAGCCGATTAACCGTATGGGGTCTCTCCGACCGCCCGTCTAGCATAAGTAAGGACCAAAGTGGGGTACCATAGAGTTCTCAGCCACCAGGATCCTTCCTTAAGCCTCCTGGGTCGCCTTTTCAGGCCAGCAGGTGGCCCCATTGAGGGAGGTTTACCACCTGCAGAGGCACAGTCGTTATATTCTACTGACCCAGCCGATAGAACTGGGAGGTAATAACAATTGTTCCTACAACCTCCCACTACCAATTGTTATTACCTCCCACTTCTAATTCCTTGCTACTACTCGTTCTCGTTAAAAACGAGACACGAAACCATACTATCGTTTCCTACCTGATGATGGCAAACTGTATTGCCGAAAGCGCTCGTTTTGAAACCTCTGGTAGACTGTTACACCCCGACACCAAAAAGATGGCCCGAAAATTAGAAAGGATCAACCAAAAACTTGTCCGACAAGAATTGTCTGTACAGTTCAACAAAACATGTATAAAAGAAAAAATGCTGCCAAAATACACTTATTTTAAATATACATATATATATATTATATGTTGTGTGTGTGTGTGGTGTGTGTGTGTGTGTGTGTGTGTGTACAAAATTCCTTTTCTAAAATAATAACATATTCCGCCCTTTTTTTTACTTTATATACAAAATACAGTAAATATCTAATCATTTATGAAATACAGAACTTAAAAATAAAAATTCTAAAAAATAAAAATAATTAATCGTAAAAAATTCCTTTACTAAAAATCTTTTGAATTCCAACCGTCACATTTCTTAATACCCATCCCCTTCCGTTTAAATTGTTTCGTCTTGTTGCCAACATCTCAAAAATCAGCTACATTTGGATGACAAAAGATATACATAGAGACATGACCGACATATATATGGCGCGAATGCCCACATTTGTGAATATTGTAACGACTTTCGTTCTTTTTTGCAGTATTAAGGTTTTGTGTTTTGTAAACTGATTTGACATTCCTATCCGACCCAAACAACTATGGAGTGAATGAGCTCTGATGATGATTTTTGTAAAATTGAAATACTGATCAGTATCAGCTATGATTATATTATAAATTGTTTTCTTCTTTAACAGCATTGTGTGATGTTTTCATTCCACCTTTTCATACGCATATATATTTGTGTATGGGATGTGTGTGTGAATGTGCATCACACAACCCAGCTGGATGTAAGTATAATTAATACACAATCTCAAGCGATGACGCCATAAAATAAAGAACGTAAGTAAACAAACATCATTAACAGTGAGAAAATGATTTCCATCAAATTGTCGCGACTTTTGATCGATTTATGATCGTTAAATTTGGTCTTTGAAGAGCCACACTGATTGATCGGAAGGTGCTTTCAGCGCAAAGACAAAAAAAATACAAAAAAAAAATACGCAAGTTTTTAGCTAAAAAACCGCAGCCGGTGGAACAATTCCCAGGCTGCCGCTATCGCTTCCTTTTACACAGTCCACATATTTTTTATAGGTAAATTGTTTTTTGAATAGATTCTAAAAAGCGAATTCTTTTAATGGTCATTTTAAAAGGTTTAAATCGGTAACATATTCTCTAATGGTTTAAAAGAATTAAACTATCGTACGAAGATACTACCGAAATATATTAGAATTCTTGCACATCTTTCCCGTATCAATATTTAGACAGATTTTTGTGAATACAAAAGTAATATGATCATAAGCGGATTCATCAGAGGATTACCACAGGAGGAGAAACTAAGATAGCGAACGTAAGAAATTAATAGTGAGGGGGAGAGGAAACATCTTTGGCGATTACCCAAGTCAGACAACCTATTACTGGTAAACGAATTTCCCCAGGACTCAGAGATGACATTATGAACACGCACGAGAGAGGATGATGAACTGGCTGGTTTTGATGACTTGGAACAATCCTTGTTAACCAATTGAGGTTGCGGGTTTTTTTGTGCTACTATATCCTTTTTGAATATGGTCATATTGATATTTTTCCGTGTATATTATGTATTCCTAGTAATGCTTGCAAATTTCACTCCGGAGCGTAGTTAGTGTGCTCACGAGCCAAAATGAGTAAATATTGCGTTTCCTACCACAATATATATATATATATATATATATATTATATATATATATATATATATATATATATATGTGTGTGTGTGTGTGTGTTGTGTGTGTGTGTTGTGGTTTTAGCTGCAAATACATGTGTCTGTTTTTCGGTGAAGTCACACTGAAAGTATCGTTTCCAGCCTAGATCATTAAGCAGCGATGAACCTTTAAATGAAGTATGTCTTCGCATTTAGTTTTCATCCGGCCTTTTATGAGTTTATGAATACGTTATGTGTCGATAGACTTAATAATTTAGTTTGCCAAGTTATGCAAATAAAATCATTGTTGGCCCTTGCGCTCGTAATTACCTCACGTGCTAAATAACAATGCGAGGTATTTACATAATGATGTAGTAAGCCAATGTTCAGAATATTTTCATTGGTAGATTTTCAAGATTCTAACGAATCAAAAGTTCATTTCTTAAAAGTTTATCTTAATATTCATCAAAATAATTATCTAAATTAAAGTCTAGGAGAAGGAAATCTTGTAATGTATTGTCTGATCAGTGCACCCAAGGACCAGACTGAATAGGAAGTGCATGGGGGTCAGGTGCAGCCTGGAAACGAAAACAGGATGTGGCCCTGACCTGACCTTTTGCACCTGGAAATGCAGGTGAACATTTGACATGATTTAGGTGCAGAAATCTGTTGACGTAGCCCATAGCCAATGAAAACAGCCTGTGTGGGCGAAGAGGCGTGTCTACAGAAAGACTGCGTAGGTGTCACGAACAAAGAGGCGTCACACTGACCGGGGGTCAGACTACAATAAAAGAAGCCCGTAGAGATCGATTAGACAGACAACTATCAGGTTCGAGATCACTTGAAAAGAACACCCGAAGGCTCCACGTTTGCGTAACCCTGCCAACGACTCTCAGCTGTACACAACCGAGGGAATAAACATCTCATCTTACATTTTCCTAAATACAATTGTTTGTGTTCTTTGACGGGTCCAGTGTGTAAAAATCTCAAAATCTTCAAACCTGTTAAATTCTGCTTGCAAAACTGGAGTTTAACGTCATACCCAGGACACTAAGAGACTCAACCACCGCTTTCTACCACATATAGGATTAAAAAGGTTGGGGTAGCCATGAGAGCAATAGCGTCTTCATTACCATTTTAATCATCAGGGATCTCTAACCACCACTAACAGATGTTCCCATTGGGGGCGATTCTACCCCTCTGCAGGGTACAGTTCTTTATATTCTAACAGTCCCAGCCACAAGGCGGTCATCATTTAGGTTACAGACTTGCTGTGCAAATATATATAAATGACCATACATACATACACACATACCTGGCTGATACTCTCCTATTATTGGTCAGTTTTACCAACACAACCATCGCAGTTCCTCCCACGTATTCTTGAATATTGATGAGTACTGTCGTTTTTTTTTTAGACGGTTAGTGTAGAAACAGATTTTAAGTTCATGGTTGTTAAAATTCAAATCAGAGCCGTTAGGTGATTGCTGTTCTGTAAGCACGAGCTGAACCGAGATCTTTACGGTCACGAAAACTGTGGGAACGGAAGCTACAGTTATGTGATATAAAGATAAAACAAATGAAACTCCTCTTACCTCGGGCTAGGAAAAGAAATGGCGCCCGAAGGTTAAGTTTCTTTTATAAGAGTACCGACCGGAAGTGAGTAATAAATGAGCCGATTTCTTGGCAGTAAGGGAGCGACGTGATTGCGAGCAGACTGTGAGCGACGTGATTGCGAGCAGACAGAAAAAATTTGAGTAGAGATTTCAAAAGTGAGCTTAGAGTTAGTTAAGCCGTGAGACACTCTAATGTAAGCACGGACTGACCCCACTCCCTGCATGCGGTTGAGAATCCCAGCGTTCTGATTCTGACGTTAATTTATGAGACGCCAGGATAAACGGTTTTGAAGGATGATGTCGAACATTCTCATACGTTGTGTGTGTGTATGTGAGAAAGAGAGATAGAGATAGAGCGAGCGAGCGTGTGTATGGAAATGTGAATAGATTAATTGTTTGTGATCACAACAAAGTATATGCTTTGTGTTGTCTCTGAGAACTAATTGCAACCTTGGCATAATCAGACCAGCTTCTTGAAGAATCAGACCAATCTACAAAAGAACAATTAGGAGAAGTAGAAAGAGACATGAAGATAACTACAAGAAAGAGATAAGAATAAGAAATTACAGTCAGCTAGTCCAGAAAGTAACTATAATATCTAAATATGAGGGTAAAACCATTGCTATCTCTCCTAATTCATAAGAAGAATAGAGAAAAAGACACCAATCCATCATCCCACCATATATATATATATATATATATATATATATATTATTATAATGGAGATTGTGTGTTTTCCTGTCTGTAACCGAAACTATATTCCTACTCAAGTCACAATTCTCTTAGTTATTCACATTCTCCATGATTTTATTTTTGTATAAACCTCAATTATTAATAAAATTGTCTTAATGGATTTCATTTAAGATTCATTGAAGAGATTTTTGCTTATATTCATTAAAATAAAACCAAACAGTTAGAAATCAATAATACTAAGCACATATTTATTAAATTCGATTTTTATTATCAATATGCAAATTAGCCTTCCCGTTCACACTGTAAACCGCTATTTTGTTATATATATAAATATAATTGCATGTTGTCAATATGTAGACATAGTTAACAGTATAAATAATGTAAAACAATTTTATTAATAATTGAGGTTTAAAATAAGGATAAATTCACGGTGAATGTGACGTCAATTACTAAGGGAATTGTGACTTGAGTAGTGATTTAGTTTCGGTTACAGACAGAAAAACACACAATCTCCATTATAATAATAATATATATATATATATATATATATATATAAAAATTGTTTTTTTCTTTTTGCCAAAATATTGTACCAATAGATTATTTTTTGTTGGTACGATTATCTTGGTCTTTTCTTTTTTCCCAAAAAATGGTTTTCTTCCCTGTTGATGTTTGGTAGTATATTTTTACAATCAAGCTATTTGCTGGTTTTTTCTCACCGCGAGGATTTTACCAACAAGATTGGTATATTAAATTATACACACACACACACACACACACACACACAACATATATATATATATATATATATATATATATATATATATATAATATATATACCGAAATACTGGGTATATAACAGTACCCGCACCAAATACTGAATGTCATCATGCGTCCCGGAATCTGCATCCTACTGACAGTGGTTAATCTCGGTTCTTCATTTACAATCAGCATTTCTCATATTTCACATGTCTTCCAACATCTCCACACTTTTCACCACATATCCCCATGAAAGTCGCATTAGCCGAAACGTTATAACGTCGACTTCACCATCAAGAATAGATTAAACTTTTGGAATACTTCGTGTTTTTTTTTCTATTTTCCTGCATAAATACATTCATACATATATGCAGGTGTGTGGAGGCCTGTGGTTTAATGGTTAGAATTGTAGAAAATCGACTCGTCGGCCCGAATTCAATATCTGGATGAAGCTGTTTGCATTTCACATGGCGCTAATACTCCCCTGGTATGCATCCAATTCTCCCTCCAACTATGGGTAAATAGCAGGATAGGCTGGGCTCTTTAACCTTTAACCAGCCAAGGAGAAGGAAAACTCTGAATTCAAATCTATTAAACCCCGTTTAAAAATGATCTTGTGTCGCCTCCTGCTCATGCGGAGGGATTGATAAATACATACATGCAGATGTGTGTGAATGTGTGTTTGTTTGTTTGTTTGTTTTGTTTTGTTTTACGGCATATCAATCTCAGTGGGTCATTTAATGCCGATAAAGTTTTGAAATAAATCGATTCTTAATGGATAATACAAATTTTATAAATACATTTTTCTATTTAACCCATAGGTACTACCACTCCGGGTCAGAGTGGACCAGGGAGCAATGGTGATGAATGGGGTGCTCCACATTCCCCAAACCTCCAGAACTGGACCTCTCCATCAGAAAGAGTTTAACGTCATTCCCAGGACATGTAGACCCGCAGCCACCGCCTTCTAGCACCCATATGATAAAAAGGGGCTGGGGCTTGCCATAAGGGCAATAGGGTTGGGAAAATCATATAGGTGCTAGGGCTTGACGTGACCAGCCGATTGATCGGAGGAGGCCTCTCCGACTGCCCGTCTAGCCCAAGATAGGGCCAAAGTGGAGTATTGCATGTCATGAACTGATCATCAACCTGGGGTTTATTCTTAAGCATCACGGGTCGCCACCCACGGCCAACAGGTGGCCCCATTGGGGGAGTCTTACCCCTCTGCATTCGGTGCATTCTAACGCCCCAGCCGACAGGGGCGGATGTGTATGTGTGTGTGTGTGTGGTGTGTTTGTGTGTGTGTGTGTGTGTGTGTGTGTGTGTGTGTGTGTTGTGTGTGCGGGGAGGAGCACCGGGAGATATCTGGATAAAAATATTGGAGATTCAGATTGTCATTAAGCAAAATATAGATAACTAATTCATTGACTTCAAAGCAAATGGGGCGTTGTTAATTCGGAAAATATCTTTCCACTTATGACTATGGATTAAAACCGAGATGAAATATGTTCCACCAAAATATTATTTGCCTCTCCCTTTCTTTTTTTTTCTTTTTTTGTACCTGTGATTATACTCTTGTCTGTGTTTATGTGTGTAAGTTTAGATATTTTACGGTCAATGGAACCATATGCGACTTGGTCATTAGGCGAATATTATAGATAACACTACGCTGAATTACTTTATTATTTCCCTTGTTTCTTTAGTTAGATAGATAGATAGATGAAATCATTGAAAAGAAAGAAGGAAAGAAACAAGCAAATAAGCAAACACTGACATGAAAATAATATAATGGAAAATGATAGATAGATAGATGACATCTATCTATCTATCAAGAAGAAAGAAAGAAAGAAAGAAAGAAAGAAAGAAAGAAATCCAATGTACCAGAAGAAAATAATAGATAGAAAGATGACATACTTGAAAAGATAATAGAAGAAAGAAAGAAAGAAAGAAAGAAAGAAAAAGAAAGAAAGAATATGGACATGAAATGACCCAGAAGAAATGATAGATGGATAGCATCCTTGAAAAGAAATAATTGAAGAAAGAAAGAAAGACAGAAAGTAATAAAGGAAAATGAACTAAATGAATATATATATATATATATATATATAATATATATATATATACATATATGTTAAGGTTTTTTTTTATATAGTTTGTTTGAAGCATTGTATGTATGTGCAAAATATAAATTTGAAGGCAATTTACAATGCAATGGAATAGGTGTTGAAAATGATGTTTATTTACCTTTTTATTCCTAAATATTCGGGAAAAATTCCCATCATCAGAAGTCATTACGCCGGCGTAATCGTTTGTTGTTATTAAGTTGAAGGAACACCAGATATTTGAAATGTTCGGGGTTTTCTGTGATGGCATGTTGGTCCGTTTGTACGTGCACTCGTGCAGAAAACCCTTATTTCACCACGCCTGAGCGAGGCTTAATTTATAGTAAAAAAAAAAATTTAAAAACTAAAAGAATTTCGAAGAATCTGCACGAGCGCACGTACAAACTTAATAACAACAAACGATTACGCCAGCGCCGTGGGATAAGTACTAAAAACACACAAGTACTTCTATGACCTCTGATGATGGGAATTTTTCCCGAAAATATTTAGGAATAAAAAAGTAAATAAACATCATTTCCAACACCTATTCCATTGCATTGTAAATTGCCTTCAAATGTATATTTTTACACCACACACACACACACACACATATATATATATATATATATTATATATATATATATATTATATTATAAATATATATTCCTTTTAGTTCATTTGTCCGCCGATCGATTAGCAGGTACCCTTTTTTTAATAAAACTTTTTAAATCGTTTAAAATGATGTATACTATAGTAAAAATGTATGTTCTATCATCATCATCATCACCATGATCATCATCACCATGATCATCATCATGTCGCGGTTGTAGCAAGGATATTCATGAAACGTCTCGACAAACATCCCTATGATTCATTGCCCTCGATGGATCCTTAGCATAGCACCCAGCATCTGTACAGATCTAGTCAATGTAGGTCTTTTCTGGGGGGCACACTGTCGTGCTGGCTTCCTCATGAAAACATCGCTTAGGATATAATCCTTGCTTTCCCAGCAGTGTACAGCTGCTTCATTGTGGTGTGTTATTAAGATTGCACGCAGCATACTTGTGCAGCTCCCATCAAGGCACTTTGTTAAAGTTCAAGTGGTGCAACAATGGAGTAGCACTGATGCAACTATGGCTTGGAAAAATATCACACTGAAAGGTATGTTCTATACTTAATGGAATATTTTGGTTATATATATATTTACCAACCCCTCCGCACGAGCAGGATACGACACAAGGTCAATTTTTTAAGCGGAGTTCAACAGGTTTTTAATTCAGAGTTTTCCTTCTCCTAGACTGGTTACCTAGCCATGGTTAAAGAGCCCAGTCTGTCCTGCTATTTACCCATAGCTGGGGGGAGAGTAGGATTCATACCTTTCCCAAGGGTATTAGCGCAAAGTTAAATACAATTACCACATCCAGGATTTTAACTCGGGGCGACGAGTCCATCTCCCATATTTTTGTTATATAAGGTGTGCTACAATACACCACTTAAATTTATAGATTGAGCAAGGTCACGTGGTATAAACCTCAATCAATCAACAGCCCGAATACGTGGCTGGTTGACTACTTAATCACTGATACTGAGAGGCATCCATTTGCAATCTTTGGCGAAGGTCTTGCAAGACTGAGGAGCACTAAGGAACAACCATAGGATTATTTACCAAGGATCACGCTCTGCTTAACACAAAGGATCTCCGCTGGACAAGCGCTCTTGCTTAAAGCCTAGAGGATGGCCACTTAAATCGTAACAATACGTTGGCAAAAATGTTCTGTAGTACGCTAAAAATGTTTTACACAATTATTGAAAACTCTATGGTTTGGTTTGGTTTAGTTTTACGACAGAAGAAGAATAGAAGTAAGAAAGTAAGGAAAGAGATATACAACATATATATATACATTAAATATCACCAGTGCTTGTGTTTTGAGCAAAAATAATAATGGTTTGGTTTATTTTCGTGAAGAAATTTAAGAAATGAAATTTAATTGATAACAGCATGGATTTTTTTTATTTAATATTTTAGATAGTAGACATTAACATTTCTTTTCAGAGTAGCTGGATCAATGCAAGGTCTATTTTTGTACATAGGGATTTAAATGGGGCATTCCACGAGTATTCAACTCACGATTCCGTACTAATGGATCTGCGGGACTAACTTTAAAAAATTTCCTTCTATTCAGGTGACGGCGGGTAGCCGCTGCAAGTTTAATATATTTCATTACATTAAAACTTAAATGCATACGTTAAGAGGGTGCATATTGTTGCTGGTGAAATTTATGAAAACTATTTCTACCAATGTATTAACTTACATGAAGTTATAAAAAAATCTTTGGTATTATATAACCCACAACGCTTAAAATTATATTAAACACCAAACAACCAAAACTTTTGTTTGTTTGTTTGTTTAGTTTTGTTTTACGGCATATCAACCTCAGTGGGTCATTTAATGCCGATAAAGTTTTGAAATAAATCAATTCTTAATGGATAATACAATTTTTTTATAAATACATTTTTCTATTTAATCCATAGATGGGACCCTAACAGGTACTACCACTCCGGGTCAGAGTGGACCAGGGAGCAATGGTGTGAAAACTCTATGTTCTATACTATGGTAAATGCACATTAAAAGTAACGACGATATCGAGAAAAAAAACAGTTTATTTATTGCAAAAATTGTAGCGTCTAAAATTACATATGCAAATTAAATTAGTAAGCTTATTGATTTTATATCGATAGAGAATATTAATAAGACGTGTATAGGTCATCGCTTTTAATTACTTTTGCACGTCTATGAACAAATCATTTCTCTAATTTGTCACATGTTCAGCCGTTATTTTGTCACGTTCTCGCCATGTGTCCTTCCCATATGTCTGCAACAAATCAGCCACTGCTGTCAGTTTTCATACCCTAATAATACCGTCTATTATCGCCAAAAGTAATTAATTAGATGGTTTTGGATTTGTTGGTCTGTTTGTTTTATGGCATATCAACCCTTTTCGGATCATTTAATGCCAAAGCAAGTCATTTTGATTATCAAAGAACTGAAGTTGCTTACAGTACCTGCTGTTGCTAAAGTGTTGCTTATATAAATTGCCTGACTGATGCTACAATGACAGTTTATTCCTCTATTTAATAAAACTTAGTTTGACTCATTCCTTTTCCAAATATATTACCGTGAATTGTTTTTTTTTTCTTGTTTTTTACGGCATATCAACCATTTTCGGTTCATTTAATGCCGTAAGTAAAGTAAAGTCGTCGGGGCGGCCTAAAGTCGGTATCAGCCAGTCAGCGAAGAAGTCTATCTACTTTTCAATAGCGCTAGACCAAGGAGATTGTTTTGGCGTCTGAGTGGGAGCGCCACACCTACCATCAGCTCCTTACTTTACCGCACAGATCCCTCTGCTACTCATACGCTTAGTTGGCGAGGGCCGGTATCGAACTAGGAAACTTGTGGTTTCTAGCCGAACGCTCTACCGACTGAACTAAAAGGTCATTTTGATAAAAATCTCTATGTGTCCAGTTCTTAATATCTTCAATTTTATATGTATAATTTTCATTAACTTCATTTGGTTTGGTTTGGTTTGTTTAATGGTATAATAATTATGTGGGTTATTTAATTCCAAAATTGTGAGAGAAATGTTGGTATTCGAGTTTTCTTTTCCGGTGTGCATTTTGTATATATATATATATATATATATATATATGTCCGGATGGCTTATCAACCTTCATGGGTTATTTAAGACCAAAGCCATCCTTGTAAAAAGACAAGTAGTACTATTTAACCCATAGCTGGGGGGAGGAAGTGGTTCATACTTTTCCCAAGGATATTAGTCCAAAAGTGACTTTTTTGTAGTTTTTAGAATTTTTTCCTTTTTTTGTACAAGACAATTTGGTTTTGTTTTGGTGTCTTTGTTTTAATGACATATCAGCCTTGATGGGTTATTTAATGCCATAATCATCCTCATAGAAGAACAGTAGTGATTCTATATAACACATAGCTGGGGGTTATTAGGGGGTTAATACCTTTCCCAAGGGTATTTGAAAGTGAATGTAATAGCGCGACTTGAGTTCGAATTTGCTTCCTATGATGTTGTAATCCAGCACGTTACTCATTATGCCATGGAGACGCCCCTCTCCAATATCGTAACATGTATGTATTTTGTATCGTGTGTATTTTGTAAATGCATTTCGTGGATGTATTTTATACCTGATTCAATATTTTCGATGTATTTTTTTATTTTTGATTATAAATGCCAACACACTTATGACAAGTGATAATATTCTTTACGATATTTCATATTCCAGCAAAAATGTAAATTCATCAGCTGTGTGCGGACACTTGATGTCGTGCTGAAGACTCGCCAGGAGGGATGACCGATAGTGACGGATGGAGAGAGAGAAAGAGGGGGCAGAGAGGGGGAGAGAGAGAGAGAGGGGGGGTCATGAGAGATCGTCTAATTTTAACATACTCCTCACCTATCCAAAATTTCAGAAAGATTGAAGGGGTGGGTGACATTGCCTGGATAATTTGACACGGAATTACCCATATATATTTATACATATATATATATATATATATATGTGTGTGTGTGTGTGTGTGTGTGTGTGTGTGTATATATATATATATATATATATATATATATATATATATATAAAGGTTAAATATTCCATTTAATTCTTCTATATCTAATCACAATTTTATTATAAGTCTGGTGGCATCAATGCTGCTTGATACGCTCTTGAGTGAACAGTAATGATTAAGCTCCGAAACTGCGTTTGAGTTCATGGGTAATCGTTTGAAGATTACTAATTTTAAGGTAAAACAGAGCCCGATGTTACAGTGGCCAAAACATTGAGTTTTTACACAATAAAGATGATGACAACAGTTCTAAATATTATAATTATTCATATTAAACTACATCTCATAAAGACAGATAAAAAAAAATACGTAAGATTCTATGGCGTTATCTAAAATTCAGCTATTACTGTTATATAGCGGCTTCTTCGCGCTGATAAATTGTGTATGTTAGTAATCGTTGCGGCTATAAATGGTCACGTAGCGAAGTATTTAGTAGCCAGACTTAAGAAACCACTGTTACATAGTTAGTAGATCCCTAATACTTTTATAAGGTATTGTAGAAATCATAATGGCGATTAGTACAGCTGATGACCTTGAAGGTGAGTGACGGTGCTTGACCTCGATTTCACCTTGCGTTCTGGGGATGAATCGTGAGAACCGGAACCCCATAGAAGGCCCTCTTCCGGTTTAAGGAGTAAGCAACTCAGTTAGTCAGTTAGAAGTTAGAAACCGAGCTAGCAACATGTAAGCCTCATCTGCGCAGAATGTCTGGTTGGGGATTTTTAAATAAAGTAACATCAACATAAATCGAAGTCTTGTGTTTATTACCAAAAACTAACAATGACACAGGGCTTCTGATAAGGAGTGATCCCCAACAGAAACCAGACCCAAAGTCTCCAAGAAACACCACGACAAGACCAGACCAAGATGTTAGAAGATAGAATAGCAAAGCCGGCCAGAAGAGAATACGACCAGAGTAAGAAGTAAGAAAGGTATATAACGTTATATAGATTTGGTACGATGAAAAGACCAGTATATAACACCACAACACATGGGTATTGTAAAAACTTTGAGTTTATTTCTTTAATCTCTGCCGTGGTGGGTGGTGAGCGTTGACAATTACTACTACTATTGTTGGGATGACTGGCGATGGTGAGGTGGAAGGGATGGACGAACCTCACTGTCCGTTGGCAGCGGTGGGCCGTAGCGACGGTCACTCTTACTTGTTTCCTGTCCCGAGGCTTCTGTCTTACTGACCTGTCGGCTCGAACCCCCAGGCCTTTATATTCATAGATACTGCAATGCATTTTTATCTTTTGATCTGATACGGACATTTGTTATATATTTCTTTATCTTCTCCCTGCTTCCTTAACCGGAAAACCTCGCCTCCGTTTCCCTTTTTTTTTAATATATATTTTTGTATTTCTCTTTGTCTTTTTGCCGGAAGCTTCGTTTTCCGGCCGAGGACAATACAACATTACGAGAAGAGTTTGTAAAATGTATATTCACCCAATCCCCCCATCACGGGTAGTATATAACACATGGTCAATTTTTAAGTTTTGTAAAGGCAGTTTGAAGTCAGCGGTTTCCTTCTCATAGATTGGTTGCCTAAGTAACTCATACTTAGTCTAAAAAAGGATAAATAATTCAGTCTGTTCTACTATTTAAAGTATAACTAACTTATAAGCTCCTTCGCTTATAGATAGATAGAGAGATAGATGAATTCATACTTATTCTAAGAATGTATAGCTGACTTATACGCTTCTCATAGATTGGTTGCCTATAGTTTGAATAGAAAAACATGAGTTTATAAACAAAATTGTTTTATGCATTAAGAATGAATTTATTTCACAACTTTGTCGGCATTAAATGACCCACCGAGGTTGATATGCCGTAAAACAAACCAAACCAAACCAACAACCTTTTACTCTGATATCTGGCTTGGTTCTGAAGTCCTACAAGTTGGAACATGGCGCCAGGTGAGAATAAGTATTGCATTAGCAATTGCAGTCAACGTGTTAAAGTGCTAACTCATAAGTAATACTCTCCAGTGGCCGCCCTGTCGGCTGTGGCGTTAGAATGCACCAACTGCACCTCTGCAGAGGGGTATGACTCCCCCAATGGGGCCACCTGTTGGCCGTGGGTGGCGACCCGTGATGCTTAAGGATAGAGCCCAGGTGGATGAGCAGTTCATGACATGCAATACTACAGTTTGGCCCTATCTTGGGCTAGACGGGCAGTCGGAGAGGCCCCCTCCGATCAATCGGCTGGTCACGTCAAGCCCTAGCACCTATATGTTTTCCCAACCATATTGCCCTTATGGCAAGCCGCAACCCTTTTTTATCATATGGGTGCTAGAAGGTGGTGGCTGCGGGTCTACATGTCCTGAGAATGACGCTAAACTCTATCTGATGGTGAGGTTCCAGTTTTGGAGGTTTGGGGAATGTGGAGCACCCCTTCATCACCATTGCTCCCTGGTCCACTCTGACCCGGAGTGGTAGTACCTGTTAGGGTCCCATCTATGGGTTAAATAGAAAAATGTATTTATTTAAAAAATTGTATTATCCATTAAGAATTGATTTATTTCAAAATTTTATCGGCATTAAATGACCCACTGAGGTTGATATGCCGTAAAACAAAACAAACCAAACAAACCAAACTCTCCAGTGGACACTTAAACATAGACACACCAGTGTAGGCTGACCAGCAAAAATCTACATCAATTAGCTCTGTGCGGATTCTGGATGCTATACAGAGGACCTACCAGGAGGCAATGACCAATAGGGTCGATTGGTGAGAGAGAGTCATGGGAGTCATAAGAAGGTGACTATGGCCCCTGCGCAAAGATGGGATGCAAATTTGTGAAGCATTCCATATTTTTTAATGAAAATCCTATAAATTTATTGTGTTGGCATCCTTCCGTCTACTAAAGATAATAGCAATGGATCTGCAAGACTATCTTGCTAACCATTACTCTAAGACAGGACGCCCTGCACGCCTCTTAAAGTATAGCTAACTTTATGAGTTCCTTCGCGCAACACTGGTTTTATCCAACCAATACAATCATTCAGCTCAGCTTGGGGATTTTATATGACTGTTCACCGGCTGAACAATCGAGGATACGAATTAGAATAAGAGATAAATAAAGCCTTAATGAAGCTAATCGATTGATATTTGTCTCTCGGGTCATTCGAATCTCTACCGAAAAGATAATATCCCCCGATTAATGACCAGTGTCGTACTGAAGCGATTAACCATATATACAATAACCGATAATTCATCTGACATCGATCAAGTTATGGAACTAATTTGAACCAATCCCTACAGCTCTTCGCAAACATTTGGGGATCAACATCCTGAGAATTTTTTTTCAGACAATTTTTTTTCTGCGTTATTCGGACTATCGCCCCCATCTTCATTGTTACTTGTACAACGTTTTGGCCGATATGCTCTCCGGCCTTCTTCAGGTATTTCTTGTCGGACTCGGGAACCTTCTTTTCGAACTCGGGAACTTTCTTTCCGAGAAGGTTCCCGAGTCCGACAAGAAATACCTGAAGAAGGCCGGAGGGCATATCGGCCGAAACGTTTTGCAAGTAACAATGAAGATGGGAACAATAGTCCGAATAACGCAGATAATACTAATCTTCAAGCCTCATCTCAAATATTCAGAGAAATAATTTTGTTTTCTTTACTAAATTTTAAGCGCTGGTTAACAGCACAGAAAATGGAATCGGTGAGCTGAGTCCCCAGAATTAAAAAGTCTAGAACATATTCTGGTTTGTTCATATACAATTTAAGGGTAAGGTCAAAATCAGGGGATCAAAATCATGAAAAGATATTCACCATTTTTTTTTTTTTTTTTTCACTAAATTATAAGCGGTCATGGTCTGGAGATTAACAATACAGTAAATGGTATAAGTGAACCGAGTTCGCTGAATTAAAACTCCAGTACAGATTCTGGTTTGTGTACATACCATTTGGGTGTATATTCAAAATTAGTGGATCAACATCACGAGAAGACATTCATCCAGTTTTGTTTTTCTTTCTTTTTTATTCACTAAATTTTAAGTAAGTGATGTTCTGACGGTTAACAGTACAGTAAATGGAATCGGTGAGCCGAGTTTCCTGGATTCAAAATCTAGGACAGGTTCTGGTTTGTGTATATACCATTTTGGTGTATAGTTAAAATTAGCGGATCAATACCACGAGAAGACAATTTTAAGTTGTAATAGTCTTACGACTGACAGAAGAGAAAATGGAATCGGTGAGCCGAGTTCTCAAAATATAAAAGTTAAGACTAGTAAAAATTTAAGGAATCAACATAATGAGAAGATATTCAGCCAGTTTTTTTAATACTAAATTTTAAGCGGTGATTTTCTGACGATTAACGGCACAGTAATTGGAATCGGTGAGCCGATTTCCTAAATTTTAAAATCTAAGACAGATTCCGTTGTGTGCGTAATTATACGACCGATATCATCTTGCAACACCCTCTGTTTCAAAATAAGACCGTTGAAACCGTCCAAGATTGAATGCAAAAATGTAAATCCTGTTTACCTGGTGTTGCTTATCAACCGAAACCTTATTTCTTATGAGTGTTATTACCTCAGCTAGCCGTTTAATTTGAGTGGTAAATTTCTAAAAATATAAAAATATTTTTATTCAACTCTTTTAGAAGACCTAACCACAGAAATAAAATTTTCAATCGGGAAAAATCTATTCCTGAAAGAGTAAAATGAAAATAATATCTTATCTACCGCTGTACTCATTCTATCCACATCCAGACTAATCAGATATCCTACCGATATAGAGGACACCTTCCTCAAACCTCGATAATACAATTAATCCTTGTTTTTCCAAAATGAGAGTTTCGCACATTCATTACAAATTAAAAGCGAGTTCGATCCACACTGAATTCTCAATACTTGAGACCTTGTATCACATCATACCAGTTGTGAACGCGTTGGATAGAAAGGGCGTTTTATCGAGGCGTAATAGTGAGAAAGCTAGTCTCGGAATAGTGGTTTCGATCTTGCTGTATTTCTAAAAAAATATTAGAATATAGTTTATTTCCTATAAGTCTAACTGTTACACACGGAGGTTTTCACGGTACCAAATCGATATAATGTTGCTTCTAGTCGTCTTTTCTTCTGGCCGGCTTTGGTTCTTCTATCATCTTGCGTCTGGAATCTTCTAAGGTCTGGACTTTCTTGGGGACTTCGGGTCTGCTTTCTGTTAGGGATTTCTCCTTTTCAGAAGCTCTGTGTCATTGTTAGTTTTTAGTAAACACAAGACTTCGATTTTCTTTTAATGTTACTTTATTCCGTAAATCCCCAACCCAGACATAACATAGCGCGCGTATGCAGAGTTACAGTTTAGACAGAGCATCATGGCTGACTGCTCTGTCTGACGCCCACTGCAAACTAAACTAAAGCTCCTTACTATTCTTAAACCGGAATAGGTTCATCTATGCCTTCCGGTTCCCACGATTTATCCCCGAAAGGCAAGGTGAGAGTGAGGTCAAACGCCGTCACTCACTTTCAAGGCCATCAACTGCACTGATCGCCACCATATCTCTATACTACTTTATATAAGTATGAAAAGAATTACAGGGGATTGACAATAATCTTATGCCATCGCATAGATTATGTAACATAACATAAACAAAGGGGAATCACTCTTAACTGATAAATTACTTATTTATTTTCCCATTAAACTAACCCTAAACCCTAAACCTATCCCTAACCTCGTCTTCTTTTTACCTAGTAAGTAAAAAGTAAAGTCGACAGGGCGGCCTAAAGTCGGTATCAGTCAGTCAGCGAGGGAGTCTATCCCCTTTTCAATAGCGCTAGACCAAGAAGATTGTTTTTTAGCATCTGAGGTGGAGCGCCACACCTACCATCAGCTCCTTACTTTACCGCACAGATCCCTGTGCTACTCATACGCTGAGTTGGCGGGGACCGGTATCGAACTAGGAACCTTGTGGTTTCTAGCCGAACGCTCTACCGACTGAGCTAACCCGGCCCCTTTATCAAAAGTTCGATCTGAAAATAAATCTATACTTGAAAGAAGAAAATAAAAATAACATTTAATTTGTCTGTTTACGTCGGCTTTCTACAGCTGATTGCATCAGGGTCATCCAACTAATAGACTGGATGGCTTCTTCAAATCTCAAAAACACAATTAACCCTATTTGGCGGATTCATACTTTTCCCAAATACAAAATGGAGGCAGTTCTAACCGTTTCCACTTCCGGTGCCGGTAATTAGTACACCTGTTGCAACCCATTTCACCTGTTGCAACCCATGTAATGATATATATATGTATTTATATATATATATATATATATAATATATATATATATATATATATATATTTGGGAGAATATGTGCTTAATTGAAGTCAAACCTAATTTTTTGAAAGTTAATTCATTAATAATTAATTAAGCGGGATTAACTTTGCAAAAAATTATTAATGAATTAACTTTCAAAAAATTAGGTTTGACTTCAATTAAGCACATATTCTCCCAACTATTGTCGGCTGAAAATAGCCATATATATATATATATATATATATAAAGATATGAAAACACCACAAAATGCTGTTAAAGTGAAAACATTTTATAACTTAGCTGATATTGAACAATATTTCGATTTTATGAAAATCGTCATCAGAGCTTGTTTATAATCCGTGTTGTTAAGAGCGGAAACGAAAGTTATATGAGTTCATAACAAAACCTTGACGTTGCATTTTTCTCGGTCATCAGATTATGTATATCTTATTGTAACAGTTTTTTAAAAAAGAAGATATAATGACAAGATTTGACACTAGACGAATTCTCTTATTATGTGCTCACATTCGAAATTATTGTTTAACTTTTTTCTTTTTTGCAACGTCAAGGTTTTTGTTTTGAACTCATATGACTTTTGTCTCCGCTCTTAACAACACGGATTATAAACAAGCTCTGATGACGATTTTCATAAAATCGAAATATTGTTCAATATCAGCTAATTTGTAAAATGTTTTCACTTTAACAGCATTTTGTGGTGTTTTCACATCTTTTTATATATACTCATACCGTCGGATTCATTTAACTTATATATATATATATATATATATTATATATATATATATATATTATATATTATATATATAAAAGTAATTGGTAATTTGCTTGAAGCATTGTTAAGTATGTTATAATATATTAATTTGAAAGCAATTACAATGCAAATAAAAAATAAAAACAAAAAGATGTTATTTTTTAATAAACATTTTACACAAATGTTTATGTTTTATTTGCATTGTAATTGCTTTCAAATTAATGTATTATAATATATATATATATATATATATATATATATATATATATATATATATATATATATATATATATTATATATACAGGGTGTCCGAGAAGTCGCGCACCCTATAATTTGGTTTTTGGTTTTTCAGATTTTATTGCGTATGGGTGAGAGATTAACAATACAAGAAAGCGTTAAATTGGTTTTTACGTTTGGAAGAGATGGGGCTACATAGCGCTCTGTAGCTGAAGAATTCAACCGTACTCATCCCGAGCGAGAAAAAACTTTGAACCATACCACTGTCTGCCGTTTGATAAAACGTTTCCAAGAAACTGGCTCAGTTGCTGACCGCGAGAGATGTGGTCGACGAAGGAGTGCAACTGATGAAGCAACATCAACTATGGTTTTGTCGAATGTTGCTAGAAGCCCCGTGAAATCAGTAAGGAAAATAAGCCAGGAGCTTACGATTAGCAAATCATCAGCACATCGTATTCTTAAGACAGAAATTTCATCCGTACAAAATCACCACTGAAACCCTCAACAGAGTAAAAGAGAGTTTTATAAAGAGAATTGATGTATATATCAATGGAGAGGGTGAACAATTTGAGCATCTATTATGAGTATGATGAATAAAATTGATATTCATATGTCTTTTTATACATTTTATATGTATTTTCATACATGGTGCACGACTTCTGGGACACCCTATATATATATATATATATATATATATATATATATATATATATATATATAGAGAGAGAGAGAGAGAGAGAGAGAGAGAGAGAGAGAAAGAGGCTTGATATATAATATATATATTATATATATATATATAAATATATATACACATTTGCCACCAATAAAATTAATATGGTTTATACGCATGTTCCTTTATCTTCCGACTGTTATCATTTTGGAACATCCTCTGTTTAAAAATGAAGCCGTCCAAATCGTCGAAGATTAAATGCAAAAATATAAATCCTGATTATCTGGTGTCACTTGTCCGCCGTATTCTTATTTATTATGAGTGCGTGTGTGTCTGTGCGTGTGTATGTGTGCGTGTGCGTGCGTGTGTGCATGACTGACCAATGCAATAAAATGCAGTCCTTATCTTGGGCTGATTTGGCGTCAGATACGAAGAAGTTAGAATTGATTTGGGACAATTTTGACCGACCAGCCATTACGACATCCTAAATGACTGAGCCAAAAACTGAATAAGAAAGAAAGGAAGAAAGAGAAAGAAAATAAAAAGAAAAGAAAGTAAGTAAAGAAAAAAAGAAAAAACGAAAGAAACCGAGTAGAGAAAGAAAGAAAGAAACAACTAAAGAAAGTAGGTAAAAAGAAAGAAAGAAAGAATGAAACAACTAAAGAAAGTAGGTAATAAAAGAAGAAAAGAAGAATGAAACAACTAAAGAAAGTAGGTAATAAAAAGAAAGAAAGAAAGAAAGAAAAAAATAAAAAGAATGAAAATGAAAGAAAGAAAGTAAGTAGAAAGAAAAGTGTAAAGAAAAGAAAAAGAAAGAAGAAAAAGAAAGATGATGACAAAGAAGTAATAAAGAAGAAAGAAAGAGTGTGGACACAAGAAGGAAGAAAGAAAGTAATAAAAAGAAAAGAAAGAAGAATGAAAGAGAAAGAAAGTTAGAATAAAGAAAGAAAGAAAGAAGAGTGTGGACACAAGAAGGAAAGAAAAGAAAGTAATAAAAAGAAAGAAAGAATGATGAAAGAAAGAAAGTAAGTAATAAAAGAAAGAAAAAAGAAAGGGTGGAACACAAAGAAAGAAAGTAATAAAAAGAAAGAAAGAATGATGAATGACAGAAAGAAAGTAAGTAATAAAAGAAAGAAAGAAAGAGTGTGGACACAAGAAAGGAAAAAGAAAGAAAGTAATAAAAAAAGAAAGAAAGAATGAATGAAAGAAAGAAGTAAGTAATAAAAGAAAGAAAGAAAGAAAGGGTGTGGAACACAAGAAAGAAAGTAATAAAAGAAAGAAAGAATGAATGAATGACAGAAAGAAAGTAAGTAATAAAAAGAAAGAAAGAAAGAGTGTGGACACAGAAGGAAAGAAAGAAAAGTAATAAAAAGAAAGAAGAATAAAGAAAGAAGAAAGAAGAAAGAAAGGGTGTGAACACAAGAAAGAAAGTAATAAAAAGAAGAAAGAATGAATGAGAAGAAGTAAGTAATAAAAGAAAGAAAGAAAGAAAGGGTGTGAACACAAGAAAGAAAGTAATAAAAGAAAGAAAGAATGAATGAATGAAAGAAAGAAAGTAATAAAGAAAAAAGAAAGAAAGAAAGAAAGAAAGAAAGATGTGAACACAAGAAAGAAAGAAGTAATAAAGAAAGAAAGAAAGAAAGAATGAATGACAGAAAGAAAGTATAAAAAAGAAAGAAAGAAAGAAAGAAAGAAAGAAAGAAAGAGTGTGAACACAAGAAAGAAGAAAGTAATAAAAGAAAAGAAGAAAGAAAGAATGAATGACAGAAAGAAAGTAATAAAAGAAAGAAAGAAAGAAAGAAAGAAGAAAGAGTGTGAACACAAGAAAGAGAAGTAAATAAAAGAAAGAAAGAAAGAAAGAATGAATGACAGAAAGAAAGTAATAAAAGAAGAAAGAAAGAAGAATGAATGAAAGAAAGAAAGTAAAGTAATAAAAGAAAGAAAGAAAGAGTGTGGACACAAGAAGGAAAGAAAGAAAGTAATAAAAAAAGAAAGAAAGAAAAGAAAGAAAGAAGTAAGTAATAAAAGAAAGAAAGAAAGGGTGTGAACAAGAAAAAAGTAATAAAAGAAAGAAAGAATGAATGAATGACAGAAAGAAAGTAATAAAAGAAAGAAAGAAAGAAAGAAAGAAAGAGTGTGAACACAAGAAAGAAAGAAAGTAATAAAAGAAAGAAGAAAGAAAGATGAAAAAAGAAAGTAAGTAATAAAAGAAAGAAAAAAGAAAGAAAGACTGTGAACACAAGAAGGAAAGAAAGAAAGTAATTAAAAAAGAAAGAAAGAATGAATAAAAGAAAGAAAGTAAGTAATAAAAGAAAGAAAGAAAGAAAGAAAAGAAAGAAAGTGATAAAAGAAAGAAAGAAAGAAAAGAAAGAAAGTGATAAAAGAAAGAAAGAAAGAAAAGAAAGAAAGTGATAAAAGAAGATAGAAAGATAGAAAGAAAGAAAGTTATTATCGCACTATAATATGATTACATTCGATGGGACCAAACGCTGGCACGAACATTAATGTTTATTCAGACCAGTGGTCACCCAATTCTACCAGGGGTCAGTACGACCGTTAGCGACGCTGAACAATAGGCGGGTATGTTTTAAAAGTGAAGACGATGCCGGAACGCAATGGACAGTAAAGAAAAAGGCGCGAGGGAGATAAATTAACGCTGTCGGTATTGTAGAATCTGTGATTGGGTTGCGCTTAAAAAAGGGAAATCTCTTTGAAAACGTAAAAAGTTAAAGCAAAGAGAATGTTGATTAGAAGTGAAAAGAATAGAGAGTAAGTTTGTGGGGGTGTAAGAAAGGGAGAGAGAGGGGGGAAGATAGAGAGAGAGAGAGAGAGAGAAAGAGGGGAGAAGAGAGATAAAGCGAAAAGTGAAGCAACGAGAAGGCTGATTAGAAAAGAACCGAAGAATATATATATTATATATATATATATATATATATATTATATATATATAGAGAGAGAGAGAGAGAGAGAGAGAGAGAGAGAGAGAGGGGGAAAGAGAGTGTGTGTGTGTGTGTGTGAGAAGAGATAGATAGATAGAGATAGATAGATAGAGAGAGAGAGAGAGAGGAGAGAAAGTGAAAGTAATCGAGAAGGTTGATTAGAAAAGAACCGAAAAGAGAGAGACAGAGAGACAGAGAAAGAGAGACAGAGAGAGAAAGAGAGACAGAGAGAGAGTGTGTGTGTGTGTGTGTAAATAAAGAGAGAGTGGGTGAGAGAGAGACAGAGAGAAAGAGAGAGAGAGAGAGTGTGTGTGTGTGTGTGTGTGTGTGTAATAAGAGAGAGAGTGGGTGAGAGAGAGAGAAAGTGAAAGTAAAGCGAGAAGACTGATTAGAAAAGAACCGAGAGAGAGAGAGAGAGAGAGAGAGAGAGAGAGAGAGATTGACAGACAGACAGACAGACAGACAGAGATTCTGTTAGGGAGACAGAGAGGAAAATAAAGTGAAAGAGAGAGACTGGAATATGGTCTAGATGGTGAGATGAAGAAGAAATATATATATAAACGGTACTTTAGAGTGAGTCTGGGATAGGTGTCTGTGAAGAGAGAGAGAGAGAGAGAGAGAGAGAGAGAGAGAGGGAGGGAGAAGGAGAAGGAGAGAGATTGAGAAGGTGACTGGAGGATTGTTTGGATGGTGAGATGAAGAATAACAAAGATGTAAAAACGGTACGTTTGAGTGTTCTGAGGACAGAGTAAGTCTGTTTTAGAGAGAGAGAGAGAGACAGACAGACAGACAGACAGACAGAGACAGACAGAGACAGAGACAGAGACAGAGAGAGAAAGGAAGAAAAAGAGAAAGAGTGACTGGAGAATGGTCCAGATGGTAAGATGTAGAAGAAAAAAGATGCATAAACGGTACTTCTGCTTCTGGGGATAGAATAAGTCTGTTAGAGAGAGAGAGAGAGAGAGAGAGAGAGAGAGGGGGGGGGGGGGAGAGGAGAGAAAGAGGGAGAGAGACATTGACGGATATTCTCGATGGTAAGATGAAGAAGAAAAAAGATGCATAAACGGTACTATAGAGTGATTCTGGGGATAAAGTCGGTTAGAGAGAGAGAGAGGAGAGAGAGAGGAGGGAGGAGATAAAGAGGGAGAGATATATTGAAGGATATTCAAGATGGTAAGATGAGAAAGAAAAAGATGTATAAACGGTACTTTAGAGTGAGTCTGGGGATGGAGATTAAAGTTCGAGTTGTTTTTTTTTTTTTTTTGTTGGGGGTTGTTGGACATTGATTTGCCTTGGGTTAGGGATCATGAGAAATTGGCGTAGATGAGAAAAGTGAAAAAGACGCAAATAGAGAAAAACAAAGTCCCGGATGTAAAGACTTGTGAATGGGTGTTATCAATATAACGCAAGAGCAACAACTGATTCAGACCAAAAGACAAAAATTGAAAGAGCCAATCATCTCAACACGTTCATTACTCTTTGCGTTTCGGCAATGTCTCATTCAGTTCTGAATATAATGAAAATTTTGATTGGCATTTTGCTTTCATATTTTTTTACTGTATATTCTCTTTCATTCTATCTATCTATCTATCTATCTATCTATACTTTATATATAATATTACTTTCTTTCTTTTCTTTTTTTTGTCATTTTTTTGTCATTTTTTTTCGTTCTTTCTTTTTTACCTTTCTTTCTTTCTTTCGGTCTTTATTATTTGTTTCTCTTGTTCTTTGTTTCTTTGTTTGTTTCTTTATTTCTTTTTCTTTCTTTCTTTCTTTCGTTTTTTCTTTTTTTCTTTCTTAGTTTCTTTTTTTTTCATTGTTTTATTATTTCTTTGTTTATTTCATTCTTTCTTTTTTACCTTTCTTTCTTTCGGTCTCTATTTTTGTTTCTTTCGTTCTTTGTTTCTTTGTTTCTTTATTTATTTATCTATTTCGTTCTTTCTTTCTTTCATTCATTCATTCTTTCTTTCTTTCTTTCGTTCGTTCGTTCGTTCGTCTTTCTTTCTTTCTTTCTTAGTTTCTTTTTTTTTTCATTGTTTCTTTGTTTTATTATTTCTTTGTTTATTTCGCTCTTTCTTTCTTTGTTTGCTTCTTTCGTTTTTTCTTTCGTTCTTACTTGCTTTCTTCTTTCTTTTCTTTCTTTCTTTCTTTCTTTCTGCCTATGTATATATCTATCTATGTTTCATGTGTTATATACAATAAAATATTTATTTCTTTTACTCTATCTTTCTATCTATCTATGTATCAACCTATGCTCCCTGTGTTGTATACAATATATTCATTCTTCCTTTAATCAAATCTATTTATTTATCTATCTATCTATCTTGCTTTGTCTACTTTTCTATTTTTATTTATATTTCATATTGCGCACAGTCTGTTTCTCTTGTCTTTTCTTTTTTGGGGGTGAGGGATGAGGGTTATTATCTCTTTCGTTTTTTCTTTCTTTTTTTCTTCTTTTTTTTCCGTTTTTCAGTCTAAATGAATTTCTACACATTCTGAATGTTATTCTGCTTTCATATTTTTTTACTTACTTTTTGTAGACTTATTTGTTATTTCCGGTTTTGTAAATTCGGGTTTTCTTCTCTTCTCTCGGTGTGGGGTTGTTATAGCGTATTCTTTCTTTCTTTCGTTTTTTTTTCTTCATTTTCTGTTTTCATTTTTTTGTTTTTGTTTTTTATTTATTTATTTTTTGTTTTGTTTTTGTTTTTCAGTCTAGATAACTTTCTACAACATCAGCGAAGCGTGAAACTGTTTGATACAAGCAGAAATTCAATAATTGGCTGGAAAGTTTTGCTCTGTTTATGAATTCATTACGGCTATTCACTATATCTTTTGGCTAACTACTTATACACAATAAGAAAATGGAGGCGCTTAAAGTGTAACGGTTATCGTCGTCGCAAATGGACACAACGACCCAATTCAAATCCTGGACGGGTTTTATTGGTTAGTTGTTTGGGTGGATTTTACGGCATGTCAACCATTGGGTCATTTTATGCCATAAATATTTTGTTTTATTCTTTCTTGGTTAATCAATTTCATTTCAGTCGCTTCAACCCATAGCTGGTAGCGTAACAGGTACTATAAATCCGGGTCGGGGTGGCCCTAGGAGCAATGGCAATGAAGGGGTACTCCACACTAACCAAAGCTCCAAATTGGAACCTTGCCATTAGATGCAGTTGAACGACATACCCAGGACAACCTGGTTGAGGCTGTTTTCATTAAACATTTAGAATTAAATCTGTACGCAAATAATTATAGCTACACATGTACTCATTTACCGAAACATTCTTGTCAGTGTACACATTTACACTGTTAGGAGGTGATTGTTGTGCCACAGTTAGCATCTTAGGAAATGGACATGGCAACCCTAGTTCAAATCCTGGACGAGGCTGTTTGCATTGATCATTGTGCTAATGCCCATGAGGAAGGTATAGATCTAACTATTCCCCCTGTACCTATGTCGTAAATACTTGGACAGACTGAGCTCTGTAATCTTGGCATTGCAAGCGATTTAGGAGAAGGAAAACTCTAAATCGAATTTAATATTTTAAAAACTATTGGTGGAGTAGCCTATTGTCAGTATCAGTCGGACAGCGAGGAAGTCTATCCCCTATTCACCAGCGTTAGACCAGGGGATTGTTTTGCTGAGGTCGAGCGCACCACATACCGTCAACTCCTCACTTTATGGCACAGATCGGCCCCTCAAATATTGATCTCATTTCGAATCCTGCTCGTGTGGAGGAGTTGGGTAAATACATACTTAAAGAAAATAATATTATAAAGTTTTCAAATCATAAATAGCAGGTACTTTTACTTCCCTTTCTTGTTAGAATAAAACGGAATGGTATTTAGTTATTTACAAGGTTTACCTTAGATGAAGCACAAGGCCACAAGTATGGGGTGCCCAGTGAGAAACGAACTCACTACCAATGGTCTGCTAATCTAGCTCGTTAACCATTACACCACATGAGGTGCCCTAGAGTGGTACATTATTTAGCTGAAGTGACGACACTCATAAGAAATAAACACTCAGCTGATAAGCAACACCCGATAATCAGTATTTACATTTTTGTATTTCATCTTGGACGATTTCGATGGTCTCATTTTCAAGCAGAGGACACCTGCAAGATGAAAACAGACGTGCAATTAAGGAACACGAGTATTGATATATAGATGTTTATATTTCATATATACAAATATGGACTGAAAATTTCACAGGCTGAAAATTTCATATGATGATGTCATATCTACATTTAACTTTTTCGACCAATGGGATCAAAGTACAGATAGAAGACGTGTGTGGGCCAAAAAGAGGAATAATGTTGGAAATTAAT
>CM042146.1:22541181-22543681 GCA_023376005.1 Doryteuthis pealeii
ATTGTTACTAATAAAATAAATACAATCTATTCCTTATAATTCGCCGTTTCAACCCTTTACATTATTATGAATAAACCAAGTATTATTTAGATAAATAAACTATATAAACTATATAATTAATAAATTAATTAAATAATTCAAAATTCAAAAATTGATTAAATTAAATTCTTTCAATTAATTAAATTAATTGAATTAAATTAAAAAATTGTATAACTTTGAGAAATTTGTAATCCATTTTTTTTTTTATTATTTTTTACTCTCGCCCCTTTTTCAGCAACAAGAAGTTTACAAATAAATAAATACTTACGATTTTGCGTAAAATTTATATGTAAAATATTAAAATAATTTAATGAAATAATTAATAGATGTGCACAACATTTTATTTGAGGAGGACAGAACTGTTTCATTTTAAATTGTCTTATTTCTTTACTCCTTTAATAGATCATGCCATTAGATTACTTAATACATTTCACGGAAATACCTGAAAACTCAAATTGTTATCAAATTTATAGTTTAGTATACTTTACTATAATAATTTGACATTCGATTTGCTACGCTTTGAATTAATGTTATTTTTCAAAGATTATTTATCGTTTTATATAAATTTGATTACTTTATTTAATTCTTTTTTTTTTTTAGCGAATCAAGACATTTATATTTCATTTAAAAAATATAGTTAATCATTGAATTAAAATTTCTTACTATGTCATTATGTGATGGGCTTAACTTGCAAATCGGTCGGAAAATTAGTGTGACCCAGAAAAACAGAACCCACAAATTTTGTAATAAAACTGTTAATTTTAACTAGGAGGGGGTAGGGTTAAGGTTAGGGTTTAGGGTTAGGGTTGAGTTGGGGTGGGGTTTGGGTTTAGTTTAATGGGAAAATACATAAATAAATTGGGATCTGTTTTTTCTGGATCCCCCAGTAATATGTTATAATTTTCCGACCGATTTTCAAGTTTAGCCATGTGATGTCATTCCCTTAAATCTGACGAAAAGAAAATTCCCTGACCTCCCACCTGGCCGGATTAAATTAAGATCTTTTTACGTGGATGATTTTTATGGGTCATCCTGCGAGGACCGAACTCGCTATGCAGTAGTAATAGATCTTCAAACGATTATTAAACCATATTTTATCTCCTCTACCGGGCCTCGTCGGGTAGCCGCTGCTAGTATATATATTTAAATCAGACCATTACCCACTCCTGGTCAAATATAATTAGGGTTTAATAAAAGAGCAAATCTGAAAGGATCTTCGTATTTTCTTGTCTTTATTGAATGTCCAATCATATTTCCAAAACATTGATTCAAATCAACCGTTCTTATCTTAACATATCGACTTCCTAAGAGATCATTTTCTATTTTGCTCCCTCGAAACATGAGCGAAAACCAATACGGATATTTCTCTCTAGTTTTTTCTCTGTGTTCCGCTCACTTTTAAATGCATACTAAAACTACACATTTTCCATATTTTTATCATTTTTTTGTTCTTTCATTCTGCCTATCGGTAAATTATATTACTCTTTCTGTGCTCTTCCAAATGTTTGTCTTGTTTTGTTTTTTTGTTTTTTTTATTTTCATTGTATTTTTTTAAGCGAACTAAAATGTTTTTTTTAATCGTTCTTTTTTCTTTTCTGGTAATTCTTGCATTTTTGTTTTCCGTTCCTTTTTGCTGCTTACTTGAAATTATATTTTTCTTTCTTTTTTTTTCTTTTTTTTTTTTTTTTTTTTGTTGCTTTTTTTTTTTTTTTTCTTTCATTCTCTATCCACTTTCTTTTTTTGTTCTGCTCATTTTCTTTTAAAACATTTATTTTCTTTTTTGTGGGGTGGTGGGGTCTTTTTCCTTCTTCCTTCCTTCCTTTCTTTCTTTCTTTTTTTTTCTTTCTTTTTCTTTTTCCAAATTTTCTTTCTTTTTCCTTATTTTTTTTGCTTTTTCTTTCTTTTGTGCTAATTTTCCTCCTTTTTTTGCCATGTTCTTTCTTTTTTGCTATTTTTCTTTCTCTTTTACTAATTTTCCTTCTTGTTGTTATTTTTCTTTCTTTTTTACTAATTTTCCTTTTTTTTTTCTATTTTTCTTTCTTTTGTGCTAATTTTTCTTTCTTTTTCTTTCATTTTCAGTCTTTTTGTTATCCTTTCTTATTTTCTATATTTTCTTTCTTTTTGCTAATTTTTCATTATTTTTTCTATTTTTCTTCTTTTTGCTATTTTTCATTAAATTTTGGCTATTTTCTTCTTTTTGCTACTTTTCTTTCTTTTTTGCTAATTTTCTTTCTTTTTTTGCTATTTTTTCATTCTTTGCTATTTTCTCTTTTTTTGCTATTTTTCATTAAATTTTTGCTATTTTTCTTCTTTTTTGCTATTTTCTTTCTTTTTTGCTAATTTTCTTTCTTTTTTGCTAATTTTCTTTCCTATTTTCTAATTTTCTTTCTGTTTTGCTAATTTTCTTTTTGTTCTTTAATTCTTTCTCTTTATACTGCTTTTCAATTTGTTTTATTTCTTA
>CM042146.1:22545419-22550419 GCA_023376005.1 Doryteuthis pealeii
TTCCTTTTTGCTGCTTACTATGATTATATTTCTTTCTTTTTTTTTCTTTTTTTTTTTTTTTTTGCATTGCTTTTTTTTTTTTTTTTTTCTTTCTATTCTTCTATCCACTTTCTTTTTATTGTCTGCTCATTTTTCTATTAACATTATCTTTCTTTTTTTTGTGCGGTGGGGGGTGGAAGGGCTTCTCTGTTTCCTTTCTTCCTTCCTTCCCTTTCTTTCTTTTCTTCTTCATTTCTTTCTTTTCTTCCATTTTTCTTTCTTTCTTCTTTCGTTTCCTGCTAATTTCTTTCTTTTTTCCTTATTTTCAATTTCTTTTTGCTATTTTCTTTTCTTTTGTGCAATTTCCTCCTTTTCTTGCCACATGTTCTTTCTTTTTGCTATTTTCTCTCTTTTACTATTTCTTCCTTGCTTCGTTTATTTTTCTTTCTTTTTTACTAATTTTCTTTTTTTTTCTTTTCTTTGTGCCTAATTTTCATTTCTTTTTCTTTCATTTTCAAAGTTTTTTTTAGTATTTTTCTTTCTTATTTGCCATTTTCTTTCTTTTGTGCTAATTCTTTTCTTTTTGCTATTTTTCATTATTTTTGCTTATTTTTCTTTTCTTTTTGCTATTTTTCATTAAATTTGCTATTTTTCTCTTTTTTTGCCTACTTTCTATTCTTTTTTTGCTAATTTCTTTCTTTTTGCTATTTCTCATATTTTGCTATATTTTTCTTCTTTTTTTGCTATTTTTCATTAAATTTTTTGCTATTCTTCTTCTTTTGCTATTTCTTTCTTTTTTGCTAATTTTACTTCTTTTTTGCTAATTTTCTATCCTATCTTTCTAAGTTTCTTCTGTTTTGCTATTTTCTTTTTGTTCTTTAATTCTTTCCTCTTTATACTGCTTTTTCAATTTGTTTATTTCTTAAATCGACCGTTTTTGCTGCCTCTGTTATACATTTGTTACTCATTCTAACAAATTTCTGTCCTTTTTTTCTTCCTCTTCCTTTCTTCCTTTCTACTTATTCTTTGTTTCTTTTATAAACCTCAAAAACCTTTTTTTTTCCCCTTTTCTTTCCTTCTATTCTTTTTCCCTAAACCTTCGAATCCTTTCTTTCTTCTTTCTTTTCATTCTTTCTTCTATTTCTCTCTTTCTTTTTGTTTCTCTTTCTTTTTTCTCTCTTTTTATACTTTTTATTTGTTTTCCTAAATCATTCGAAATTCATGACTCTTTCTTTCTTTCTTTCTTTCTTTCTTTCTTTCTTTCTTTCTTTCCTTTATTTTATTTCCTTCCTACTTTTCAAAATTCTGCATTCTTAATTAGTTTTATTCTTTTGTTTGGTTTTGCTAAACATTTTAAAATTCTTTGTTTATCCAATTTTTTTTAAAGTTTCCATTCATATTTTGTTTTTGCTGTTAAATTTATTTTTATTTATTCATGCATCAACTTTTTTCTGTCTTTATTTCTTCTTTTTTTGTCATCCGTTTTATTTATTTAAAAAAAAATTTTCCTGCTCTCTCTTAATAATCATCTTATTCTTCTTCCTTCACTTGCACATTCTTTTTCTGCTTTCTCTTTTATTCTTTTCCCAGCAGAACCTCCATTCCCCACTTCTCTCTTCTCTCTCTCTCTTCTATATATATATATATATATAGTATATATATATATATAATTATATATATATATCTTTGTCTCTCTTATATTTCTCTCCTATCTCTCTTTCTCTCTCTCCCCTCTCTCCCCCTCTCTCTCATCTCTCTCTCTCTCTTTCTCTCTCTCTCTCTCTCTCTCTCTCTCTCTCTCTCTCTCTCTCTTTGCATTTAATTTTTGCTTTTTCCACAACTTTTCCATAAATTAAGCATTTTCTTAATCACCATTCACTCAAAATAAGAATTAACCCTCGATTAATGCTTCCATTTTAGCTTGTTCAAGTCTATTTATGTATTCATTTATCAATCTATCATTATGAACCTATTCAAATCTCTTCTCTCTCTTCTCTGCTCTCTATAATATATAATATATATATATATATATATATATATATATTTTAGCCAATTTACATCTATCTATGTATTCTATCTATGGTAGCATGGTCAAATACATCTATCCATCTATCTATTCGAAAATATGTATCTATCATATTCCATGTCTATCTCAGAATGTCCGTATTTATCTATATATATCATACTATTATACTATATATATATCAATATTCTCTATCAGACTGTTATATGTATCTATCAATCTATATTCAAACTGTTTCTCTCTCTCTCTCTCTCTCTCTCTATATATTATATATATATATATATATATATATATATATATTATAAGTTAAGCCAACGCCTGGTTACTGACAATTTCGCACATAAATTAAATAAAATATAATAAATGAATATATATATATATATATATATATATATATATATATATATATATATATATATATATATGCACGTATATATATATATACATTTACATATATTATTGGTTGGTTTTTGCTATCTATCTATCCCAGCATGGCTTCTCCAAAATCTTATCAATCTCTTCATATATGAGATGATAGACACACACGCATATATATATATATATATATATTATATATTATATATATATATATATATATATATATACATTTCCATATATTCTTGGTTGTTTTTTATCTATCTATCTATCTATCAGACTGGCTTTCCCAAATCTTATTAATCTCTTCATTTGTGAGATCATGGACACACACGCGGTATATAATATATATATATATATATATATATATATATATATATATATATATATATATATATATATATATATATATGCACGACGTATACTATATACATTTACATATATTCTTGGTTGTTTTTATTATCTATCTACACGACAGGCTTCCAAAAATCTTTATCACCTCTGTCCATTTATGAGATGATGGATACACAACGCATATATTAAATACCTATATATTATATATATATATATTATATTATATATATATATATATATAATATTATAATATAATATATATACACACATCATATCTATTCATATCCACACACACACAACACACAACACACACATATGCACGTACATATACGCTTGTACATACATTCTTGGTTGGTTTTTGCTTTTCTCTATTCGCATATTCATTGGAATTGGCAAATCTACAATAATAAAAGCGCGTTTTATATGTTGGCCGGATCTGTGTTTGCCAAGAGTGTTCAAATGTAAAGAGCGATATCGGTAATGGCCTCTTCAGGGAGTTGTCCAGAATCATTACTAGGTTTAAATTGATCTCGCCCAAAACATTACAGTTTTATTGACAAGTCTAAGACTAAGACAGGGATAAACCGAAAGTAATCAACATTTAAATGCTATAGATTTTCTTGCCGATCGATTGCATCCGACAAGGCCATAAGCACAAACGATAACCAGATGGCTTGCATTATAAAAGGGTGGCGGCATAGGTTTACTGCCATAGCGAGCATATAGGGCAAAGCACTAGGGTCATTGCCTGAAGTAACAAGTCAGTTCGAAATTGATACAACGTACGAGCAATGTTTTGGTAGCCGATAAAAAGGTGCTAAATAAGTTAGCCTGTTAGCTGTAAACACGGCTAAAGTGACAGGGTTCTTTATTATTGTGGTTTGTTTTAATTTGTTGGTGGCAGGGTAGGACTATTGTTCGGTATTGCGGGACAGCAAGGGAGTTCTATCCCTTTTTTTTCTAGAACTAGATCAGGGATATATATATATATATATATATATATATATATATATATATATAATATATATTAAAAGTTAAAAGAAAACGGAAATGAATCCGACGGCGTATGCTGAACAACACGGAGTATAAACAAGTGCTGAAGATGATTTTTATAAAATCGGAAATATTGTTCAATATCAGCTATTGAATATCTTATATAAAATGTTTTCACTTTAACAGCATTTTGTTAGGTTTTCATATCCTTTTTATCTATACTCACTATACATTAATATAATATATATTATATATATATATATATATATATATAATATATATGAACACACTTCTCATTAAGTAAGAGAGAAGCAGATACAGTTCCTTCCTCATCTCCTCTCTCTCCTCTCATTCTCTCTCTCTCTCTCTCTCCTCCTCTCTCTCTCTTTCTCCCCTCCACACATACACACACACGGGCATTTATATGTATACTATATGTATATATCATATATATACTAGATATATATTATATATATATATATAATTATGTATGCTATGTTCTTTTTTTCTGTTCCTGGTTTGATCAATTCCGATATTTCAGGGAACACCTTATCCCTTTCAATGTAGATGAGAACCGTCTGGAGAAAAAAAAAATGAAATGCTATATATGAGGGCAAAAAAGTAATTAATTAATATATATACATAATATACTATATATATATATATTATATATATATAGTCTTCTTGTTAAACATGCTGAAATGCACTAAATTTGAATCATCAGTGATGTTACACTAGTATTCTTACAGATTTTGGGTGCTGGATCAACATATCTGTTCAAGCGTTAACCTGACCCGATATTAGGTCGCCACCTTTCCAGATTTTCTCTGCGTAAGTTTAAAGAATAGTTCCGGAAATTTAATATACTGGCCCAGAGATAGGCAACAGCCAAACAGAGACTTGTGTTTATAAAATTGAAAAACAAGTGTTTTTTATGGGTGATGTCTAATAAGCCGACCCTAAAGCGTTTCGGTTTGTTAACAAAACATTGTCGGAACCTTCATCTTTGAAAAAGGAAATTGTATTAGTAAATAAAAAGAAAACCTCTGATTTATGGTTAATCAAACCGAAACGCCGTAACATCGGCTACATACATATTATCCGTCAACGAAATACTTGTATGTGCATTGTATGTGTGTGTGTATGTGTTAGTGGATATATTGTCCTCGCACGGAAAACGGAGCTTCCGGCAGAGGGACAAAGAGAAAGATAAAAATATATATCTAAAAAGAAAGAGGAAGCGGAATAGAGGGTCTCCGGTCAAGGAAACAGGGAG
>CM042146.1:22555419-22582919 GCA_023376005.1 Doryteuthis pealeii
CCTTCAGCTCCTTACTTTACCGCACAGATCCCTGTGCTACGCATACGCTGAGTTGGCGAGGACCGGTATTGAACTAGGAACCTTGTGGTTTCTAGTCAAACGCTCTAACCGGATTTATCCAACCAGCTGGGGGGGGGTGACACAAGGTTGCAAATATATATATATAATTACCAACCTCTCCGCACGTGCAGGATGCGACACGAGGTCAATTTCTTAAGCGGGGTTTAACAGGTTTGAATTCAGAGTTTCCCTTCTCCTAGACTGGTTAACTAGCCATGGATAAAAAGCCAAATCTGCTCAGCTATTTACCCATAGCTGGAGGGAGAGTAGGATTGATACCTTTTCCCTAGACTGGTTACCTAGCCATGGATAAAAAGCCAAGTCTGCCCAGCTATCTACCCATAGCTGGAGGGAGAGTAGGATTCATACCTTTCCCCTAGACTGGTTACCTGGCCATGGATAAAAAGCCAAGTCTGCCCAGCTATTTACCCATAGCTGGAGGGAGAGTAGGATTCATGCCTTTCCCCTAGACTGGTTACCTAGCTATGTATAAAAAGCCAAGTCTGCCCAGCTATTTACCCATAGCTGGAGGGAGAGTAGGATTCATACCTTTCCAAAGGGTATTAGCACCATGTGAAATGCAAACAGCTTCGTCCTGGAATTGAACTCGGATCGACGAGTCCATTTCCTACGATTCTGACCATTACACCACGCAAATCCAATGCTGCAAGTATAGTGTGTTCAGCGAGGGTCCAGATACTACACTGTTTCCTTGAAAATAAGACAGGGTTTATATTACGATTCGTGTAGTTATTTTTAGGTGAGAGCTGTTCACAGTGGAGATCCCCTGTGGCATTGAGTTTGATCCGTGTTAAGCTGAATCCTAGTCCATTAGTCCGTGTTAAATAGAATCCTATAAATTATATCACTGTGAGATTTTTTTTTAACACGTGAGATTCTTTGTGACGACTTCTTTTCCCGGGAAGAAATGCAAATCTAATTAAAAGATAATGTCAACGAAAGAATTGAAATTCACGAATTTTCCTCAAGAGGTTTAGATGAATCCGTACTTGGTATCGCGAGTTGAGATAGAAAATGTTTGACAGTGCTTAAACTTTGACTGGTTTTGGGCAAATAACGCACAGAAGATACCGAAGATTTTTTTTCTTTTTAAAATGTCATGTTTGTTTCAGGGATATAACGACAAGAAAAAACAATAAATCAATCTCGGCAGAGGTGAAGCGTGCAGTTATATTTTAGAAGGATAATATTGCCATCCTTCCTAAAGACGATGGCGTAGTGTCTATTTTTAACTGGATCTGCTTGAGTGGCTGAACAGGCCTATTTTTGAATGGCAATCTCTGATGAAGTAATTGCAAACAAACAGTAATGCTTGCTGGAATTGCTGTTGTCTCTCCTTCTTTCTTGCTCTCTTTTCTGTGGCGGTATCTTTCCTCTCTGTATCACTCCTTTTCGTGTCTTGTTTGACGAGGAGGCGCCAGGCCACCCGGTTGTCTGTACCAACTTCTCAAATGTTGGTGCTGATGTGGCATGTCTCGATGTCCTTCTTGCAGACGTCTTTAAAGCGTAGCATGGTCTCCCTACAAGTCGGGAGCCTTCTACTAATTCGCCACGTGGTATTTATACTGCTATATCATCGTTGAATTTAAATAAAAAAGTTTGTTTTTTATAATGTAAGTTAAGTAAAGTCGGCGGAATGGCATATTATCGGTATCAACCGGTGTAGCAAGATTGCATTTGGCAAGGACTACTAATGGAAGGGGTAGGAAGAAAGAAATAAGTGAGAGAGTAAAGATTTTAAAAAATAGTGATGAGCACAAAACAGGATGAACGATGATTTGACCGGGGTGTGACACCCGAATGGAGAATTAAGTGTCAACCGGAAGTTTCGGGTGTTGACCATAACCGGAAGTCACATGGTGACGTGGAACGACGAAGAAAAATATCGGTCTTTTTTTTATTTGGGACAGCGTAGGGTTAAGACCTACCCTTGGTCCCGTGTGGGATTACGGTAGTTTAATAGTTCTCTCTACCCGTCTCTCTGCCTTTACTCCTCTTCGCCACAACCCACGAGACGAGCCTAACCTGGAAATAAAAGCTAAAGCAGCTTGTGAAGATATATTTCTCACGTTGTACTTTTTTTATCAACAAGATGACCGCCACGTGCAGAACACCTTTTTAGAGTCGTGAATTTGGAGGCACGTGGACGAGACCCGCTATACAACATATACTGCTACGTTACTTATATACGTTTGGGTACTGTGAAAATACCACAACGTTACACCGGACATCGAAGGAGTCTATCCCCTTCTCGGTAGCTATAGATCAAGGAGATTGTTTTTTGTTTTGTCTTGTTTTTTTTGGAGGTGGAGCGCCACACCTACCATCAACTACCCACTTTAGCACACATATCAGATTAGCCAATCTGTGCTACTCATGCGCTGAGTTAACGGGGACCAGTATCGAACCCAGAACGTTGCGATTCCGAGGAGGATGGTCTACTGACTGAGCTCAACCGGTTTCGTTTATAATGTAACAGTTGCCCCAACTTAGAATATTTTTCGTAACTGGCAGTGAATAAATTTCAGTTAGCTTTTTTTCTAAATTTTGTTATCTTAAAATAATTATTCCGGCTGTGATTAGGTAAATTCTTCGTGTTACATAATCTATGAGCAGTCATAATTTATGAACATACCTGTAGTTAGAGAATAAGTTTAGTTGCCAGATTCAGGTCGAATTTCAAGGAGCGTAGATATTGATGTAAGCTGCCAGTGTCCATTTCACCCGCGGCGGAATCAAATGGGCTGGGGAAATAAACTTGATCAAGGACACTAATATTATCTGCGTGATGGCTCCCGATTACGACAAGAAAGTTCCCGAGTTCGAAAACAATGTTTCCGAGTCCGAGAAGGTTTCCGCGTCCGAGAAGGTTCCTGAGTCCGACAAGAAATACCTGAAGAAGTCCGGAGGGCATATCGGTCGAAAGGTTGTACAAATAAGAATGAAAATGGGGACAATACTCCGAATAACGCAGATAATACTAATCTTGAAGCCTCATCTCAAACATTAAGAGAAACAAGAACACTAAGTCTTGTTACTTTATTATTAAACAAGCAATGTCCAGCCCAGTACGAAGTAAACAAGAAGGAGGGAAAATCAACCCAGTCGAAAGTCCTGAAGTAAGCCCAACTAGAGAAATTGGCGGCTGACCTTGACGAAAATGTAGAAGCAGTAAGCAGAAGTGTAATCAAGTAAGAATTACCACCTATCATCTCTAACCTATTTGTCTTCTGTCTGTCTCTCTCTCTCTCTATTATATACCCGAGAACCGAGTAGGAAGCGCGTGGTGTAATGGTTAAAGTCATGGGAAATGGACTCGTCGCCCCGAGTTCAAATCTTGGATGTGGTAATTGCATTTCCCTTAGCGCTAATACCCTTGGGAAAGGTATGAATCCTACTCTCCCTCCCGCTATGGGTAAATAGCAGGGCAGACTGTGTTCTTTATCCATGGCTAGGTAACCAGTCTTGGAGAAGGAAAACTCTGAATTCAAACCTGTTAAACTCCGCTTAAGAAATTGACCTTGTGTCGTATCCTGCTCGTGCGGAGGAGTTGGTAAATATATATATATATACCAGAGAACTCTCATCCTTCTATTATATACCCAAATAATGTTAGGGGTATATGACATTCGATATGGAGGCGCGTGGTTAGAGTCGTAGGAAATGGACTCGTCAACGCGAGTTCAATTCCTGGACGAAGCTGTTGGAATTTCACATGGCGCTAATACCCTTGGGAAAGGTATGAATCCAATTCTCCCTCCAGCTATGGGCAAATAGCAGGGCAGACGGGACTCTTTAACCATGGCTAGGTAACCAGTCTAGGAGAAGGAAAACTCTGAATTCAAACCTGTTAAACTCCGCTTAAGAAATTGACCTTGTGTCGCTTCCTGCTCGTGTGGAGGGGTTGGTATATATATATATATATATGACATTCGATAAGCATGTCGATAAACTGATGTTGTTGTGGCGCCTTACAAAACTAAAACCATGACTGGGACGAGTGAGTTCGAGTGCCAGGTGATTATTGGCCTTGTGCCACAACTTAGTAAAAACTTAATAAATAACAAGACCAGAAGCGTTGTATAATGTAAAAGAAGTAATATTCTGAAGGTAGACGTTTGGAGAAAAAATGCTAAAAACCAATCAACAAACAAACAAACAAAAAACTAAGAACAACAAACAAAGCAATTCCACTCCGATGTCCATGATTGATCACTGCGCTGCATGTGCAACTTGAGAATTGTTGTTGTTGTTGTTGTTGTTGCTGCTGCTGCTGCTGCTGCTGTTGTTGTTGTTATTGTTGCTGCTGCTGCGGTTTTTGTTTTTTTTTTGTTTTTATGTTTTTGTGGTTTTTTTTTACAGCAGATGAACTGTGATCTTGTTAGCAAATATTTATCTTCTTTTTTCTTTCTTTTTTCTTTGATGAGTCATTCAAATGATCCAATTGATTATTGTAGCTTTGCGCAGTAACAGTTTTCTTTTTGTTAGTGTATTTTCTTACCGCCATTTCCATGCATCCGTAATGAATTTCCTTCGAGTGCAAACAAATATCAAGAACATTTTTCAATACTCCATATCAATTTCCTTCAGATGGTTCAGATATCCCGAAACAAGCCCTCATCGGATCCGTTTGGGATGGTAATTGATATATTTTTTTCAATACCAATGTGTTTCCCGTAAAACAATTGTGTATATGTGTGTTGGTTTGTTGGTTGAAGTTTACGGCATGTCAACCCTCGTTGGTTTATTTTATGCCGAAGACGTTTTGGTTTAATCACTCTTGGTGGTGTTTAATATTTTTAAAACTCATTTTTTAACACAATTTTGATGAAGGGGTACTTTACATTCTAGCACATATGTGATAAACAGCGTTGGAGCTTGAAATATGGGCAATAGGTTTCTGACTATCATATAGGTGCTACGGCTTGACGTAATCAGCCGATTAATCCGGGGGCCTCTTCGACCGCCCGTCTAGTCTAATTAAAAGCCAAAGTAAAGTGCCGCTAAACCACCATGGTTCGATCGTTAAGCATCACGAGTCGCTCCCCACGGCCAACAGGCGGCCGTATTGGGGTATCTTACCCCGTTGCGGGGGGGGGGGGTCGGTGTATTCTAAAGCCCCAATGAACAGTGTGATTTCGGTAATAGATGTATTTTTCATTACCAATGTGTGAGTGAGAGACGGTTTTTGTGTGTCGGTGTTTCTGTATCTGCCTCTGTATGTCTACATCAAGAAGCAAAATAATATACACACTTATTAGTGCTTCTATAAATTAATCTATGTTATTTGTTTAATTTAATTCATTTGAATATAATAAAGACAATTAACACTATAATTAAATGCAATCCTCGGAAACTCTCAGAAAGATAACAGGGTAATTCCATGTCAAATCATCCAGGCTGTCATCCACTACCTTCAATTTTTCTGAAATTTTGTACAGATGTGGACTATTTTAAAGTTACACAATCCCCAAAATCCAAGAATTAGCGGAGTTATGTCGATTTTTAGCTCACCAAATTTCAAACTCCAAAATGTTGAGTGGGCGAGAAATATTGCAACATTTTGTCATCTATTTTTGTATAAAAAATGAGTTGTAGAGCTTTTTGACACATCTTGTATTCTGAAAAAATAACCTTCCATTCATTGTTCATTTTTATATTGGTAAATACAGCTTGAATCTCGAAAGTTTCATGACACACCTTGTACTTCAAACCTTTAAACTGGTCAAAATTTCGGTTTCGTTCTTTATTTCAATTTTAATAAAAAATAGAAAATTGTAAATTGTCAGTAATTTTATTTTGTTTCCTTTAGAACAGAACCTAAACTGACATATAAAAGCGTTTTCTATGAAAGGTTTGTTCTTGTTTCTCCAACAATTTCCTGCAAGTTTTATTAAGGGTGTCTTTTGGATTATTTGGTGGTATATAAACCATGCTTACAATACACCACTTAAATTTATAGACTAAGCGAGGTCACAGGGTTTAAACCCCAGCCAATTAAAAACCCAAATGCGTGGTTGACTACTTAATTGCTGATACTGAGAGACGTCTATCAGCAATCACTGACGAATGACTTTCAATATAGAGGAGCACCAAGGAACAACCAAAGGATTCTTCACCAAGGATTTCCGCTGTACAAGCGCTCTTGCTTGAAGTCTAAAGAATGGTCTATAAAATTGTAACAGTGCCTCTTTCAAAATGTGTTTAATTCACGGCATAATACAGTAAAAAGATGATAAAGCAATAACAAAGAAAAGCTACTAGAAGAAGTAAAGAGATAAATAAATAAAACTTAGGCAAAATTCAGACAAACTGACCCATTTAAAGGTCAAAGAGTAAATTGAAGTGGGCGGTAAGGGTAATAAAAATATAACATTACTGTGAACTACTAGATAAAATCATGAACCACCCAGTGATGTCAAAATAGATAGAGGTCAATCCCAACTACAAAGTAGCAGCCGCTTAGGCCCATTAAGATTAAATTTCAGGAGTAACTGAAGAAATTTTCTAAATCAATCTAGCTATATAGAGTTCAGTAACCGGAAATATCCACTCAGTCCCCCTGATGAAGGTGTAATAGTAACACCGAAACCGCGGTCGGGAATTAAATTTTTCTACAACTATTAATGCTCTATATTTACAATATATTGAGCTCTATAGGATCAACTACTTACGCTATGTTTACATAGTAATATCCCATCAATGAATATCTATTATTATACTAAAGCTGAGATTATCAACTTCCATTTCTGCTTTCCTCCGCCGTTGATTGCGTTGCATCAAACCTTTGAAAATAGATGTAACCATTTGGTGCATGTGTGTGTTAATTGTAACAAAATAAGAGGGACCGGGTTAGCTCAATCGGTAGAGTGTTCGGCTAGAGACTACAAGGTTCCTAGTTCGATACCGGTCCTCGCCAACTCAGCATATGAGTAGCACAGGGATCTGTGCAGTAAAGTAAGGAGCTGATGGTAGGTGTGGCGCTCCACCTCAGATGCTAAAAAACAATCTCCTTGGTCTAGCGCTATTGAAAAGGGGATAGACTCCCTCGCTGACTGACTGATGCCGACTTTAGGCCGCCATGTCGACTTTACTTTACTTACATTTAAGAAAGAAAAAAAACAGCAATAATGTTTCATTTTCTCAGATACAGATTTTACTCTATATATTTTTCCCGTTTCAAGGACTGTAAAACAAATAATTCGTACAGCAACCCCATACGCAGGAGTGTGATATGCCCCCATTCCCGTTTGCCAAGCTTGCTTTGGATGTCTCTGGACCATATCCAAAGACTCATTCAGACAACCAGTATATAGTTACTTTCATAGACATGTACAGTGGCTGGCTAGAGGCGTTTTCTGTTCCTAAAAAGAAGGCAGAAACAGTGGTAAACCTTTTAATTGACGATTCTTGCCAAGATTTGGGGCACCACTTCAGTTTCTAACTGACAACGGACCAGAGAATATCAATAAGGTCATGAAAAAAACATTGGAATATCTAAACATACATCATGTTATAACTTCGTTTTATCACCCTCAGAGTAGAGAAATTCCATAGGACAATGCATGATGTGTTGGCGAAGAAAATCGGCATCAATGAACAGTCATGGGATGTTTACATCAACCAAATGTTAGCAGCCGTCCGGTTTCACATAAGCGAAACCACAAAATTCTCACCATATTACTTGCTTTATAACAGGGATGTTATTTTGCCTCTAGACAATATACTGAAACCTCGTCGTATATATTATGGTGATGAACATAATGAAATCGCCCTACAGGAAATGCATCGTTGTTTCACTTTAGTTAGGAATAACATAAAAAAGGCGAGGAAAGTAGCGATAGATAAATCTCTTAGTAAGACTAGGGACGTAGAGTTTAAGGTTGGTGATTTGGTATACTATAAGATCCACCATAGGAGAGGGAAGTTGGATATGCGCTGGCGGCCATATTATGAGGTAGTTGAAAAGACTGGCCCTGATACAGCAATACTTACTATAAAAGCATTTTGTATTTTATATTTCATAGGAAATTCAAATTGTTTAATTTAACTTTCTCTGAGGAGTGAAGGATGAAAATTTGTTTCCGCAACATCTTCCCCTTTCACTCAACTTTCATGAAAAAAATTTAAATTGCCACTTATATTTATTTTTTCCAGAGCCTAAACTGACATATAAAAGACATACGAATTCCTTAATTTTGACAATGTAATTAAGAAGCTTCACTAAATACCGAGGAGAACTATCAATTTAATTTAGTTGTTTGTGTTGTTATAACCACTTTTCCTCTATGTTCAACCACATTAACATTCTCTACAAACAAAAGAATGTTTAAGAATTCTGTCCAAAAATATGAATTTAATTTAGTTGTTTGTGTTGTTATAACCACTTTTCCTCTATGTTCAACCACATTAACATTCTCTACAAACAAAAGAATGTTCAAGAATTCTGTCCAAAAATATGAATTTAAAAGGAAATGCAGGGATCCTGATGAGGGAAGGAAGGTGGCCATTATTTCATCTAAATTCGAAGCGAATTATATGCCCAGTTAACATTAGTATCCCGATCTTTAATTAGCTAAATCTATTTGCAAAGTTTCCATTGCAATGTAATCAACAACGGATGAAGATGAAATTGTTGGTATTATTTATATACTATGAATTAAACGTAATCTTCAAATCCTCGCTGTCATGAATTGTTGAGAAAAGAGAAAAGAATTAGAAAGTCTATAAAAATGTTGGTTCCGCAACACCTCCCCATTTCACTAAACTTTCATAAAAGAAATGTAAATTGTCACTTAATTTTATTTTTCCAGCGCCTAAAGTGAAAAATAAAAATATATGAATTTCTTAATTATAACAATGTTATAAATCATGTTAAAAAGAGTTCTTCAAGAGAGAATAAAAATGGTAAAAATGTGTCATTTTGACAGATTGCAATTTAGGAAATTCTACCGTTTAAAAGATTGTAAAATAAATAATTTTCCATGTAATATAAAGATTTTTGAAGGCAATTGACAATGCAATATGTGTTGAAAATTATATTTATTTAACTATCTGTTTTTTAATTCTAATATTTTCGGAATAAAATTCCATCATCAGAGTTATTAAAAGTACTAGGTGTGTTTTTTTATAATACTTATCCACGGCGATGTTGTAATCATCTGTTGTTTTAAGAAGTTGAGGAACGCCGTATATTTGAAATTTTTTTCATGATGTTAGGTCGGCTATTTCCGTGATGTTAAGTCGGTTCGGCCGCTCCTGCGCTCGTGGAGACTGTTCGAAATTCTTTTTATTTTTTTTTATTTTTTTACTATGAATTCTGCCTCGCTCAGGCATAGTGAAATAAAGGTTTTTTATAGTATGTTTGAAGCATTGTGCGTATGATGATGGAATTTTATTCCGAAAATATTTAGAATAAAAAAAAAAGTTAAATAAATATAATTTTCAACACATATTGCATTGTCAATTGCCATCAAAAATCTTTATATTACACATACGCACAATGCTTCAAACATACTATTAAAAAAAAACTTAATTTTCCTTGTGTTTTTTAATCCTTCCTTTCGAGTTTATCTGAATTTCAATTTATAGTGGGTTAAAACAAATTCGAGAAATTTTAGCCATACGTAGGTTAAACCTATTTTGAATTTTATATTTGATAGGAAATTTGAATAGGTGACTTCATTTAACTCGTTATACAAACCGCCCTGTTGCCTGGGGCGTTAGAATACACCGATTTCACCTCTACAGAGGGGTAGGACTCCGCCAATGGACCATCTGTTGGCTGTGGCGACCCGTGATGCTTAAGGATGGAACCCAGCTGGCTGAGCAATTCATGACATGCAACACACCACTTACGCCCTTACTAAGGCTAGACGAGCGGTCGAAGTGCCCCCCCCCCCCGATCAATCGGCTGGTCATGTCAGCCTGTAGGACCGGTATGATTGCCCCAGCCCTATTGCCCTTATGGGAAGTCCGAACTCTTTTTATTATATGGGTGCTAGAAGGTAGTGGCTGAGAGTCTTGATGTTCTGGAAACGACGTTAAACTCTATTTGATGATGAAATTCCATTCTGGGGGTTTGGGGAATGTGGAAGACCTCTTCCCCCTTCATCCCATGTAAACTCTGATTCGGAGTGGTTGTACCTGTTAGGGTTCCATCTATGGGTTAAATAGAAAAATGATTATAAACAAATGTGTATCCATTGAGAATGAATTTGTTTCCAAACTTTGTCGGCATTTAATGACCCACTGAGGTTGATATACCGTAAAAACAAAACAAAACAAAAAACTAAACCGTTATAAAAAGAAAAGACCATTTTAAAATTCTGTCCAAAAATATGAATTTCAAGTATATGCTGTTATATTGACGAGGGAATGTTTTTTATTGCATCAAAGGAAAGGGAGATAAACCAAACTAATTAGAGAGCACAATTAGTGGGTCCATATGGAAACCACTCTCTGATACCGTGGCATGTTTTTTTTTATATTTTTCAATATATCTATCTTTATATACAGTCCTGGTCACCATTATTGGCACGCTTTCATTTCTTTGCTATATCTTCAGAAATGAACGGAAAATAAGCAAAGTTTTATAAACGGATATTATTTGGCTTCTTCTACTTAGACTAGTGTCCACATCTCCAATGTTATTATATACACAAAGCTTTGGTCGTTGTGCCCATCTATGGGTTAAATAGAAAAATGATTATAAAAAATGTGTATCCATTGAGAATGAATTTGTTTCAAAACTTTGTCGGCATTAAATGACCCACTGAGGTTGATATGCCGTAAAAAAACCGTTATAAAAAGAAAAGACCATTTTAAAATTCTGTCCAAAAATATAAATTTCAAGTAAATGCTGTGATCTTGACGAGGGAAGGAAGTCGATCATTATTTCATCTAAATTTGAAGCAAATTACCTGTACATTTAACATTAGTATTCCGCTCTTTAACTGGCTGAATCTATTTACAGATTTCCCATTTCAATGCAATCATCGACGGATGAAGCTGTAATTCTTGGTCATATTCATATGCCAGGAATTGTAATCCTCACAAGATCTCTGTCATAAATTGTTTTAAAAAAGGACTTAAAAGAATTAAGCAATCTATGAATAATTTAAAAAAGGTTATAAATGCAGAATCGCGCGCAAGAGATAATATTATTAAAATCGCTATTAACTATAAATAGAATTAAATTAACTCCTGAAATACCTTAACCCTTACCCTAACCGTAACATTAACATTAACCCTAACACTAACCCTAACCCAAAAACTAACCCTAAAACTAATCATAACATTTACCCTAACCGTAACCTTAGCGTCTCAAACGTTTCGGGTATTTCCGTGAGGTGTAATAAAATGGAATGCTTTTTTATACGTAATCTAATGATATTATCTCTTGCGCTCTATTCTGCATTTGTACCGATGCTATTTATACGTAATCTAATGATATTATCTCTTGCACGCTATTCTGCATTTGTACCGATGCTATTTATACGTAATCTAATGATATTATCTCTTGCGCTCTATTCTGCATTTGTACCGATGCTATTTATACGTAATCTAATGATATTATCTCTTGCGCTCTATTCTGCATTTGTACCGATGCTATTTATACGTAATCTAATGATATTATCTCTTGCGCTCTATATGATTTTCCCAACTCTATTGTCCTGATGGCATTTCCCCAACCCGTTTTATCATATATGTACTGGAAGGCGGTCGATGAGGGTGTTATTGTTCTGGGTATGAGGTTAAACTCTATCTGATGGTGAAGCTCCAATTATAGAGCTTTGTGGAATGTGGAGTACCCCTTCATCGCCATTGCTCCCAGTTCCACTCTGGCCCGGAATGGTAGTACCTGTTACGTTCTAATCTATGGGTTAATTAGGAAGCCATGAGTTAAAATGTTTTTAAAAATTGAGTTAAAAAATGAGGTCGATTTTCAATCGTTAATATCTTATTAGAGTGAGAATTCATAACATTCTACAACTGTTAAGTTATTGGAGGTTGATAATAAAGAGATTTTCAAAAATTATCAAGCAACAGAAAATCTTAAAACCTGGTCAACAAATAAATAAATAAATGAAGTCGTGGTCAAGAAATGTGTGTGGGTTTCGCACCGGATGAGGCATGGCCACATGAGTCCGAATATTGATCGATGTAGAAAGTCTGGGTGAATATCAAACAAAAGATAACTTCAGTTAATCTTCGTGTATGCAATCCTAACCTCTCCAATCTCTCTTACTGCGCAAAAATGTAAATATGAATGTACAATGTATGCAATTTCGTAACCTCAATGTGTAAAATAACCCCAGATCGTTTGACATGCCCTTAAAATTTGTCAATCAATCAAATATTTAATTTTATTGTTTACCAAACTTGGGGTGGGGTAGTATTACCCTTTTGTTTTATTTGTGCATGTTTTGTTTGTTTATTTTTTTGGTGGTGGTGGTGGTGTATGAAAAAGATCGATTTAAATGCATAAAACTAAAACATAGGAAACAATATAACCAATAAAATAATACACTCTTGTGGCCATTTCTAGACTACAGGCGAGGGCACGTTACAGTGGAGATCCCTTGTGGCTTTAAGTTTGGTCGGTTTTGAGTGGAATCCTATAAATCTTTGTGTTTTTCAGTGTCAAGCGGAATCCTTGTTTGTGGGTCCGTTCATCCGAATTAAGCACGAGCAACTGAACGCCTTTTCATGAACGCCTTTAAATACTCAACCAACCACGCATTCGAGCTTGTTGATTGGCCGATTGAATACACGAGGCCACGAAGAGTCTATAAATTTAAGTTGGGATCTCCAGCACACCTTATATATCAAAATTATTCCAACACACCCAGTTAGTTGACATGCCGTAAAACCCAAACAACTAACATAGAATTCTGTCCCAAAATATGAATTACAAGGAAATGCAGTGATGCTGATGACGGAAGGAAGTCGGTCATTATTTCATCTAAATTCGAAGCTTGTTGATGCAAATTACCAGCGCGGTTAACATTAGTATTCCGCTCTTTAACGGGCTGAATCTATTTGCAAAGTTTCGATTGCAATGTAATCAACGACGGATGAAGCTGGAATTCTTGGTCATATTTGTATGCCATCAATTTAAAGATGTAGTTACGAATCTGCAAATCGGATCACGTTATTACTTCGCGGCAGTTCAGAAAATACTCTAATGTAAATACGGAGCCATAATTGCATGATGTTTTTCATAATTGGCCGAGTTAAAAATAAGAACGGTATCAAAGAAGGATGTTTTTTTATTGCATCAAAGGAAAGGGAGATAAACCAAACTAATTAGAGAGCACAATTAGTGGGTCCATAAGGAAACCACTCACTAATACCTTGACATGTTCTTTTTTATATTTTTCAATATATCTATCTTTATATACAGTCCTGGTCACCATTATTGGCACGCTTTCATTTCTTTGCTATATCTTCAGAAATGAACGGAAAATAAGTAAAGTTTTATAAATTTGTATTATTTGGCTTCTTCTACTTAGACTAGTGTCCACATCTCCAATGTTATTATATACACAAAGCTTTGGTCGTTGTGCTCTTCGGCCTTCTTCATGTGTTTCCCGAGAACCTTCTCGAACTCGGGGACATTCTCTTCGAACTCGGGAACCTTTTTATCGAACTGTCTAGCCTTAGTGTCGTAATCGGGAGACTCATCGGCAGAGACATTGTGTATATAACAGTGGAGATGGCGGTAATAGTCCGAAGACTCCAAATAATAGAAATTATCAAGCCCCATCTTAAAAATTCAGATAAATATTGTATAAATTTGTCTTGTATTTTGCTGTTCTTCATCAACAGACCGAAGCTGTTTCACTAAATACGTTTTTCTTTCATGATATATTTTACATTTCATAGTGAAATGTCCTGGATGCCAATCATTTTTCAAGGACGGCACACACACACACACACACACACACACACGCATATATGAATGTGTGTTTGTGCATGCTTTATATATATATATATATATATATATATATATATATATATATACATATAGTTGAATGAAGTGACAAATAAAAGTTTTAGCTCGTTTTACCCTGCGTCCGAATACACAGGAAGTTAAAGATTAAACCCATTATCGAGCTGTGAGAAATTCGTCCATTGTAACCGGGACGAATAGACGAAAGGACCTCCTCGTTCTCGGCTTCATTTGCCATCGGTTAAGGTACCTGGGAACAAACCCTCTTCGAATATTCAGGGGACCTCTCGGTGACGGAGACTAATCTTAGTATCCCTCTTCGAACATTCAGGGACCTCCTCAGTGACGGACACTAATAACTCTTAGTACCCCTCTTCAAACATTCAGGGAATCTCCTCAATGACAGAGACTAATAACTCTTAGTACCCTCTTCGAACATTCAGGGACCTCCTCAGTGACGGAGACTAATAACTCTTAGTACCCTTCTTCGAATATTCAGGGAACCTCCTCAGTGAAGGATACTAATAACTCTTAGTACCCTCTTCGAACATTCAGGGAACCTCCTCAGTGACGGAGACTAATAACTCTTAGTACCCCTCTTCGAAGGGACTCCTCAGTGACGGAGACTAATAACTCTTAGTACCCTCTTCGAAATTCAGTCCTCAGTAATAACTCTTAGTACCCCTCTTCGAAATTCAGGGAACCTCCTCAGTGACGGAGACTAATAACTCTTAGTACCCTCTTCGAATATTCAGGGAACCTCCTCAGTGACGGAGACTAATAACTCCAGGGACCTCCTCAGTGACGGAGACTAATAACTCTTATTACCCCTCTTCGAATTCAGGGAACCTCCTCAGTGACGGAGACTAATAACTCTTAGTACCCCTCTTCGAATATTCCGGGAACCTCCTCAGTGACGGAGACTAATAACTCTTAGTACCCCTCTTGAACATTCAGGGACCCTCCTCAGTGACGGAGACTAATAACTCTTAGTACCCCTCTTCGAATATTCAGTTCAGGGGTTAATAACTCTTAGTACCCCTCTTTGAACATTCAGGGACCCTCCTCAGTGACGGAGACTAATAACTCTTAGTACCCCTCTTCGAACATTCAGGGAACCTCCTCAGTGACGGAGACTAATAACTCTTAGTACCCTTCTTCGAACATTCAGGGAACCTCCTCAGTGACGGGACTAATAACTTTAGTACCCCTCTTCGAATATTCCGGAACCTCCTCAGTGACGGAGACTAATAACTCTTAGTACCCCTCTTCGAGGGAACCTCCTCAGTGATAACTCTTAGTACCCCTCTTTGAACATTCAGGGAACCTCCTCAGTGACGGAGACTAATAACTCTTAGTACCCCTCTTCGAATATTCGGGAACTCCTCAGTGACGGAGACTAATAACTCTTAGTACCCTCTTGAACATTCAGGGAGTCAGTGACGGAGACTAATAACTCTTAGTACCCTTCTTCGAACATTCAGGGAACCTCCTCAGTGACGGACTAATAACTCTTAGTACCCCTCTTCGAATATTCAACCTCCTCAGTGACGGAGACTAATAACTCTTGTACCCCTCTTCTCCTCAGTGACGGACACTAATAACTCTTAGTACCCCTCTTCGAATATTCAGGAACCTCCTCAGTGACGGAGACCAATAACTCTTTGTACCCCTCTTTGAACATTCAGGGAACCTCCTCAGTGACGGAGACTAATAACTCTTAGTACCCCTCTTCGAATATTCCGGGAACCTCCTCAGTGACGGAGACTAATAACTCTTAGTACCCCTCTTTGAACATTCAGGGACCCTCCTCAGTGACGGAGACTATAACTCTTAGTACCCCTCTTCGAATATTCAGGGAACCTCCTCAGTGACGGAGACTAATAACTCTTAGTACCCCTCTTTGAACATTCAGGGACCCTCCTCAGTGACGGAGACTAATAACTCTTAGTACCCTCTTGTTATTCTTAGGGGGACCTCCTCAGTGACGGAGACTAATAACTCTTAGTACCCTCTTCGAACATTCAGGGAACCTCCTCAGTGACGGGACTAATAATCTTAGTACCCCTCTTCGAATATTCCGGGAACCTCCTCAGTGACGGAGACTAATAACTCTTAGTACCCTCTTTGAACATTCAGGGACCCTCCTCAGTGACGGAGACTAATAACTCTTAGTACCCCTCTTCGAATATTCAGGAACCTCCTCAGTGACGGAGACTAATAACTCTTAGTACCCCTCTTTGAACATTCAGGACCCTCCTCAGTGACGGAGACTAATAACTCTTAGTACCCTCTTTGAATTCAGGGACCCTCCTCAGTGACGGAGACTAATAACTCTTAGTACCCCTCTTCGAACATTCAGGCAACCTCCTAAGTGACGGAGACTAATCACTCTTAGTACCCCTCTTCGAACATTCAGGCAACCTCCTAAGTGACGGAGACTAATCACTCTTAGTACCCTTTTCGAACATTCAGGGACCCTGCTAAGTGACGGAGACTAATCACTCTTAGTACCCTCTTCGAACATTCAGGGAACCTCCTCAGTGACAGAGACTAATAACTCTTAGTACCCCTCTTCGATATTCAGGGAACCTCCTCAGTTCTGTGACGGAGACTAATAACTCTTAGTACCCTCTGTAGGAACCTCCTCAGTGACGGAGACTAATAACTCTAGTACCCCTCTCGAACATTAGGGAACCTCCTCAGTGACGGAGACTAATAACTCTTAGTACCCCTCTTCGAACAATCAAGGAACCTCCTCAGTGACGGAGACTAATAACTCTTAGTACCCCTCTTCGAACATTCAGGAACCTCCTCAGTGACGGAGACTAATAACTCTTAGTACAGCTTTATACTTTGTTATAACGTTGTTTTGTTTGTTTCATATAATAAACATGGTTAATAGTATGTGTGCTTTTCACTTGTATTTTTACGTGTGTAGCTTGTTGATTCAGTTGTTGGGCTCGCTGTTAGGTATCGTGTTGTCGTCTATCGACAAACCCAACAACATCATTAATTATTTTTCTTGCAATACCTCTTCAGATCATTCCTTTCTTTCTTTCTTTTTAAGTTACTTAATTTAATTAATCAATTTGCATATTCAATCATTAGAATTAGAATTTCTTTCAAAGAACTAAATCTTCGTATTTATTTCTCATTTGTTCTTTTGTGAGTTTTATAAATAAGCTATTCGTCGATAGACTTAATAATGTAATTTGCTCAGTTATGCAAATAAAATCATTGTCTGCCCTGGGGTTGGTAATTACCTCACGTGTTAAATAACAATGCGAAATATTTTACATAATGAAATAGCAAGTCACTGTTCAGAATCTTTTATTGGTAGATTTTAAAAATTCTAACGAATCAAAAGTTTATTTATAAAAGATTTATCTCATAACGCATTTATATATTAATGGTCTTGTTCCAATTTCTATCATCTAGCAACATCCTCTGGTTAAAATATCGTCCAAAATTAAATGCAATAATGTAAATACTGATTATCTGTTCTTGCTTATCCGCCGAACTTTTTTTTCATTTTTGTGACACTTTGAGGGGTGTTTAACCCACTGCAGGTGATACAGTTAGTTTATTCTAAGTCCCATCCGTTAAAGGAGGAAGTAACGCGCTCTTCTTCATGCAGCATTGCGTGTACACACACTTGACTGAGTGGCCTATTATCGGTATCAGTCAGACAGTGAAGGAGTCTATCCTCTTTTCACAACCACCCTGTCGGCTGGGGCGTTAGAATGCACCGACTGCACCTCTGCAGAGGGGTAAGACTCCCCAATGGAACCACCTGTTGGCCATGGGTGGCGACCCGTGATGCTTAAGGATAGAGCCCAGGTGGATGAGCAGTTCATGACTTGCATTACTCCACTTTGGCCCTATCTTGGGCTAGACGGGCGGTCGGAGAGGCCCCTCCGATCATTCGGCTGGTCACGTCAAGCCCTAGCAATTATATGATTTTCCCAACCCTATTGCCTTTATGGCAAGCCCCAACCCCTTTTTATCATATTGGTGCTAGAAGGCGGTGACTGCGGGTCTACATGTCCTGGGAATGACGTTAAACTCTATCTGATGGTGAGGTTCCAGTTTTGGAGGATTGGGGAATGTGGAGCACCCTTTCATCACCATTGCTCCCTGGTCCACTCTGACCCGGGTGGTATTACCTGTTAGGGTCCCATCTATGGGTTAAATAGAAAAATGTATTTATAAAAAATTGTATTATCCATAAAGAATTGATTTATTTCAAAACTTTATCGGCATTAAATAACCCACTGAGGTTGATATGCCGTAAAACAAAACAAACCAAAAATCTTTTCACAAAGGCTAGACCAAGGATATTGATGTGCTGAAGTGTAGTACCACACCTACCTACAGTTTCACACTTTACCGCAAAGATGAGATTACCCAAACTGTGATGCTCGTGTGCTGAGTTGGCGCTGAGCGGTATCGAACCAGGAACCTTACAATTCCTAGGCAGTTGCTCTACTGGCTGAACTCCATGTTCCCTGCGACCAGTCTCACGACTTCTGTACAGGTCACGCCTGTGTGCTGTGCATCGCTCAAAGCCTAGAACATGACTGAAGAACACGCATATCCCTATTCCAGCCCCGGGGACAGAAAATACCAAATATATGAGCATATCCGAAAGACATGAAGGTATTATTCAGCCAAACGCCCCGCAACGGGGAGGATACGATTGAAAATAATTATTTTAAGTGGAATATTGCTGGTTTGAATTTAGCATCTTCCTCTTCCTAGATCGCTTGCCTTACGTATGTTGCATGCCATACTTATATTGGGATGTATCTTACGTATATTGTCTGCCCTACTATTTACCCATAGCTGGAAGGAGAGCAGGCGGCAGCATACTTTTCCCAAGAGTATTAGCGCTATGTGAAATGCAAACAGCTCCGTCCAGGATTTGAACTCGGATGTACGAGTCTATTACCAACGGTTCTAACCATTGCACCACATGCATCCATAATACAGCGTGTCCATAATGTCCGTGTGCACTTTAGATAATTTTAAAGTTTAAAGTGCACATGGATATTATGGACAATGTCTAAAGTTATAAATATATAGTTATAAATATCCATACTCCCACACGCATACACACAAAAATATTCGTACTATATAATACATGATAAACATACATGAGGAAGCGCGTGGTGTAATGGTTAAAGTCTTGGGAAATGGACTCGTCACTCCGAGTTCAAATCCTAGACGTGGTAATTGCATTTCATTTAGCGCTAATATCCTTGGGAAAGGTATGAATCCTACTCTCCCACCAGCTATGGGTAAATAGTAGGGCAGACTGGGCTCTTTAACCTTGGTTAGGCAACCGGTCTAGGAGAAGGAAAACTCCGCTTAAGAAATTGACCTTGTGTCGCATCCTGCTCGTGCGGAGGGGTTGGTAAATATATATATAATACATGATATCTCAAAATGGTTAAAATCAACGGTCATATTTAAATCATCAAAATCTGATCTCAATGATAGGTCAAAACGACAATTCTTCCAAACCATGGTTGTCTCAGTGCTACTGTACGGCTGCACCACCTGGACCCTAATGAATCACCTAAGAATAAGCTAGATGAGGGTTGCACAAGAACGCTGTGTGCGGTCTTAAACAAATCGTGGAAGCAACATCCCAGAAGTAAGCAGCTATACTATCACTTGCCCCTTCTCGCACAAACCATACGAATAAGACGAACAAGGCATGCTCGGCACCGCTGGAGAAGCAAGGACGAACTCATAAGTGACGTTCTCTTGTAGAAATCTACACATGCGCAGGCTGGTTTGAGCTGCTCAGCAAGGACCTACATCGATCAGCTATGTGTGGATTCTGGATGCAGCGCAGAGGATCTCCCGCGGGCGATGACATATAGGGATTGAGGCGCGTAGTTTAATGGTTAAAGATACGAAATGAACTCGTCGACCAGAGTTCAATGCCTGGACGAAGCTTTTGGCATTTCACATAGCGCTAGTACCCTTGGGATAGGCATGAATCCAATTCTCCCTACAGCTATGGGTAAGTAGCAGGGCAGACTGGGCGCTTTATCTATGGCTAGGTAACCAGTCTTGGGGAAGGAAAACTCTAAATTCAAACCTGTTAAACTCCGCTTAAGAAATTGACCTTGTGTCGCATCGTGCTCGTGCAGAGGGGTTGGTATATATATAAATATTTTTGGAGGATATGTGCTTAATTGAAGTCATACCTACTTTTTAAGATTAATTAGTTAATAATTAATGAATTTAGGCGGGCATATATGTTCAAATGTAAGGCTAAACAAATCGAGAAAATGTCAATCCCTGAATGTACATTTCGACAAAGCCATATAAAAAAAATAAACACATTTATTTGTTTACTTAACCTGATATTTAAATATATATATATATATAGGGATTGTTGGCGAGAGATTGTCATGGATACCAATGCTGCCAGTACGACATGATGATAATCATTTAAAAGGTAAATGTGCCTGTGACGTCCTCTTACTTAATGAAACTCCTTTTTTTTATATTCTGCCATGTTACAGTGTGGCAATCAGCACAATAGAAATTCCGTCTCTTTTCTACAAAGAGACAATTTTTTAAAACGTAAATGAAGAATTGGGTCTGCAATAACATTCTCTATACATATGGTTGTTAGTGTTTTTTGTTTGTTTGTTTATTTTTATCTATTTAATTTTTTAATTTTTTTTTTTTTAGTTCAACTTGAATTCGAACATTAACTCTTTACCCCACCGTTTCTTGCGTAACAATAAGTGAACATATCGAAAGTTAAAGAAACTTTATAACCAGAAATATATTTTTTGCATGAGTAACGTCGGCTTCGTGATTAAACGACTGACTACAGAACTAAAAATACAACCTTTAGCCCCTGGTTAATCATGAACAGAGAGTGATCGGTCGTTTTTTTTTTTAAATAATCCTTTATAATCTATTTACTTAAAAGGAAAGTAAAAAAGATAATAACAATTTTTGAAAGAAAAATGGCCCTCTATCAAAGAAGACAAAGGTATTTGTCAATTTCAAATAAAGATATTGTTCTTATATAATCATTTCTACAGAAAGGATATTGGTTCCTTTGAAAGAAAACGTTAGAGAAAGAATAGAATTGATGTCGCTTAAATCTAAGAGATTTGGTTGGTTGGTTGGTTGGTTGGTTGGTTGGTTGGATTTTACGGCATGTCAAACCTTATTGGGTCATTTTATGCCGAATTAGTGGCCGGTTTAGCTCAGTCGGTAGAGTGTTCGGCTAGAAATGTATGCTTGCTTGGATTTTACGGCATGTCAAAACTTATTGGGTTATTTTATACCGAAGACATTTTGTTTTATTAATTCTTCATGGGTATTGAAAATTCATTTTTTTAAACTCATTTTTTCGATTTAACCCATACATGGAACAGTAACTGGTACCACGACTCCATATCAGAGTCGACCTGGGAGTAATGGTGATAAAGGGGTAATCCGCATACCTCAGAGCTCCAGAATTGGACCCTCACCAATAGATGCAGTTTAACGTCATACCCACGATACTAACACCCTGTCACCACCTTCTAGCATATATATATATAAACAGGGTTAGGGGATTGCCATAAGGGCAATACGGTTGCAACAATCATAGAGTTGCTAGGGCTTGATATGACCAGCCAATTGATTGGAGGGGATGCCGTCTAGCCCAAGTAAGGGCCAAAGTAAAATGTTGCATGTCATGGGCTGTTCATCCCACATGATTCTGTCTTTAAGCATGACGGGGCATCATCCACAACCAAGAAGTGACCCCATTGTGGGTGATTACACCTCTGCAAAGGTGTAGTCCATGTATTCTAACGTTTCAGCCAACAGGGCTAAAATTGATAGAAACCAGGAGATATGTGAATAAATAACCAAGGAATAGTTTGCTTAATACAATTACTAAAAGAATGTTGACTGCAAAACACCTACATTAGAAATATAATTCATTTATATATAGTGTTGTATTGTCCTCGCCCGGAAGATGGAGCTTCCGGCAGAGGGACAAAGAGAAAGATAAAAATATATGAGACTTTTACAATATTATACATCACCATGGCCACCAAACACAAATACACTCTTTAATACGCACATACATATGCCCGTGTAATCCCGCGTTAGGATACAGTCATAACGTCACAACCAACACACATGTTTATGGACATGTGCATGACAACATACGCGCAAGTACGAAAATAACCGCATCCACGTAAACATACAACACGAGAATACAGTTATATAAAAATACCATCATTTTCAACAAAAAAAATTAATTTAAAAAGAAATGCCATAACTAGACTGCTTCAGTTCCAGTGATCTTTTGAAAAAGAGATATTATCTCGAAAATTCAAGAATTAAATACAAGTTAACACACAACATCATTGTTACCGTATTATTATTTTTTCTTTACACCTGTATTGTGATAGCCTTCTAAATCAACCTCCTAACCAATATAAAAATATATATTTAAAAAGAAAGAGAAAGCGAAAGAGAGAGTTTCCGGTCAAGGAAGCAGGGAGAAGATAAAGAAATATATAACAAATGTGCGTTATCAGATCAAAAGATAAAGATGCGGAGGCGTATCTATCAATATAAAGGCGAGAAGATTTGAGCCGACAGATAGAGACGCCAGCCAGCAGCCAAAAGGACACTTCACGTTTCCAGTCAGAAAACACCCCTCGGGCACTTATTGTGAATACTGCGCTCTTCGCCAGCCACCGGCATTTTCATTGTGATGCTCTGCGCTTTCACCACCCGCACACCGAAGAAAATAAAGAAGGGTCCTATTTTTGTACATACGTATCTGTTGTTTATTGAAGTCCAGTAGTCGGTAGTAGCTGACTACTACATACTTCGCTACGTGACCATATATACCCGCAAAGACTACTTACTTACACGATTTAGAAGCCGCTATATGACATATAGACATTTGATGCCAGTATATAACAATATTTTATATCGATTATTTATTCAAATTGTAAATATTACAATGTAATGGATTCAAATGTTGAATTATAAGGACAGCTTTTATTTGTTTTATCAATATGAATTGTTCTTTATTCTATGTTTTGATGAGTTTGGGTTTTCTGACGTAAGCAGTGACGTAGTTTCGGTTACAGACAAATCGACTTGATCTCCATTATTAATAGATTATATAAGAATCCTTGACTTCATATATCGGGGAGCGAAAATGTAAAAAAGAACATAAAATTACTAGTCGAAGTCTATTGTTACGATTTTTGTGGCCATCCTCTAGGGTTCAATCAAGAGCGCTTTCCAGCAGAGAACCTTTGTGTTAAGCAGAGCGCGATCCGTAGTTTTGTTCCTTGGTGCTCCTCAGTCTTGCAGGTCCTTCGTCATTGACAGACTGGGTTCTTTAACCATGGCTAGGTAACCAGTCTAGGAGAAGGAAAACTCTGAATTCAAACCTGTTAAACTTCGCTTAAGAAATTGACCTTGTGTCACATCCTGCTCGTGCGGAAGGGTTGGTAAATATATATATATACCAAAATATTCCAACAATCAGGGAAGTTGTGAAGTTGTAGCCGTGTTAGTGCTACTTTTTGGCTGCACCACTTGGACTCTTAGAGAAAAAGCTAGATTGGAACTGTCCAAGAATGCTGCATGTTGTCTCAAACAAATCCTGAAATCAGCATCCCACAAAAAAGCAGCTGTTATATTATCTTGCTAATCATTGTCGTCAATTTGTACTCAGGTGTAATAGCGATGAAGAAAGAAAAAAAGAAAGAAAGAAAGAAAGAATGAAAGGAGAAAAGAAAAAAAGAAAGGAGTAAAGAAAGAAAAAAGAAAGATAGAATGAAAGAAAGAAAGAAATTAGAAAAGAAAGAAAGAATGAGTCAAGGAAGAAAGAAAGAAAGAAATAAAGAATGAAAGAAAGGAGAAAGAAAGAAAGAAGGAGTAAAGATAGAAAGAAGAAAGAATAAATGAAAGAAAGAAAGAAAGAAAGAAAGAAAAAAAAGAAAGAAGAAAGAAAGAAAAAAAGAAAGAAAGAAAGAATGAAAGAAAGAAAGAGAAGAAAAGAAAAGAAGAAAAGAAGAGTTAAGGAAGAAAGAAAGAAAGAAAGAATGAAAGAAAAGAAAGATAGAATGAAAGAAAGAAAGAAAAGAAAAGAAAGAAAGAACGAAGTTAAGGAAAGAAAGAAAGAAAGAAAGAAATGAAAAAGAAAGAAAGAAAGGAAAGAAAGAAAAGGAATAAATGAAAGAAGAAAGAAAGGAGAAAGAAAAAAAAGAAAGGAGTAAAGAAAGAAAAAAAGAAAGAATGATAGAATGAAAGAAAGAAAGAGAGAAATTGAAAAGAGAGAAAAGATGAAGGAAGAAGAAAGAAAGAATAAATGAAAGAAAGAAAGAAAGGAGTAAAGAAAGAAAGAAAGAAAGAAAGAAAGAATAAATGAAAGAAAGAAAGAAAGGAGAAAAGAAAGAAAGAAAGAAAGAAAGAAAGAAAGAAGAAAGAAAGAAAGAAAGAAAGAAAGAAAGAGATCCAGAATTGTAACTACCACTTGATGTAGTTTAACGTTATACCTAAGATTTTCAACCACCGCTTTAGATCCCATATAGAACAAAAAGGATTCAAGTGTTGCCATAAGAACAATACGGTCAGGACAATCATTAGAGGTGCTCAGTCTTGACATGACCAGCCGATTGATCAGAGTGGGTCTATGGCATCAAATACCCCACGAAGATTGATATGTCATTAAACAAGAAAGCAAGCGATATTTTCCTTACAAAATCAAGTATCAGTCAATATGGCGAAATATTCACATAGATGCAGACATATTAATGACAAACAAATTGATATGTTATTAAGGAAAGCCTCGTTTTCATAATTCATAATCTATAACACCTGCTATTAATCAATTTCGAAATCTGACACGAAAACTTTAAACACGTGAATTAATAATAAGATGAAATAAATTGAATGAAATATTTAAAAAGAAAAATCAACAAAAACCAACAGAGAAACACGATACAGAAAATTCGAACAAAATTAATTAATTCTTTTTAATGACATTACATCAAACCAACTCATTCTCCTTTGTAGGACAAGGCATTAGCATTTTCTTCTTCTTCTTCTTCTTCTTCTTCTTCTTCTTCTTCTTCTTCTTCTTCTTCTTCTTCTTCTTCTTCTTCCATTCTTCTTCTTCTTCTTCTTCTTCTTCTTCTTCTTCTTCTCTTCTTCTTCTTCTTCTTCTTCTCTTCTTCTTCTTCTTCTTCTTCTTTTTCTCTATTCTTCTTCTTCTTCTTCTTCTTCTCTTTGTCTCTCTTCTTCTTCTTCTTCTTCTTCTTCTTCTTTGTCTCTCTTCCATTCTTCTTGTCTCTCTTCCATTCTTTCTTCTTTGTCTCTTTTTCTTCTTCTTCTTCTTCTCTTCTTCTTCTTCTTCTTCTTCTTCTTCTTCTTCTTCTTCTTCTCTCTTCCATTCTTCTTCTACTTTGTCTCTCTTTCCGTTATTTTTTCTTCTTCTTCTTCCATTTTCTCTTCTTTTTCTTCATCTATCTTCCATTCTTCTTCTTCTTCATCTCTCTTCCATTCTTCTTTTTCTTCATCTGTCTTCCATTCTTCTTCTTCTTCTTCTTCTTCTTCTTCTTCTTCTATATTGTTAAGGAACCAGTGTGGATTATTAGTCGAAGTTTCGTCAGCGAATTTATTTCGAATTTATAGAAAATCTCGATTTATCCGGGTTCCAGCATTTATCTCTGGAAATCTGATCGCCAAAAAGAGCTCCCTGAAAAAGAAAACTGAGCCAAACTTGAAATTTGTAATAATTTTTTTTAAATGCATCTTTGGTTTAAAATCTTATTATTAATGCTTTCCTGACCATCAATCAAAAGCTGACCTTTCCAAGATAAATCTATACACGGGCATGGAGAAAGGTGGTATAAGGGTTACCGTATAGGAAATGAACACGGTGAGACAGGTTCAAATCCTGGGATAGGATGATTACATTTCCCATAGCGCTAATACCTTATCTTCCCTCCAGCTATAGTAGAGCAGACTGGATTCTTTATCCTCGCTTAGGCACGCTGTCTAGGATAAGGACAGCACTGATTTCAAACCTGTTAACCTGTAACTTTTACCAAAAATTATAATTATAAATGGATGTCCATTTTAACATCAGCTTCTGTTAACTTGGTCTGTAAACGGTTAAGATAAAAGAGTAAGGGCTGATACTGTAACTTTTATGATTTCTTTATTAAATAAGAACGTATATAAAACTATTACATTTATTTTAATTATATTTTAATTGATTTCTATATAAACTCCTTCATATGATTGATTTTAATACGTTGGAGAATAGAACAATGATATCAGAGATTAATAACATCAAGTAATTATTCATTAAATCCGGTTACACTTTTTTAAACCAGCATACAAATCAACCACACGATAATAACATTGGTTATAATCTTCTATTGATAATGGAGATTGTCTGTATTTCTGTCTGTAACAAATACTATGTCATAGCTCTTCGTCACAGCTTACGTAACAATATTCTTATGCTATATACACCCAAGATTTGAGTAAGCAATTTTAAAAATTGTTTTTTACTCCCGTTCTTTTTTTTTACAATAACAAGAAGTTACCTAAAAAGTTTACAAATAAATAAATACCTACGATTTTGTGGAAAATTGATGTGGAAAATATTCAAAATAATTGTTTGATTATTACATGCATGCAACATTTTATTTGAGAGGGACGGGGCTCAGTTTTCATTTCAAATTGTTTTTTTTATTTTTATTTTTTTTTTTTACTCCTTTGATAAATATGAGGTTGTTATTTACTTATGATACAAACCCTCTGACATTGAATTTTTAACTCCCACCCTCTCAGGCAATGTCTATTTAAAATTAATTTTTACGACGCCCGGAGGGTGTTTTCTGTTGCTAGTACTTATAACGTTGGTAGTTTTTAAGTGAATGTGACAGATTTTCATAGACATCGATATTTCAGATTTCTTCAATGTATTAATGATTTTGACTATTGATTAAACACTCGTTGATAAACTTACGAAATTCCCGAGGGTATTGCTACGTAAGCGGTGACGTACTTTCGGTTACAGACAGACAGACAGCTAATCTTATAGGATGTGTGTAAATTATTTACTCGTGACTCTATGTTTTCTAGAGTGTAAATATGTATAATCTTTTTTTTAATCCTATTAGCAACGACAAACAGATTATTTTAAATAGAAGGCAGTCCAAGGAACATGGCAGCCGGCGAACTAGATTAGTTAGAACCGCTAGACGAATTACCAGAGACAACAGTTAAAAAGTAAGAACAATCAACTCTAATCTATCACGTCTGTCTGTTGTCTGTCTGTCTGTCTGTCTCTGTCTCTGTCTCTGTCTCTCTCTCTCTCTCTTAACTCATTGCACACTAGGGTTTCCGGTTAACGCCGGGGTTCCAGCGAGCTTCGGCCGCT
>CM042146.1:22585419-22590419 GCA_023376005.1 Doryteuthis pealeii
TAAATTAGGAAAAATGAAAGACGGGAGGGAAAGAAAATGATGGAAGAGTTAAATCTAAAGCTGTTCTATTTTTCGATTATACCCCCTCAGTTTATCATTTTCTAAATAGTTTATAATTTGATACAATATTTTATAACATCAAAACCTAAATACTTGCACCCGAAGGGTGCATATATTTACTAGTATAATATAAATAAGTAATCCACAGATGCGAGAACTCTCTAGTATATACCCGGAAGAACACCCCACCGATTATATACCGTGTAAAGGGGTATATAAAATAACCCCCATTATAACATGTATGTATATTATTTACTCGTGTCTGCATGTTTTCTGTAAATATAATATATATATCTTATTATAATGGAGATTGTGTGTTTTTCTGTCTGTAACCGAAACTATATTCCTACTCAAGTCACAATTCTCTTAGTTATTGACATCACATTCTCCATGATTTTATTTTTATCTAAACCTCAATTATTAATAAAATTGTCTTACATTATTAATACTGTTAACTATGTCTACATACAAACAACATGCAATTATATTTATATATACAACAAAATAGCGCTTTACAATGTGAACGGGAAGGCTAATTTGCATATTAATATTAAAAAAATCGAATTTAATAAATATGTGCTTAGTATTATTGATTTCTAACTGTTTGGTTTTATTTTAATGAATATAAGCAAAAATCTCTTCAATGAATCTTAAATGAAATCCATTAACAAGATAAAATAACTGTCATTTTATTCTTTACTGCCTCTTATAACTGATTACTTAAATTAGAAAAAATAACAATGAAAGACGAGAGTGATGGAAGAGTAAGTTTCAGTTGTTCCATTTTTTATTATACTCCCTCTGTTTCAAATCTTTTATTATACCCCCTCTGTTTCAAATTTTTTTATCTGTATTCTTATTTAGTTTCATTAGCCTTTCTAATTTAATACAATATTTTATTACATTAAAACTTAAATACTTGCACCCGGAGGGTGCATATATTTGCTAGTATATGTAATATTTTATATTTTAAAAATCCTATTAACAGAGGCAAACAGATTATTTTAAAAACAAGCGATTAATTTATTTTTTTATTTTTGTTACTTTAATTTGAGAAATAGTATTTTTTTTTTTTTGTGGCCTAATGAGAAATATAGAAATCAATTTAGACGGGTTGGGAAGATTAGGGAAAGACGAGATTAACAAAACTGTTTCTAGGGAAAAAAAATATCACTTTTAAACCCACAGCTTAAAATTAAAAATGTTTATTTTTATATTTGTATTTATCTGTTGTCATGAGCGTGTTTTCTCAAAAATAACTCTCATACAATTATTCCCGCTCTCTCTCTCTCTCTCTCTCTCTGTCTGTCTGTCTGTCTGTCTGTCTGTCTCTCTCTCTCTCTCTCTCTCTCTCTCTCTATCTATCTTTCTCTATCTATATCTATCTATCTCTATCTATCTATCTTCTCTATCTCTATCTATCTATCTATCTTTCTCTCTCTCTCTCTCTCTTTCTCTCTCTCTCTCTATCTATCTATCTATCTATCTATCTATCTCTCTCTCTCTCTCTCTGTCTATCTCTCTCTTTCTCTTTCTCTCAAGATCTCACTCTCTTTGTTCTCTCTCTCTTTTTCTCTTTCTCTAGCTCTATCCATCGCTCTCTCTCTCTCTCTCTCTCTCTTCTCTCTCTCTCGCTCAAGGTCTCATCTCTTCGCTCTCTCTCTCTCCCTCTCTCTCTCTCTCTCCTTCTCTAACTGTCTCCATCGCTCTCTCTCTCTCCCTCTCTCTCTCTCTCCCTCTCTAGTTGTCTTCATCGCTCACTCTCTCTCTCCATCTCACTCTCCTCACGCTCTCTCTCTCTCTTTCACTCAAGGTCTCACTCTCTCTCTCTCGCTTTCTCTAGCTGTTTCCATTGCTCTCTCTCTATCTCTCTCAAGGTCTCTCTCTCTCTCTTTCTCTCTCTCTCTCTAGCTGTCTCCATCGCTCTTTCTCTCTTTCTCTCTCTCTCTCCATCTCACTCTCCTCACTCTCTCTCTCTCTCTCTAGCTCTCTTCATCGCTCTCTCTTTTCTTTCTTACTCTCTCTCTCTCTCTCTCTCTCTCTCTCTCTCTCTCTCTTCTTTAGCTCTCTCTCTCTTTCTCTCTCCTAGCTCTCTCTATCATTCTTTCTATCCATCGCAGCCCCCCTCTCTCTCTCCATCTCACTCTCCTCACGCTCTCTCTCTCTCTCTTCTCTCTCTCTCTCCTCTCTCTCTCTCTCTCTTCTAGCTCTCTCCATGACTCTATCTCTCTCTTTCTTTCTTACTCTCTCTATCTCTCTCTCTCTCTCTCCTCTCTCTCTCCATCGCACCCCTCTCTTTCTCTCTCTCTCTCTCTCTCCTTCGCTCTCTCCCCACCCTCTCTTTCTCTATGTTGCTGATCAGCTTTTAATATTTGTGCCTATCGACGTTCTGATCGCTTTTAAAATAAGCTACATTACGATTAATGCTAACATATAATTTAATCAATATCCCAACTAGATGTGGTGAGTATAGCTGCGAGAAAACTAAATGAAATCTCCAGATTGCTTCGTTCGTTAATTTGCCTTTTCCGGCAACGATAAACTGACATGGATGGATTTTGTTCGCAACACGCACTCAAAGATAACCAATTATGAAACTCGTAAATTATGGCCTCAGAATTTTTCCAACGAATATTGCTGAAGAATTCAAAGATTTACAAAAGCAGAATCAGACAGATTCTCTCGAAAGTCAAAGACGGAAATCAGTTCTTGAAAAAATAAAAAATAAAAATAAAAAATAAAAATAAACATCTTTCTTTGGTTTATTTATTTATTCATATATATATATATATATATATATATATATATATATATATATATATATATTTGAAAATCGATTGACAAATATGTCTGCAGTACAGTGAAGTTATGAATTAGATATCTAGCCCAATTATAACTTTTGAAAGTAGTAATCATAGCAATTTATTTCAATTTTGGTTAATATATGTGTGAGTTGATGCATATATATATATATATATATATATATATATATATATATATATATATATATATATATATATATATATAAAGTGAGCGGGGTTTATTTATTTCCTATAAATGTTTGCATGTGTTAAAACTTACAAACGCGTCTAGTCATGTCTACAAATAGGCACACATTTATTTCAATTTTGATTAATATATGTGTGAGTTGATGCATATATATATATATATATATATATATATATATATATAGAGAGAGAGAGAGAGAGAGAGAGAGAGAGAAATACGATGAGGAAATTAATCCGACAATATGAAAAGAAAATAATTCAAAAATATAACAAATACAGGATGTTACGATCAGGAAACAATTTTTAGTGTCAATACTTAAGTATTTCGGTATTTTATACCATCTTCAAGACACTGTTAGGTGAGGAACAAAATGAAAGATGTTAAGTGTATAGTGGTTGTGTGAATCTGATGCTATTAACCGTTAATTTTCATATTCGCGTTTGTTTACGAAAAGCAAATGACGTGATCAATGCATGTGCAAAAATGGTTAATAGCATCAGATTCAAAAACGGTTAATAGCATCAGATTCACACAACCACTATACACTTAACATCTTTCATTTTGTTCCTCACCTAACAGTGTCCTGAAGATGGTATAAAATACCGAAATACTTAAGTATTGACACTATAAATTGTTTCCTGATCGTAACATCCTGTGTTTGTTATATTTTTGAAATATTAAAATATAACAAACACAAGATGTTAGGATCAGGGGAAACAATTTTATGTGTCAATACTTAAGCATTTCGGTATATTATTATTAGGATTATATGTGGATATGCTTATATATGGATTATATGTATTTATATATTGTTTTAATCTTCTTACTTTTCTAACATTAATATTCCATATAAAATACGTCATATCTTTGTTAACATTTCGTTCTCCACCTATTCACGTCCATGCATGTGTCATCCTATGATATTCACATTTTTGCACATGCATTGCACGTCGTTGGTTTTCGTAAACAAACGCGCATATAAAAATTAACGGTTAATAACATCATATTCACACATCCATTATACACGTAACATCTTTCATTTTGTCCCTCACATAAACATTACTTAACAGTGTCCTGAAGATGGTACAATATACCGAGATGCTTAAGTATTGACACATAAAATTGTTTCCCCTAATCATAACATCCTGTGTTTGTTATATTTTTAAAATATCTTCTTCTCATATATATATATATATATATATATATATATATATATATCGGGGGTCGTCACATGTGGTGTAATGGTTACCAAGCTAGATTTGCAAACAATTATTAGTGAGTGCAATATTCTAATTGGGCGCTCACTACTTCTGGCATTGTGCCACATTTGAGCTAAGCTTAGTAAATAAGTATATATATGTGGGTGGGTGTATTTGGGTAAATGTGGGTGTGTCTCTGTGCGTGTGTAAGTGCGTGACTGAGTGTGGCTGTGTGTGTGTGCGTGTCTATGTTACTCAAGGTTACAAGTATGGGTCATCAAGCGAGGATCAAACTGGTTATTCAGTAGTAATGGATGTGCGAAACTACCTTGCAAACCATTACACCAGGATGCGAAGCCCAAAGAAGTTTCTGAAGAGTGCTTAAGAACGTAAATCTTATCAGTTTTGTGAAAAAAAAAATCTCGTTATTTTTCCTGTTCAGTAAGCAAGTATATCAGCTCGATAATTAACCAGGTGGTTATTTTGTTTTTGTGTTGCGCGTTCCACTGACTGCCATTTTGTTTTGTCGCTTATCTACTGTCTCTTATATCTCATTACAATAAGTTTCGTCCTTCGTTTCGTCCTTCGTTTCGTCTTTTTGTTTCGTCCTTCCATTAACAAAGACAAAACTTCTGTCCGTACAACCTTGCCTGTCTTGTACGTTGTTTTAATGGGTATATCTTTGTAGAACCTGCTTTCTGATTGTACCCAAATATTCGTCATTTGGTAACT
>CM042146.1:22595419-22625419 GCA_023376005.1 Doryteuthis pealeii
AATCAGACAAACATTACAACCAACACTCCCCTGAGGATGAACAGCGAAATGGTTGAAAGCGCTTGGGTAAAAAATATCAGATATTTTTTTCACCATCTAGATCCCAGTGTATGAAAAACTACTAGAAGACTTAAACATCAACTGAAGATTGTAAAGAAGAAATATTCTGTGGTCTTTATCAACATTGCATATATATATATATATATATATATATATATATATATATATATATATATATATAAGTTTGTGAACTGTACAGACAATTTTTATCGGACAAGTTTTTGGTTGATCCGTACTAATTTTCGGGTTATCTTTTTAGTGTCGGGATGTAACTAGTGTAACAGTCAACCAAAGGTTTCAAAACGAGCACTTTCGGCAATTCAGTTTGCCATCATCAGGTAGGAAACGATGGTATGGTTTCGTGTCTCGTTTTTAACGAGAAGGAGTAGTAGCAAGGAATTAGAAGTGGGAGGTAATAACCATTAGTAGTGGGAGGTTGTATGAATGGTAGTGGTTCGAGCGATGCAGTAGTGATTTTTTGTGGGATGGGGGCACAAGTTGTGAGAAGGGGAGGGGTATGGTGGAAGAGGGGTATAGTGGAATATATACTTGTAAGATATACAAGAATACTTCTATCAGACTTTTTGCCGTCAGCAAACTAATAAACCGAAATCTTACAATTGTTGTATACCCTTTCTTTACTTCTATTATTCTTCTGCTCATCTTTGGTATCTTACGTTCTTCTTCTAGCGTCTGGACTTCTAGCGTCTCTGTTCTTGCTGGTTGGTTGTCCTTGATTCATTTCTTCTTCTAGGTCAGTCTTGTTGCCAAGACATTCATCAACCACAAAACCTTATTATTTATTTAAACCTTTATTTACTTAACTAAACATATTTCTCTAACTAACTCAACGGGCGTGTGCAGGTGAGTCCCAGCTAGGGCAGTTATATCTTCTCTGCTTGACGTCCAAGCTGAAACTGAAGAGCCAACCAGGTCACATGTGACTTCACGTATTTCGCAGGCTTTCTGTAATATTCCATGGAAGGTCCCGCCCGTGATATGAAAAAGGGGCCATCCCTTCAGAAATACAGGGGGTTGACAATAATCTATGCATAGATTATGTAACCCAATGAGTGTGTAAGGTTAAAGCTTTGTTGCCGGGTCAAATGTTTTCTTGCAAAAAATGTCTTTCCTTTGATTCAATTGGCCGATTTCTATTCCCTTAAAAATTAAATAGTCAGGAGGGTGGCATGTTTTACACAATATTTATTTCACAAATAAAGATTTATTTAATCTATCAAAAAATGTACAATTAATAATGCGCAATTTTGCACTATGTATTTTCCAATAATTTTTTTTTTACACTTAAGACTAGTTACTAACGTTTGTTCTTTCTCATTTACAGATAATCTACTGTGTTAAGTTATTACCCACTTTACTTAAAGTACCCGGATTTTTGCTCTGGGAACAGCAACGACTGTTTCATCGGTGTGTCCTTGTTGAGTTATGTTTACTGACATTTTTTGGCTACATAGTGTAATCATCCCTAATAAAATTGCAGCATTAAGATCACCTGGTAGTAAGAGGTTTAATCGAGGTTACATTGTTTTGGAATTATGTCAGACAAGATGGAAGAGCCAAGAACTAATGGTGGATGACCGTTGCTCCGTTTTGCATGTTGAGGAACGCATTCAAAATGGACATCTATCTATCCATATATAAAGGGCAGTTTGGGTGTATGTATATATGTATATAGGAAGCACGTAGTGTAATGGTTAGAGACATGGGAAATGGACTCGTCGGCCCGAGTTCAAATCCTGGACGTGTTAATTGCATTTCACTTAGCGCTAATACCCTTGGGAAAGTTGTGAATCCGACTCTCCCTCCAGCTATGGATAAATAGCAGGGCTGACTGGGTTCTTTAACCATGGCTAGGTAACCAGTCTAGGAGAAGGATAACTCTGAATTCAAACCTGTTGAACTCTGCTTAAGAAATTGACCTTGTGACGTATCCTGCTCGTGCGGAGGAGTTGGTAAATATATATATATATATGTATGTCCGGATGAAACTACAAAAATAAAACAATTAAGGACAAAGTATATATATATATATATATATATATATATATATATATATATATATATATATATATATGTGTGTGTGTGTCAGATACCTTTTATCTCTCTCTCTCTCTCTCTCTCTCTCTCTCTCTCTCTCTCTCTCTCTCTCTCTCTCTGTCAGATACCTTTCCTCTCTCTTTCTCTCTCTTTCTCTCTCTCTCTATCTCTCCCTATGTCATATACCTGTCTCTCTCCCTCTCTCCCTCTATCAGATACCTTTTCTCTCTCTCTCTCTCTCTCTCTCTCTCTCTCTCTCTCTCTCTCTCTCTTCTCAGATACCTTTTCTCTCTCTCTATCTTCCTCTGTCAGATACCTTCTCTCTTTCTCTCTCCCTCTCTCAGATACCTTCTCTCTCTCTCTCTCTTCTCTCTCTCTCTCTCTATCTCTCTTGTCATATATATATATATATATACATTGAATATCAACAGAGCTTGGTTTTTGTGCAAAAGTAATGAAGATTTTATTTATATCTGAATAGGTGTTTAAAAATTAGGATTTGAATAGTAAGGGAAGGAAAATTAGTTCCATTCGTTGTTAAAACATGAATTAACTATGTAAGAATAAAGCAATCAATGGATCTGCGAGACTAACTTTTCATTATCCTCCCTCTACCCAGGGAACGCCGGGTAGCTGCTTCTAGTATTAGCTAAATAGATGAAATCTCTTAAATGTAACGGCATTGATCTTACACAGATGCTGATAGGTACGCGTCCTGCGTCCCTGACACAAAAAATCTAAAAGGACGCAGTAAAATCGTATCCATGCGTCCCAGTGTTTTTCTCTTTTCTTCCCTGGCCATTTCAAGCTAACTGTGAATACATTCCAATAGTTTCTTAGAAACGAATTACACAGGACAGGTTACAAGTATATGCTCCGCTAATTAAAATAAATAAAATAAATAAAAAGTGAAATATAGATAAGTTCAAATCAAACGGAGAATCTGGAATTGGCCAGCTAGTGTAATGGTTAGAGTCCCCGCCTATCAGCTTGGCAGTCGAGCTTTCGAGTCACACACGGAGCAGTCTCCCATGTCTATAACCTTGCTGATGAGACCTAATAGGTCGAAATGTACATTCAGGGATTGACATTTTCTCGATTTGTTTAGCTTTACATTTAAACATACATGCCCGCCTAAATTCATTAATTATTAACTAATTAATTTTCAAAATTAGGTATGACTTCAATTAAGCACACACACACACACACACACACATATATATATATATATAATATATATATATATATATATATATATTGAGAGAGAGAGAGAGAGAGTCTGAGAGAGAGAGAGAGATACATACATACATACATACATACATAGACAAACATAAAGTGCTTGAAATGTGATAGATAGATAGATAGATAGATAGATAGATAGTTAGATAGATAGATAGATAGATAATGCTCGATTTATGATGACTACATAGAGAGATAAGGATTGAAGTGAGATAGATAGATAGATTGATAGATAGATAGATAAACAAAAGAATGTGTACAGGAAAATGACATGAATGGAATTTAATAGGGCAGGCATCCAATCGACAAAAAAAGGTAAGGAAGAAATATTTTATATTCAAAGACTGACAAAATCTCCTGAGAGAGAAAATTCTTACTCAAGAATCTTTCACTAATAAAACAGAGCGATTTCTTGAGGAAAATATATAAAACCGAGAAAGAAAGAAAGAACGAAAGAAAGAAAGAAAAAAAAGAAAGAAAGAGAAAGAAAGAAAGAAACATAAAACAAAGTAAAGAAGAAATAAATATGACGGACTTGAAGATTAACAGTGGACAATAAATAAAAATGAAAACATTCTCTAACGAGAAAGAGAGAGAGAGAGAGAGTCACACAGAGACAGAGAGAGAGAGACACACACAGAGACAGAGACAGTATATTTGTCGCAGAGGGGGGCAGAGAGATAAAAAGTGTATGTCAGAGCCGGGGAGGGAAAAACAGTACCAAATGTACAGGCAACAAATAGAGAGAGAGAGAGAGAGAGAGAGAGAGAGAGAGAGAGAGAGAGAGATGAAATAGAGAGAGAGAGAAATAGAGAGAGAGAGATTAAATAGAGAGAGAAAAGAGAGAAAAAAAACTATTTCAGAGCCGGTGAGGGAAAAAACAGTCACAAACGTACAGCTAACACACACACACACACAGTAGAGAGAGAGAGAGAGAGAGAGAAAGAGAGAGAGAGAGAGAGAGAGAGAGAGAGAGAGAGAGAGATGAAATAGAGAGAGAGAGAGAGAGAGAGAAAGAGAGAGATAAAACCCTCTATTTCAGACCCGGTGAGGGAAAAAACAGTCACAAACGTACAGCCAACACACACACACACACACTCACACACACAGGAGAACGACAGAAAGAGAGAGAGAGAGAGAGCTAGGGAGAGAGAGAGAGAGAGAGAGAGAGAGAAATAAACGGTGATTTTTACGATGTCCCAAATTCTCGACGAAGGTCACCTCAGAAATGTGCCATACACGAGATGCTTGTTTATAGCCGGAGGTCCGTTTGTGTCACGTGCACACTTGAATGAACCCACCCGATTTTCGATTTTATTAGATTGAACCCGATCGTGATTTGATCATGTGAAGAATACAAGAACGAGTGTCATTACAAGGGCAAACAAGGAAATGAACCATGTCCCCCGAGGACTGGCAAAGACCATTCAATGTTTCTTTGCCATCTAACAACGTCTGATATTTACTGGCAACCAGAAAAATACATAGCACAGATTAAGTATAGGAGTGTGTGTGTGTGTGTGTGTGTGTGTGTGTGTGTGTGTGTGTGTGTGTGTGTGTGTGTGTGTGTGTGTGTGTGTGTGTGTGTGCATCCGTGTGTGTTTATTGTGTGTGTGAGTGCTTGTGTGAGGTCATGTGTATGTCTAACAACGTTTGATATTTATTGGCAACGATATTAGGCAAGGAGAAAAATAGCAGAGATTAAGTATGTGTGTATGTGTATGTGTGTACGTGTGTGTATGTGTGTACTTGTGCGTGTGAATGTGTATGTGTATCCGGGTGTGTGTATACGTTGTATGAGTAATTGTGTGAGTGTGTAAGTGAATGAGTGTGTGTATGCGTGCGTATGTATAAGTGCATGCGTATGTCTAATCACGATATTTACTGGCAACGATATAAGGCAAAGAGAAAAATACATGGCACAGTTTAAGTATGTGTGTATGTGTGTGTGTGTGTGTGTGTGTACGTGTGTGTATGTGTATCCGTGTGTGTGTGTGTTGTGTGTATGTATGCCTGTGTGTGCGTGTGTGATTGTATGAGTGATTGTGTGAGTGTGTAAATGATTGAGTGTGCGTATGTGCGTATGTGTGAGTGGGTATGTATGTGTATTCGTATATGTATGCCTGTGTGTGTCATTGTGTAAGTGATTTTGAATGGGTGATTGTGTGAGTGTGTAAATGAGTGAGTGAGCGTATGTGTGTATGTGTGAGTGGGTATATATGTGTATTCGTATATGTATGCATGTGTGTGTCATTGTGTGAGTGATTTTGAATGAGTGATTGTGTGTGTGTGTAAATGAGTGAGTGTGCGTATGTGCGTATGTGTGAGTGGGTATGTATGTGTATTTGTATATGTATGCCTGTGTGTGTCATTGTGTGAGTGATTTTGAATGTGTGAGTGTGTAAATGAGTGAGTGTGCGTATGTGCGTATGTGTGAGTGGGTATGTGTGTGTATTCGTATATGTATGCCTGTGTCTGTCATTGTGTGAGTGATTTTGAACGAGTGATTGTGTGAGTGTATAAATGAGTGAGTGTGCGTATGTGCGTATGTGTAAGTGGGTATCTATGTGTATTCGTATATGTATGCCTGTGTGTGTCATTGTGTGAGTGATTTTGAATGAGTGATTGTGTGAGTGTGTCAATGAGTGAGTGCGCGTATGTGTGTATGTGTAAGTGGGTATGTATGTGTATTCCTATATGTATGCCTGTGTGTGTCATTGTGTGAGTGATTTTGAATGAGTGATTGTGTGTGTGTGTAAATGAGTGAGTATGTGTCTGTGTGCGGATGTATGAGTGCATGTATATGTCTAACCACGTCTGATATTTATTGTCAACGATATATGGTAAGGAGATAAATGGCAGAGTAAAGTATGTGTATGCGTGTGTGTATGTATGTGTGTGTATGTGTATGTTTATCCGTGTGTGGGTATGTGTGTGTGTGCGTGTGAGATTGTGTGAGTGATTTTATATGAGTGATTGTGTGTATATGAGTCTGTTAACGAGTGACTGATATTTTTTCTGTATTGCATGTTCTTTCCTTTCCTTTCTTTCTTTCTAATAAAAACGGAAGTATTTATTTGAGGTAATGACACTGATAAAGAAAATAATAATTCTGTGGATAAGCAACACCAGATACTCAGAATTTACATTTTTGCATTTCATCTTGGGCGATTCGGACAGTCTGATTTTAACAAAAGGGTGTTGCAAAATTATAACAAGCGTATTAATATTATATTATATTATTATGTGTTTTTCACACTAGCGTAAATTGGTAGTTTTTCAATGGAGTCTGCGTGTGTATATGTGCGTATTTATGTATGGCGACAAGTTGAAAATATGTGGTAGAGATTAAGTATACATGTATGTGTTTGTGTGTGTGTGTGTGTGTATGTGCGTGCGTGTATGAGCGCGAGTGTGTGTGTGTGATTGTGTGTGTGGTTTTGTATGAGTTGTTGTGTGTGTATGAATGTGTAAATGAGTCAGTGTGTACAATTGAGTGTGTGTATGTATACGTATGTATGTATGTGTGATTGCGTGTATGTCGAACCACGCCTGATAACTGGCGACGATATAGTTATTTACTAAGCTTATCTTAGATAAGGCACAAGGCCAGAAGCGTGGGGCACCCAGTGAGAATCGAACTCACTAACAATGGTTGCAAATAAAGCTTGCTAAGCATTACACCACTGAGGTGCCCAACTGGCAACTGGCGAGGAGAAAATAGGTAACCTACTCGAGTTTTACCATAAGGACCTTCAGGGTTAAATCCACCGAATTAATCAAGATATTGATTAATTACAGCCGATTGCACGTCTGTATTTTTTGGCAATGACGGTTAGTGACAGGCTCGCAGCCAAAGAACGCCGGGTCTAAAATTTGAAAATGAGCGGAAGTGATATTTTTCCAAAGGATCAAAATATAAGCATTATGAGAAATCCTATTTATATTATTGCTTTAATGATTTATAAGAATTATAAGGATTATCTATATGCTTATAGTGTTTAGTGCAACTAAATGTGATTTTGCTAATATATAGCTAAAGTTTTACTTATTTTATTAAAAAATAACAGAATGTGTATATATATACACATATACGGGTGTATTTTTTCCATTTAAATGGCCTTATTATTAATAGATAATAATAGATTATTATAATTATTTAGTGTGGTGGAATATAAGATTTTGTTGATATGCACTTAATTTTTTTTGTAAAGGGCTATATATATATATATATATATATATATATATATATATATATATATATATATATATATATATATGTAATATTATGCAAGTGTTCCGAAAATAGGAGATAGGTACAGTGTTTGTTTATGTATGTATGTACGTGTGTCTCTGTGCTTGTGTATATGTGTGCATGTGTGTGTATACCTGTGTGTGTGTGTGTGATTGTGTGAGTGATTTTGTACGAGTGATTGTCTGTGTGTATGAACGTGAGTGTGAGAAAGCTGAGTGTGTGTATGCGTGTGTATGAATGTGTAATTGAGTGAGAGTGCGTATGTATGCGTGTGTATTTCTGCATGCGTATATGTGACTGCTTGTGTGTTTGTGTGTGTGATTGAGTGAGGGATTTTGTATGACATATTGTGTGTGAACGTGTGTCTATGAGTGTGTCTATGAGTGTGTACTTGATTAAGTGTGTGAAAGATGAGCGTACATATGTGTACGTGTGTGTGTCTGCGTGTGTATGTTTGCGTATGTGTGTGTATGTACGTGCGTGTGTGAGTGATTGTATATGGGTGATTGTGTGTGTATGACTGTGTAAATGAGTGTGTGAAGGCTGAGTGTGCGTATGTGTGCCTATGTATGTGTGCGTGTGCGTATGTCTAACAACGTCTGAGATGTGTCTGGAAACTGTATAAGGCAAGGAAAAATATATGACAGAGATTAAGTAAGTAAAGTAAAGTCATCGGGGGAGTCTATCCCCTTTTCACTAGTGCTAGACCAAGGAGATTGTCTTTGTATCTGAGGTAGAGCGCCACACCTACCATCAGCTCCTTTACTTTACCGCACAGATCCCTGTGCTACTCATAATGCTGAGTTGCCGAGGGCCGGAATTGAACTAGGAACCTTGTAGTTTCTAACCGAACGCTCTACCGACTGAACTGAGTGTGTAATTGAGTGTGTAATTGTATGTGTGGGGAGAGTGTGAAAGCTGAGTGTGAGTATGTGCCCGTGTGTATATGTGTATATGTGCATCTCTGCGGTTGTCCGTGTGTGTGTGATATGTGGGTGATTTTGTATGATTGACTGTTTGGGTTTATTATTAAAAGTAAGTGTGTGAAAGGCAAGTGCGTGTATGTGTGTGTATGTATCTCTGCGTGTGTGAGTGTGCGCGTGTATATGTGATTGTGTGAGTGATGTTGATGAATGATCGTGAGTGTATGATTGTGTAAATGAGTAACTCTATTAGAGCTGAGTGTATTCATGAGTGCATCTGTATGTGTGCATATGTACGTTTACGTGTTTGTGTGTTTGCGCGTATGTGTATTATTGTGTGAGTGATATTGTATGAGTGATTGTGTGTGTATGAGTGTGTAACTGAGTGAGTGTGTGAAAATCGTGTGCTTGTATGTGTGTGTGTGTGTGTGTATGGGTTTGTGTTTGAAAGACAGTGAATAAATAAGTCTTTTTGGGTGTGTCTTCCTTTTTTTCTTTTTTCTTTTTTTTTTTTTTACTATCCAGCATTTCCCGGGCTTTTTATTGAAAAAAAATCCTCTAAAGTGCTTTCGAAAGTTACGAACATTTTCATCACAATGTGTAAAGACTCGCCGACAATGCTTATGTACTACACTTAATTCTATTATTATCATTATTATTATATTATTTACTCCTTTTGAGTTTTCACATCAGCATTAGCTGATGGTCTTTCACTGGAGTCTGAGTGACGGCAAGTCTCCTCAGGTCTCCAGGACTCTTCTGAGTATTCTGGCAGATTGCAGCAGTGCAGTGTTCTGAATGCTTTCAACCCTTCCTCTGATTTCCAAACATTCCAGACCCTTTTCCAATCCTTTTGGGACTGTTCCAAGTGCACCAACTACAATTGGTATCACTTTCACAAGGTTCAGATATTTGTCCATTTTTTCATTTTCCTTCAGCTTCACCTTGTGATCTGCTGGCACTGCAAAATCCACCAGTTGACAAGTTCTTTCTTTTTTGTTTATCAACACTAGGTCTGGTCTTCTTGCTGGGATAAGGTGATCCGTTTTTATTTCAAAGTCCCAGAGAATTTTATGCGTTTCGTTCTCAAAAACAGATTCTGGTTTATGCATATACCATTTGGTTGTATCGTCAAAATTAAATTTTTGGCATAATTCCCAGTGGATCACCTTCCCAACCCATTATTATTATTATTATTATTATTATTATTATTATTATTATTATTATTATTCCCGACAAAACCATTAATTGGTTTTACTTTATAAATACTAGCAAGAACATGCACCCTCCGAAGTGGCTACCCAGCATCGCCTGGGTAGAAGGGGCGGTGGCAAGAAGATCCATTATTACTGAAAAGTGAGTTAGATCCTCGCAGGATGCCTAATTAAAATCCCTACCTGGAAAAAATATATTATGTTGCCATTATGCGCACACTCTTAAAAAAATCACTGTCTCCTATTTAAAATATTAAATGCCAAAAAAATTCCATGATGTCAGTGTTTAAATTTTAGTTTTTAATTATCTTCACAAATATAAATCATTATTTTTGCTCAAAAATCAAGATCTGGTGATAGTGAATGTGTATATATATTTACTTTGTTGTTAATTGTTTTATTTTCATAGTTTACTCCGGACATACATACATACATACATACATACCTACATACAACTGAGCTTTATATATGTATAGATACGGTCGTTGGAGGTGCAAAATTCGGGGGCTAAGTCAGCGATATAACAAATACAAAGTGCTCAATAGGAAGTAGAGCAAATTTATTAAAAATGGATACAAAAGAAACCTACTCGAGTTTCACCATAAGGATCTTCAGGGTTAAATCCAGTTAATTAATCGAGGTACCGATTAATTGCAGTCGATCACACGTGTGTTCACTGTATAAGATGTTACGTTATATGTATAGATAGATAGATTAGAAATATTAGCGCAATTAAATAAGAACTCATATAAAAAGATTACATTTATTTCAGTTATATTTAAATTGGTTGTAAAATAAAATCATTTATAGAATTGATTTTGATACTTTGGAGAATAAAACAATAATATTAGAGGTCAATAGAACCAAGTAATTATTTATTAAACCCGGTTTTGTTAAAACCAGTTGGAAAATTAACCACATCATATATTATGCAAACCTTTATTTCTTAGTGATATATAAGACACATTGCTGGATTTTAAACGCACTAATAACTAATATCACCATTATAATAACTAGCAAATATATGCACCCTCCGGGTGCAAGTATTTAAGTTTTAATGTAATGAAATACCGTATTAAATTAGAAAGTCTAATAAGAATGCAGATAAAAAGATTTGAAACAGAGTGGGGTTATAATAGAAAAATATAAATGAAACTTACTCTTCCATCACTGCCGTCTTTCATTGCTGAATTTTACTTATTTAACTATTTAGTTAAATTAGGAAATAAAGAATAAAATTACACTTATTTTTCTTGTTAATGGATTTCATTTAAGATTCATTGAGAGATTTTTGCTTATATTCATTAAAATAAAACCAAACAGTTAGAAATCAATAATAATAAGCACATATTTAATAAAATCACATTTTTAATATCAATATGCAAATTAGCCTTCCCGTTCACACTGCAAACCGCTATTTTTGTATATATAAATACATAGCATGTATTAGTATGTAGATATGGACAACACTAATAAAAAGGTGAACCAATTTTATTTATAATTGAGGTTTAAATATTAAAATCATGAAGAATGTGATGAAAATAACTATGTTAATTGTGACTTGATTAGTAATATAGTTTCGGCTACAGACAGAAAAACACAATCTCCATTATAAGATGTCTTGTCTTCAATTTTCAGATGATAAATTATTCCAACAGAGAAATCCAGTGCACAGTGGAATGGCAGAACGTTGATTTAGTAATCTCAGTTGGAAATTACTTAAATAATATCTTTAAAAGAAATAACTTAAATAATATCTTTAAAAGAATGGTATGAGTAAATAAGAAAAGAAAATATAAGCATCCGGAAATAAAATATTGATAAAAACAACAAATAAATAAATTGTGAACAAAATTCTATTTAGAGTGATGTAAAGGTAAAACAATAACATTAGAGGTCAATACTAACAAGAAATAATTTATGAAACCGTGTTTTGTTTAAACTATGATGCAAATTAACCACACCATATATTATGTAAACTTTTAGTTCTAGGTGATATATAAGACACATTGACGGATTTTAAATGCACTAGTAACATGAGAAATATATATATTAGTATACATAATATATATTAGTATATTTGATATATATTTTAGTGTATATCTAATATATATTTAATATATATTTTAGTATGTATTTGATATATATTTTAGTGTATATTTAATATATATTTTAGTATTTATTTGATATATATTTTAGTGTATATCTAATATATATTTTAGTATTTATTTGATATATATTTTAGTATATATTTAATATATTTTTTAGTATTTATTTGATATATATTTTGGTATATATTTAATATATATTTTAGTATTTATTATATTTGTTTTAGTATACATTTAATATAATTTTAATATTATTTGATATATATTTCAGTATATATTTCATATATATTTTAGTATATATCTGTATATATTCAATACGTATTTATATATATTCAATGTATATTCTAGTATATATATCTATAACCATTCCATATATTATGTAAACTTTTAGTTCTAGGTGATATATAAGACATGTTGCAGGATTTTAAATGCACTAGTAAACATGGACTGTTTAAAAACAAAACTCACTAATGTTTTCATAGCAGAAATCGTTAATGAATTAGGAACATTCCTCTATACTGATTTTGACTTTGAATAGAATACTCATTGACAAACCTACGGAATTGCTGAGGGTATTGTGATGTAAGTGTTATAGTTTTTAAGAGACAGACAGACATCGATATATATATAATATATATATATATATATATATATATATTATATATATATTATATCATAAAAAAGAAGGGCCGCAAAATGTATTATGTTCTCAAAAAAAATTAATTCTTTTTATCTTACATATGTGACACATGTTTCTGATCTGTTGTCTTCTTCAGGCATTGATTTATTATTTTGGCAGAATATGTCCGATATTTGATAGGTTGTGTGTGTTTCTGCAACCTTTCTATTATAATAGAAACAGATTAGAAATACGTGTCGCATATGTAAGATAAAAAAGATAATAATTTTTCTGAGAACATAATACATTTTGTGGACCTTCTTTTTTAAAAATATTGAATTTTCTCCCGTTGGAACCAGAACAACACACACACACACAAACACACACATATATATATATATATATATATATATATTATATTTGGAGAATATTGCTTAATTGAATTCTTTGAAAGTTAATTCATTAATAATTAATTAGGCGGGATTCTCCCAAATAGTAGAAATATTGTCGGCTGAAAATAGCCATATTCACAAACATTTTGTGTGTGTGTGTGTGTGTGAAACAGTAGAAAGTGTATCAATAAGTGCGTGTGTAATTTTGAATTTGGAAGTACGTGTGAGTGAAGGAGTGACTGTAGAGGATTTGAATATGTGTTTGTTTTTTTCTTTTTCTTTTTTTGTTTTTATATTTTTGATTTGTTGTTGTTGTTGTCTTTTTGTTATTGCTTACTTTTTAAAGAATAACTAAAAAGGGTCTCGTGGACTTTTTATTGAAAAAAATCACTAAAGCGCCTTTGAAAGTTGCATACATTTTCATCTTAGACTTTCATCTATATTTTTTTATTTCCATTACATTTTTTTAATATTCATGACAGAATCTTAGATTGTTCCAGTAGATATATTAAAATATATTTCATCATTCCCAGAGCATAACTTATACACACACCAATGCACACACACCCATATTTATATAACACACACACATATATCTTCTTATTATAATGGAGATTGTGTGTTTTTCTGTCTGTAACCGAAACTATATTACTACTCAAGTCACAATTCTCTTAATTATTTACGTCAAATTCTCCATGATTTTATTCTTTTAAACCTTCAGTTATTAATAAAAATTGTTTTACATTATTAATACTGTTGACCATATCTACGTACTAATAACATGCAATTGTATTTATATATACAACAAAATAGCGGTTTACAATTTGAACGAGAAGGCTAATTTGCATATTGATATTTAAAATTTTATTTTAATAAATATGTGCTTGGTATTATTGATTTCTAATTGTTTGGTTTTATCTTAAGAAATATAAACAAAAATCTCGTGGATATATTTTAAAAGAAATTTATTTACAAGAAGAAATAACTGTAATATTATCCCTTACTTCCTATTTTAACTAAATAGTTAAATTAGGAAAATTTACCAATGAAAGAGGGGAGTAATGGAAAATGATGGAATAGTTAGTTTCAAAGTTGTTCTATTTTTCGATTATACCCCCTCTGTTGCAGATCTTTTTATCTGCATTCTTAGTCAGTTTCATTAGCCTTTCTAATTTAATATGATATTTTATTATATCAAAACTTAAATACTTGCACCCGGAGGGTGCATATATTTGCTAGTATATAAAATACCTTGCCGGGGTAGGGTTTCAATTTATGAGAACGATGCTCCGGCTCAGTATTACAGTCGTTCTATCGGAATGATACCAAATATAATACTATAGTGTCTGAGGATTATTCTATGCTGGTCATAGCACAGATTATAGTACTAATACATTCCAATAGTCTCTTAGAAACGAATTACATAGGATAGGTTACAAGTATAATAACATGTGCTGGGGTACGGTCTCAATGAACGATGCTCCGGCTCAGTATTACAGTCGTGTTGGATGATACCGAATATAATACTATAGTGTGAGATTTCTTCTAATGCTGACTGTTACACAGATTATAGTATTATAGGGTCCTGACGGAAAGCTGGTTTTGTTCCTTTTCCAACTCGGCAGAAATATGATAACCAAAAGCTGTCAACGGGGTCAAACAAAACAAATAGGAATGCCTTCTGCTGATTATGTACAAAATATATACATTTTTTTCTTTTATACAATGATTAATATTTTTGTATAATGTCAGAAGAGCGTGGTAATTTATTTGTCAGTTGACTGGCGATCTACAGCTAGTTGTTTTTGGTTAACTAATCAATTTGGTACCGAGTGGCAAGATGTCAGAGAGTATCGGTAAAGTTGTGGCAAGGGCCCCGAGCTATGGCAAGCTCTCTCTGGTTTCGGTCTTTTTGACTCCGGCTGACGGTCTGTTATTTATGGGATCCAGACCTCCCCATTTATTTTTTTATTTTTTTGTTGATTGTAGTTTTTGATGGTGTGTCTGATTTCATTACCAATTAAGTAATTGGGGAATCCATTATTAATCTGTGTTTGTTTAATGTTTTTTTAATTCAATGTAAAATATTGTTTTTGAGGATGAGATTAACTTTGCACGGGTTATTAGATAATTGATAATTGCTTTTTATACCGGTAAGGGCATTCACTCTGGAAATTTAAAGTGGATGAGTTTTTATTTATAGTTTTTTTATACGTAGAGGTAGTAAATTTATTCTTATTGGTATCAATAAGGACATCTAAAAAAGGGATTCTATTATTTTTGTTTAATTCTATAGTGAAGTTAAGTACAGAATTATTTTGAAATTCTTTTTGAAGTGTGGTAATTTCCTGAGTATTGTTGAAGAGGATTAATATATCATCGACATATCTTAAATAGATTTGTGGGTTTTTTATGCTATTGAATATGTTGTTTTCAAGATTACTCATATAAAATTGGCTAAAAAATAAAGACAACAATAATCCAACCACTAAACACTCATATATAACGGAATCTTACCGAAGGGGAGGTATTTACCCCACCCATTTGCCACGGGGATAATGTGACACAGGGTCGCAATCATGGGTCATCAAGCAAGGATTGTACTCACTATTCACTAGTAATGGATCTGCATGACTAGCTTGCTAACCATTACCCCCCTCATGGTTTGGTTTCTTTATTTAATGGTATATCAACTTTCATGGGTTATTTAATGCCAAAGTCATTGTTTTAGAAGAATAGTAGTGGTACTATGTAATGTAAGGCTGAGGGGAAGAGATATCTTCACTTGCACTCCACAGTTAAGAGTAAGTAGATGGGAGAGAAAATCAAAGGAGAGGAGGAAGTTAGAGAGGATATGCAGAGTAAGGTTGAAAAATACAGTGGGAGAGAAACAAGTTCAAAGAGAAAATGGGTCAGCCTTCTTGGAGAGAAATGTAATCCAATGAAGCAGAGGGGAAAGTAATCAAAAGGAGAGTGGGTGAGTAGGGGTTAGATTTTGGCGAAATTGGTCACTAGGTTACTTCTCTCCAAGAAGGCTGACCCATTTATTCTTTGAACTTGTTACTACATTCTGTCGGATTTACTCCAATCCTCCTTCCTATTATATATATATATATATATATATATATTATATATATATATATATATATATATATATATGCAGAGTTTTCACAGATCAATGTTCATTATAAACAGCTACCCAGGTTTCATGCGGTCCAGAATGTGACATTGATTTCAACAAACACCATGGGATCTTACTCAACGGCCTGATGATTGCCCCTTGGCATGAAATCTGGGTAGCTGTTTATAATGAACATTGATCCGTGAAAACTCTGCAAATTAAATAAATATTAGCTCTCACAATTTGTGATTGAGCAGTGTATTTTCTTTGTTTCATCACAAAAAAATTTTGTTTATATATAATATATATATATATATATATATATATATATATATATATATATATATATATATATATATGGGGAGAAATGTGAGGAGGTTAATCCGACAGTATGTGAAGAAAGGTAGACAAACTTTTTTTTAGTTCTTATAATATTCGGCAATGTTGTTATGAGACGGTAGCTTCTATTCTTTCAGAATGTCGATGTTTGGCTTATATATATGTATGTAATATATATATATATATATATATATATATATATATTATAGTGTGTGTGTGTGTGTGTGTGTGTGTGTGTGTGTGTGTCTTTCTGTGTCTCTGTGTCTGTGCGTGTGTCTGTGTGAGTGTAGGTGCTGTATTTTGGGGGCAGATTCTGTGTATTCAATAACACCACCCTTTCAATGCTGTCAATAGATATGTTTTTACGTGGTGTTATTGTTCCACCCGTTCTGTTTGCTTATTTTTGTCATGATTCTAAATTCTCTTCCAGGTTAAATTTAAACTGCTAAGTGCATTCCATTGGTATATTCTTGTGAGTCGTGCTGTTTATTTCATTGTTGCTGTTTTTCTTCTTCAGCCTAGCCAGGGAGATAAAACAAGAATTAAACAAACGTTCCTCTCACCCATGTTTTTTGCACATGTCAGTATCTCTTTTGTTATTGTTATGTCTGAAAAGATCACAATTTGCCCAGGTGTCTACTTTGTACATCACTTCTTATATCCAACAAACTTGCACAAACAAAGCAGAAATTCCCTCAACAGCTGAAGGCACAACATCTCTAACAACTGTAACCAGATTGCTTCAACTGACATCTGCCTGATGCTGAGGTCAGTAGTACGTGATATTTCGTGATGAATATAAAACTGTAGGTTGGTTGGTTGGTTGATTCATTGTTAGAAGAGTCTGGATCATCATGAAGTATTGTATGCTGACTGAGTAGTCTTATACCATTAGCAGTGGTTTACCTTCTTCATGCCCCTGGCGAGTATTGTATTTTGTTAATGTTATAAAGATTCCATTTCATTTCCAATCACCGATTGGTTATTTCACATTTAGTAACATCTGTTATGTTAAAACAAACATGAAACTGTATTAGAAATGATTTTTGCTATGAAAATGCATTGTTTTAATGGTTTTTACTATGAAAATGCATTAGAAATGATTTTTATTATGAAAATAGATTGGAAATGTTTTTTACTATAAAAATACATTGGAAATGATTTTTACTATGAAAATGCATTGGAAATGATTTTTACTATGAAAATGCATTGGAAATGATTTTTACTATGAAAATGCATTGGAAATGATTTTTACTATAAAAATGCATTGGAAATGATTTTTACTATGAAAATACATTGGAAATGATTTTTACTATGAAAATGCATTGGAAATGATTTTTACTATGAAAATGCATGGAAATATTTTTATGAAAATAGATTGGAAATGTTTTTTACTATTGAAAATGCATTGGAAATGATTTTTACTATTTTTACTATGAAAATGCATTGTAAATTATTTTTGCTATAAAAATTCATTGGAAGTGATTTTTACTATGTGTTATATCTGGGATGGATAGATACATACACACATACACACATTTCAACACACATACATATGTATACATACATTTTAACAGATTGAGACGGATTGATAAATGAATAGATAAATACATTGATAGATAGATAGAAATTGATTTCGATGGACAGATGGATAGATAGATAGATTGTGATGAATATAAAACTGTAGGTTGGTTGGTTGGTTGGTTGGTTGGTTGGTTGGTTCATTGTTAGAATAGTCTGGGTCATCATAGAGCCCTTAAGCAAGAGCGCTTATCCAGTGGAATTGGATCCTTGATAAAGAGTCCTTCGATAATGAATCCTTTAGTTCCTCTGGTAAAGAGTTCTCAGTTCCCGGTAAAGAGTCCTTCGATAATGAATCCTTTAGTTCCTCTGGTAAAGAGTTCTCAGTTCCTGGTATAGAGTCCTTCGATAATGAATCCTTTGGTTCCTCTGGTAAAGAGTTCTCAGTTCCTGGTATAGAGTCCTTCGATAATGAATCCTTTGGTTCCTCTGGTAAAGAGTTCTCAGTTCCTGGTATAGAGTCCTTCGATAATGAATCCTTTGGTTACTCTGGTAAAGAGTTCTCAGTTCCTGGTAAAGAGTCCTTCGATAATGAATCCTTTGTTCCTCTGGTAAAGAGTTCTCAGTTCCCTGGTATAGAGTCCTTCGATAATGAATCCTTTGGTTACTCTGGTAAAGAGTTCTCAGTTCCTGGTAAGAGTCCTTCGATAATGAATCCTTTGGTTACTCTGGTAAAGAGTTCTCAGTTCCTGGTATAGAGTCTTCGATAATGAATCCTTTGGTTACTCTGGTAAAGAGTTCTCAGTTCCTGGTATAGAGTCCTTCGATAATGAATCCTTTGGTTCCTCTGGTAAAGAGTTCTCAGTTCCTGGTATAAGAGTCCTTCGATAATGAATCCTTTGGTTCCTCTGGTAAAGAGTTTCTCAGTTCCTGGTAAGAGTCCTTCGATAATGAATCCTTTGGTTCTCTGGTAAAGAGTTCTCAGTTCCTGGTAAGAGTCCTTCGAAATCCTTTGGTAAAGAGTTCTCAGTTCTGGTAAAGAGTCCTTCGATAATGAATCCTTTGGTTACTCTGGTAAAGAGTTCTCAGTTCCTGGTATAGAGTCCTTCGATAATGAATCCTTTGGTTACTCTGGTAAAGAGTTCTCAGTTCCTGGTAAAGGTCCTTCGATAATGAATCCTTTGGTTCCTCTGGTAAAGAGTTCTCAGTTCCTGGTATAGAGTCCTTCGATAATGAATCCTTTGGTTCCTCTGGTAAAGAGTTCTCAGTTCCTGGTATAGAGTCCCTTCGATAATGAATCCTTTGGTTCCTCTGGTAAAGAGTTCTCAGTTCTGGTAAAGAGTCCTTCGATAATGAATCCTTTGGTTCCTCTGGTAAAGAGTTCTCAGTTCCTGGTATAGAGTCCTTCGATAATGAATCCTTTGGTTACTCTGGTAAAGAGTTCTCAGTTCCTGGTAAAGAGTCCTTCGATAATGAATCCTTTGTTTCCTCTGGTAAAGAGTTCTCAGTTCCCTGGTATAGAGTCCTTCGATAATGAATCCTTTGGTTCCTCTGGTAAAGAGTTCTCAGTTCCTGGTAAAGAGTCCTTCGATAATGAATCCTTTGGTTACTCTGGTAAAGAGTTCTCAGTTCCTGGTAAGAGTCTTCGATAATGAATCCTTTGGTTACTCTGGTAAAGAGTTCTCAGTTCCTGGTAAGAGTCCTTCGATAATGAATCCTTTGGTTCCTCTGGTAAAGAGTTCTCAGTTCCTGGTAAGAGTCCTTCGATAATGAATCCTTTGTTTCCTCTGGTAAAGAGTTCTCAGTTCCCTGGTATAGAGTCCTTCGATAATGAATCCTTTGGTTACTCTGGTAAAGAGTTCTCAGTTCCTGGTAAAGAGTCCTTCGATAATGAATCCTTTGGTTACTCTGGTAAAGAGTTCTCAGTTCCTGGTATAGAGTCCCTTCGATAATGAATCCTTTGGTTACTCTGGTAAAGAGTTCTCAGTTCCTGGTATAGAGTCCTTCGATAATGAATCCTTTGGTTCCTCTGGTAAAGAGTTCTCAGTTCCTGGTATAGAGTCCCTTCGATAATGAATCCTTTGGTTACTCTGGTAATCATATAAGTCTGTCCTCAAGGAGTGCAGTTAGAATTATGTCCAATGTGTGTGTGTGTGGGGTGGTAAGTATTCTATCAGCCACGCAGTATTGCTAGTGATTGGCTGCAAGAATAACTCATGTTACCTTAGCTAGTCTATAAATCCAGATGAGGAATTAGAGAACACCTTATATCCAAAATAATTAGGAAGCGCGTGATGTAATGGTTAAAGTCATGGGAAATGGAATCGTCGCCCCGAGATTAAATCCTGGACATGGTGATTGCATTTCCCTTAGCGCTAATGCCCTTGGGAAAGGTATGAATCCTACTCTCCCTCCAGCTATGGGTAAATAGTAGGGCAGACTGGGCTCTTTAAACTTGGTTAGGCAACCGGTCTAGGAGAAGGAAAACTCTTAATTCAAACCTGTTAAACTCCGCTTAAGAAATTGACTTTGTGTCGCATCCTGCTCGTGCGGAGGGGTTGGTAAATATATATATATTCAAAATTATTCCAACAAACGACATATCAACCCGTGTCGGGTTATGTCATACCTAATAGTTAGGAAGTAATATATGTTGTGTATTTATATTTATAGTTTTGTAGTAATAATTTCTAACAAGATGTTATCACCATTGGTGATCATGTTGAGTAGTATTGATTAGGTACATGTCTTTATTCTATGGTATAATTTGATTTCCTTCAAAAAGGACAGAATATCTTCTATGTTGTCATATTTAGATAGATCTTTCATTTCGTTTGCATTAAAATAACCGTTTCTTGTTTGTTTGTTTGTTTGTTTTGTTTTACGGCATATCAACCTCAGTGGGTCATTTAATGCCGATAAAGTTTTGAAATAAATCAATTCTTAATGGATAATACAATTTTTTTATAAATAATTTTTCTATTTAACCCATAGATGGGAACCTAACAGGTACTACCACTCCGGGTCAGAGTGAACCAGAGAGCAATGGTGATGAAGGGGTGTTCCACATTCCCTAAATCTCCAAAACTGGAACCTCACCATCAGATAGAGTTTAACGTCATTCCCAGGACATACAGACCCGCAGCCATCGCGTTCTAGCACCCATATGATAAAAAGGGTTGGGGCTTGCCATAAGGGCAATAGGGTTGGGAAAATCATATAGGTGCTAGGGCTTGACGTGACCAGCCGATTGATAACCGTTTCTGATGTGAGCCAAAAACCCTGAATAAGTGTTTACCAGTCAAAGGTTTTTGACATGTTTCACAGTGTGGTTGTTGTTCTAGTTTGAGTATCAAATATAAAATAAAACTATGGTTATATTTTATATTAGACGACCTGTGAACTTAGTGGGTTAATTTAATGTTCTATGCTAATATAAATGTTTTTACGAGGGTGAGTCAAAATGTAATGTCATTTTCTTTATTCCATTAGAAGTTTTTCATACAATTAAGGCCTACATTGAGACCCTAACGAGGCTCAGAGGAAGAATCTGACAAGTAAGATCCAACTTGCCAATCGATAATGTCATCCTTCTGCATGACAATCCTGGACCACACACAAGCAACAAGATAAGGGGGAAAATCGCCTCATTTGTGTGGATAATTTTACCCCATCCTCCATACTCCATAATTTAACGCCTAAGTCACTGAATATCCCCCCATAAATTTTCAAACTGTAAGCGTCTCTTAAATTTTCAAAAACGATTCTTTTTTAAAACACATCCAAATTCTCTGTATTCACACCATTTTATTTTCAAATATCAAAATATCTTTCTCTGAAGAAGACCGCTTTTTTGTATACTCAAATTTTGTTTCTCTATCATTTTATTTTATTTTATTTTATTTTATTTTTTTGTATTTAAAATAATAGTGAATAGAATACAATGTATACAAGGACAAACTCTTGGTCAAAACACGTGTCGGTATTCCAATAAATATTCTTTATCCATACAACATTTTCCTTCCATTTATCTTTCAACACACACACACACACACTCACACACACACAGACACACATACACACACACACACACACACACATATATATATATATATGTATATGTGTGTTGTGTGTATGTGTATGTGTGTGTGTGCGTGTGTAAATCGAGGGAAAATGTGTGTGTGTGTGCGTGTTGAACGAGGGAAAATGTATATATATGTGTGTGTGTATGTGTATGTATGTGTGTGTGTGTGTGTGTGTGTGTGTCTGAACTTTTGTTCGATTACTCATATTTTTGTAGATTCTCAATTCTTTTAGGAAATGTAAAATCCTGGATGGTCTTATTTCCGTGAAATGTCTTTTCAAAATACTTGCTTAGCAGTATTTTGTTCGCACTAGATCATAGTCTACACAGTCTAGCAGTATAAGATTCACTGTAAATATCTTTGCATGTAGTGCAGATTGGGAATTCTGTGCTTTCATATCGTATAAAATTCTGAAGAACGTTGGTCGGTGCGCAAAGTGATAAAACTGATTGTATTTCATTCTTTCAGATTATCAAGTTTGATTGAAAGTGAACTTATGGCTGTTGACCTTGGAAACATGTGAAAACATTCGGTTTCCTTCAACCTTCTCAGTTCACAATTCAGTTGAGTAAATCTTAGATTATTACAAGTTTATAACATTTAGACATCTCCTAAAAATGGAATGAATTCTGTGTCATACATCAGCACCAAACGATACATATCGTCTACGTTAACATTAGCTTACAGAGATCACGTTTTATCTCAGACAAATATGGCAAAAGGTGGCACAAGGTATGATTGGATACAATAGGGTTTTAAGGCAACACAATTTTTCCACTGGATACTATTTAAACACTTTTCACTTGTCACTAGAACCACTTTGCAATCACTGTCTCAAGAGACACTGCGTTTATATTGCCGTGACTTCGTTCTAATTGGTTTTGTCAGACCAATCAGCATGAACACCTAATCATATACTATATAATTAGAAAGCCTCCTCTCGTAAACCTATTTTAGTCACGTCCGGTTTTACGGAAGGTAATCTATTTTTTGCTCTGCAGCAAAGAAAAGCAATACGTATTCTTTCTTGGGCCATCAATCAGTGTGAAGCTTTTCACCAGACCTGATCGATATTTGATGGTGAAATGATTGATGATGAATTCAAATTGTGTTGGATTATTTTCTGTTAGAAGGTATGCTGTAGATCATAACTTGTATTCATAAACTGTTCTCTAATCAGTGGGGTGGGGGGTCACAGTCAAGTCTGACACAAGGATCCAATCGACAGTCTAAACACTCCCAACTGTATCACGCTCCAAAATCCAATATCCACAATTAATTCTTTGTCCGGCTCGTCTCGACAACAAAACACTACTGCAGTTGTTCACTCCCTCATCTGCGAGGGTAAGTCCTTTAAATATACCTCAATCTCACCACATCCGGGCTCCTCACTTATAATCGTCCGTGCAGCACGTGCGACACTCGTTAGCACTGCAAGTACGCGTCAGTCCTTACGGAGCGACCACCTACATCCGGGCCACTCTGCTATTTCCTATTTCACTGCTCGTCCACAGCGCTCACATTCTGAAGGAAGCGAGTTCGACTCAAGGTCAGTCCTACACGGCAGGCAAAGCCTAGCCCGCTTCCTTCGAGAATACGGCAAGTCTTCACGCCCGCCACTCTCTTTGTCACACCGTGTTGCACGAGGTAGGTCTCTTGTCTCACTACATGTTTCAAAACAGCGGTGGCTGAATCGGCCAATCGATTTAGTTTTGTTTTGTTTTACGGCATATCCACCTCAGTGGGTCATTTAATGCCGATAAAGTTTTGAAATAAATCAATTCTTAATGGATAATACAATTTTTTTTAATAAATACATTTTTCTAATTAACCCATAGATGTGACCATCAGATAGAGTTTAACGTCATTCCCAGGACAGGTAGACCCGCAGCCACCGCCTTCTAGCACCCATATGATAAAAAGGGGTTGGGGCTTGCCATAAAGGCAATAGGGTTGGGAAAATCATATAGGTGCTAGGGCTTGACGTGACCAGCCGATTGATCGGAGGGGGCCTCTCCGACCGCCCGTCTAGCCCAAGATATGGCCAAAGTGGAGTATTGCATGTCATGAACTGCTCATCCACCTGGGCCCTATCCTTAAGCATCACGGGTCGCCACCCACGGCCAACAGGTGATCCCATTGGGGGAGTCTTACCCCTCTGCAGAGGTGCAGTCGGTGCATTCTAACGCCCCAGCCGACAGGGCGGTCGGCCAATCGAAAACGCCCGAACCTCTACTTGATTTACTATTTAAAGGCCTTGATAAATTATCCTAAATTACCCGCTGGGGGCACAGGATACACTCTGTTAAATGATTTTATAACTCTCTTCTTTTAGAGAGGATAAACTCTTAAAATTCAGGATCGATCAGCTGACAAGGATTAAAACTGATACTACATCTTTCGATTTCAGGGAAGGGTCAAACATTGCCACAGGGGATCTCCTCTGTAAAAAAAAGTTTTCATCTACAGCCATACAACGGATACACGAATCGTAACAAATGGATCAGCTGATTTTCAATCAGGGTTGTCAGACTGAAATTTATATTTTGAATATCAATCTCATTATTATTATCATTATTATCATTATCTTTATTTCACTCCTGTGAGTTTTTCATACCAGCGATAGCTGATGGTCATTAACTGAAGTCTGAGTGACAACCAGTCTTCAAGCTGTCCATGACTCTGGGTATTTTAGCCAATTTCAACAATGCTGTCTGAATGCTCTCAATTCTTCCTCTGATTTCCAATCCCCTTAGTCTCTTTTGAGGACCGTTTCAAGAGCACCAAATACAATGAAATATTTTCACCCTCACAGATTTTTCAATTCTTTAGCAAGATCCAGGTATTTTCTATCTTTTCACTCTGTCATCTGCTGGAACAACACAAATTACCAGTTTGCAGAGTTTTTTGGGGTTTTTTTTTTAAATCAATACAAGGTCTGGTCTTCTGACTGGGACGAGGTGATCCGTTTTTATCTCAAAGTCCCAGATAATTTATGATTATTATTTACTCCTTTTGAGTTTTCACATCAGCATTAGCTGATGTCTTTCACTGGAGTCTGAGTGACAGCAAGTCTACCCAGGTCTCCAGGACTCTTCTGAGTATTCTGGCAGAATGTAGCAATCCTTCCTCTGATCTCCAAACTTTCCAAACCCTTTTCCAATTCTTTTGGGAGAGTTCCAAGTGCACCCACTACAATTGGTATCACTTTCACTTTCATATTCCATAGCTTTTTCAGTTCTCTGGCAAGGTCCAGATATTTGTCCATTTTTTCATTTTCCTTTAGCTTCATTATTATTATTATTATTATTATTATCATTATTATTATTATTAATGAGACAGAAATGTTTAATAAATTAACGCCGGTTTATTATATTCAATTTCGGACTAATTCACTGGGAAATCTATGAATCCCTTCATACCCGTTTTATCTTTCTCCTAGACTGGTTACAAACCATTTTAACTTTCTCCTGGACTGGTTACTAATCAGAGTTAAAGGTCACAATCTGCCCTACTATTTACCCATAACTGGAGGGAGAATAGACTGATACATACCTTTCCCATGTATTCGCCTTATGTCATCCAGCTTCGGCTGGGAAGTAAATTTCATTTTCCACATCGATAACCATTACACCTACATTACACCATGCACCTTTTCATATATTATAAGAAAAACTTATCTGATATGATCAATTAACCTGTGAAAAATTACTAAGTGGTGAATTTACTGGCGATAAATTTGCCAACGCTGGATTTATCGACGATAAATTAACCACAGGATGTTACGATTTTTGTGGCCATTTTTTAGGCTTTAAATAAGAGCACTTTACAATGGAGATCCCTTTTGTTAAGCAGAGACTGATCCTTAGTGAAGAATTATTTGGTTGTTCCTCGGTGTCTCTTAGTGTTGGGTAAAATCCTGGGGTTGAGCAGAATCCTTTGGTTGCAGATCCGTTCGTCCGTGGTGAATACGTGCAAAGTAACGGTTTTCAAGATCGGCGATTAAATAGTTAACTAACCACGTATTTAAGCTGTTTAAATTTAGAGTCTATAAGTTTAAGTGGGGGCGTCAGCACACCTTATATGGCAAAAATATGGAAGCGCGTAGTTTAATGGTTAAAGTCATGGGAAATGGACTCGTCGCCCCGAGTTCAAATCCTGGATGTGCTAATTGCATTTCACTTAGCGCTAATACCCTTGGGAAAGGTATGAATCCTACTCTCCCTCCAGCTATGGACAAATAGTAGGGAAGACTGGGCTCTTTAACCTTGGTTAGGCAACCGGTTTAGGAAAAGTAAAACTCTGAATTCAAACCTGTTGAACTCCGCTTAAGAAATTGATCTTGTGTCACATCCTGCTCGTGCGGAGGGATTGGTAAATATATATATATATGGCAAAAATATTCCAACACACGATGAATTTACCGACGATAAATTTGCACCGCGATCAATTTACCTAGAATTCTACATTACGTGCCCCGAAAACAACAAATAACTTCTGGTATGCTAATGTTAATCAGTAATTGAAAAGTGTCGGAGATAACATAATTCAATTTATCTGAATCTCTGAGATGAAGAATTATCAGTATTTATGCACTGTAGTATTAGTCGTATTATGTTCATTTTGGTTGTTATTCTAGTCACATACGCCCCCTGTCGTCAAATCTTAGAATACCTGTATCCTCTGCTGAAGTGCAATACGCCCCCGACAAACACACAAAAATAGGTAAATTGGTATAACACTAAATTGCATTAAATGATGAGGCTCCAGTTCTGAATGTCAAATACACCTCTGTAGAGGGGAGAGACCTCCAGCCCACAAAAATAGGTAAATTGTGTTGGATTTTTTTGGATATAAGGCATCAGGTAAATGGTCACTCATACTTATAGACTCGCCTATAAACACGTGACCTGAGAAGGATTTCTATTGTCCAATCACTGGCACTGCTGCTGCTGCTTCTGCTGTATTAATAGACATACCACTCTGAGTTATTTCATTGACATTTGGATTCTCTCGGACGAAGGACTTACAAGGAATACGTTAACACTGGATTCTTACTGGCTTGCTTACTTATTCATTACATCTGGAACGAAGGATGGCTGCCAGATACTCAACAAATTGGTATAACACTAAATTGCATTAAATGATGAGGCTCCAGTTCTGAATGTCAAATACACCTCTGCAGAGGGGAGAGACCCCCAGCCCACAATAAGGCTCCCTGTTGGCAATGGGTGGCGACGGTATCCTGCTAAATTAACAGTTCGGGACATGCAGGACTCCACGTTCGCCCTTACGTAGGCTAGACGGGCGTTCATAGATGCTCCCTTCGATCAAACGACTTGTCACGTCAAACCCTATCATCTGTAGGATTCCCTCACCTCATTGCCCTTGACAGACCCCCAAACCCTTTTTTTCATCATATATGGGCTAGAAGGCGGTGCCTGAAGATCTTAATTCCTGAGTATAACGTTAAACTGTATCTAGTGCTGGAGTTCCAATTCTGGAGCTCTGGGGAGTGTGGAATACCCCTTCATCGCCTTTACTCCCAGTTCCACTCTGGCCCGGAGTGGTAGTACCTGTTTAGGTCTAAGGTCTGGGCTGAATAAAAAAAATGAGTTTTCAAAAATTGAGAGTCAAAAAAAGAAGAATTTTTTATACACTTCAAGAATGAATAACACAAAATATATTCGGCATAAAATAACCCAAGGGTTGACATGTCGTAAAATCCAACCAACCAACCAACTAACCAACCAACCAGTTCTGGAGAACTAGGAAATATGTAGTAACCCTTCATAGACATTACTCCCAGGTCCACTCTGACCCGAAATGGTAGTAATCTTTAGGCTCCTATCTATGAGCCAAATAGAGATATTCGAAAATTATTTGTACTAGCAAATATATGCACCCTCCGGGTGCAAGTATTTAAGTTTTGATATAATAAAATATCATATTAAATTAGAAAGGCTAATGAAACTGACTAAGAATGCAGATAAAAAGATCTTCAACAGAGGGGGTATAATCGAAAAATAGAACAACTTTGAAACTAACTATTCCATCATTTTCCCTTACTCCCCTCTTTCATTGGTAAATTTTCCTAATTTAACTATTTAGTTAAAATAGGAAGTAAAGGATAATATTACAGTTTTTTCTTCTTGTAAATAAATTTCTTTTAAGATTATCCACGAAATTTTTGTTTATATTTCTTAAGATAAAACCAAACTTAGAAATCAATGCACATATTTATTAAAATAAAATTTTAAATATCAATATGCAAATTAGCCTTCTCGTTCAAACTGTAAACCGATATTTTGTTGTATATATAAATACAATTGCATGTTATCAGTACGTAGATATGGTCAACAGTATTAATAATGCAAAACAATTTTTATTAATAACTGAAGGTTTAAAAGAATGAAATCATGGAGAATTTGACGTAAATAATTAAGGGAATTCTGACTGAGTAGTAATATAGTTTCGGTTACAGACAGAAAAACCACAATCTCATTATAATAAGATTTGATAGAAATATTTGATACCATATAAATCTGTGTAAATTATTTGTATTAAATGTAGGATTTAAAAAAAAAAACTCTGTGCAAACGAATGTTTATTATTAAGTAGAAATATTTACTTAATAATAAACATATAATGCTTTAAACGATATAATTTTCTATACATCATTAGTATTATATAGCAACTAGCAGGACCTGTGGATATACCACAGGATTCACTTGTCAAGATTATTTTCTATAAGTATCGAATTTTATGCGATACATGCATTGTAATTGCCTTCAAGCAAATATTATATATATATATATATAATATATATATATATATATAGCTTAGTCTGAGACAAGGTCACGTATATGGGTCAGCCGGCAAAGACTGAACTCATTTTAGTAAATGATTTATCTAGACTCGTTTACAATTACCACACGATAAAATAAACATAAAAGAAAGCGTTGATAATTCCTTTTTTCAAGTTATTGGCATTTCAAATCTAGAGTAGGCTATTTTTTAAAAACGTTAACGTTTCTCTATTTCATTCTCTGTTTTAAATTAATTATATGTCTCCAGTATATTTCGAGTGATTTTGAGACAGGTTCATTGTTCCAAATGTATCGTAATTACGAAAAAAGATTATATTGATGGCTACAAAGTCTACAGATGATCATCCAGTTAAAATTCTTCTATTCTCCTCAATGCGTATTTTGGAGAAAGAAAAGCAGTGTCTGTTTTAAATTCATTATCTGTCTCCAGTTTATTGGCTTGAAAAAAATTACTTTTCGTTTGGTTTTTTTTTTTTTGTTGTTTTTTTTTATATATTTGTTTGTTTTTTGTTTTTTGTCTTTTTTGGGATTTTTTGCCTTTTATAGTTCCTGTTAGTGTTTTCTTTGTTATTGTTGTTTTCTTTCAAAACATATCCGCGCAAATTACTATCAAGCTAGAAACCTGAAAGACATCTTCAAGAATACAAACCCTGAAAACATTTTAAATTTTATTAAAAAAGCAACCTTTTCAACAAAATATAACAGAACATAACTAATTATCTCCATAGAACCACTACTTTAAAGTCTGAAATCCAAAATAACCTTTTTGGCATTAAATGACCCACAGAGGTTGATATGCCGTTAAACAAAACTCAAACTCAAACTCAAACTATCACTCGATAATTTATTTGTTCTTACTCGTCATCGATATAACACAACTGCTACATAATTATTAGATACCTAATATTTATGTGCAATAGTGTAGAAAACAAGATGGCGTTTTAAGTGCAGCTGACGGCCTTGAAGATTGAGTGACAAGCTTGACCTCAGTCCTAACCCTATCTTCTGGGGATAGCCGTGAGAACCGGTAGAGACGACCCTCTCTTCCGGTTTAGATAGTAAGTAAGTTTCAGTCAGTTAGAGACTAGCAGCCGAGCTCGACGGAAGGGTAAGTCGCGTTACACGCGCTCCCGTCTTAATCTGCGCAGATGTCTGGTTGGGGATTTAAAAATAAAGTAAGATCAAAGCAAATCGGAGTCTTGTGTTATTACCTCTAAAAACTAACAATGACACAGG